>JANSJP010000032.1:0-507880 GCA_024734325.1 Lactarius hatsudake | reverse complement strand
AAACTGAGTTTGAACTTACCTTTACCAGTACCAACCACACTGGATGCACTGTTGAATCAAGCTCATCTCGATCTTTCTGTACATTCCTGTGTGTGGATCGACCCATCCCTCCTCTCTCTCGTCGTCATCCTCATGGCTGTCACCTCTGTTATCCATAGCTATTTCCTCTTTCTCAATGTCCCCTGCAAGGTCCACCAGTGCCCGTGATACCGCATTGGGCTCTCCACCCACCTTGGCTTTTGGCAGGTTGAATTGGCAAAGGATTACCTTTACAACTAGGTTCAAGATATGCATGAAGCAATGTGTTCGATTTGTGGCCCCTGGAAATGCGACAACTAGGTCAGCAAGTACATTGATCATCACATTGTTTGGCAGCGCATTATCGTATGTAATGCTGAGAATCTGATGCACATCATGGTAAGCTCCTTTTTCATGCAGACTATCTAGCAAACTCACCTTGTGTGCTATCCCAAAGTCGGCCAGTATTTTGGCAAACGCTGATGCAAGATTGTGCCAGAGTGGGACTTTGCGACCTCAACAAGGTCGAGTAGAAGACACATTGGCTTCCTGTTTTCCTCAAAGTGGACAGTTACAGCAACATAGGCCTTGTGGTTGGGCAAAGTCCATGCATCTGTCCCGAAGCTCAGGGCGCCGTCATGTCCCTGGAAGGTGAGTTATCTATTTTGTCCTATGACGCCGTATAGCTGATGAAACCTCACCTTAAGCATCTTTGTGATCCTACCCCGAACTTCTGTAAAAATGTCCTTGACATCATGCGAGACAGTGTAAACTGATGGTATGTAATATTCTGGTCTGCCTGTTTTCATAAGGCTGTGGAATCCTTGATCGCTGACAATCGAAAAAGGTCGCATGCTTTCTGATACCCAACAAACGATTTCGATCCTGGGCCACACTCAGATAAGTAGATATTTTTTTTTGATCGCCACAAACCTGATTTGAACCTTAGTGTGTTGGCAATGGGAGTACACAACTTCTCCTTTTCCCTTCCACTCAAAGGCTGTAGTAAGTGATCCATCTTTTTGCTTCTTGACGTTCTCTAACACTTTCCAAGTGCTTTTTAGGTCCCTGCAAGCATCCGCAGCACACAAGATCTCATTGCCCCAACACTGTCATGCATGCTTGCGAAGGTTTTCCCATCGAGTTACAATCAGATGTGTCAAGGTAACATCAACACAATTCTTCAATTTTGACCGCATCCCCTACAATTTGATGCAGTGCACCTAAATTTGTGAACATGCCGACCGTTGACAGTCACAATGGATGGGATTGCCTCGAAGAACGCATAAATCAGAGATACCCATTCATTAGATAGTCATTCTGGTCAGCAGATTAGGTGACTTATTTAGTTTTCTGACAGTGTTTGTTTGACTCACAGTGTTGCCTCTCTGCAGTCTCAATATGTTTAGGTATATTGCCTTTGTCTTTGTCTTCAGCCTCAGCTTTGTCTTCATCTTTGTCACCCACTCTGGGGTCCACAGGTATGGCAGCTAGATCATCTGACTCATTACCGTCACACGCACCGGCAACCTCAAGACAGGCTCTCAAGTTTCTTGGTGAGTTATGCACTGGTGTGCCCTTGTCCTCAGTGTCTTCAGCTGATGACTTTTGTCAAGGTTTTATAGCTGCCGCCTGAGCAGCGTCAGCAGAACACTTAAGATGCTTCGTCACAGCATTACTTTCGGTACCTACAAAATTCTCATCGGTTATTCGTGAAGATGCTGTTCGTTTCCACTGTCCAAGTGGCATTGTAGGAGGTGCTGCAAGGTTGATGGAGTTGGAAGCTTGGTGTATGGTCAAGGTATGGTAGTTGACTTTCTGAATGTTTTCTTGTAGTGTGGGTATGCCAGCTAGCGGTGATTGTAATACTAGTGGTTCCTTGAAGTTTTTGGAAAACCTGCAAAACCCACACAGTGGGTACAGGTCTGGCGTGGGTACCGTGTGACTGACCTGTACCCATACCCAGTATGCCGGGTAGTGCTTACCCGCATGGGTTTATAAACCCATGCTATGCACTACTCAAGGCCATGGAGGGGATTGAAAAGGGCCATTGGGCCACTTGTGATCAAGGCAAGTTCCTCCCTTTGCCCTATCAAAGCTGCTGACTAACCTTTTCCAAAGATAAAAGGGATGAAATGGCAGATCAAAATGGACCTGAACATCCATCTGAACATCACAAATGAATCAGGCAAGGTGGTTGATTGGTCGCTTGGATGGATTTGATTTGTGCTCCCTCATGGCATCGAGGCAGTCCCTAGAGTGGAGGGCACAGAGTAGGTGTGAGGAAGATGGTCAGAGCCCATATTGTATATAACACAGCAAGCTTACTGGTCATTCAAGTTGCTTTTGGATTGTTGATGAGAACTTGGAGCTCACTTAATGAACACTTTCCTCAGCGCAAGCTGTCTCCTTTCACTCAGGAACGATGGTGCCAATGTACCAATTCTGCACTTGCCACAAGCCTTTACACTGATATCTTGGGTAAGTGGGTGAAGCAATCAAGTGAGACCTATGAACAATTGAGTAGATCAAAGCCACAATTCTGCATTCATAGCCAGAAATCCCAAGCATTAGCTGCTGTCTATGCCTTCACGGCGGGTTACACTGACATCACCTTGCACACTCAGGGGAGGAGTGGACAAAGTAACTAAGGAAACCTCTGACCATTTCAATAAATATGCTGTTATGATTTTGAGCTCACTGTGAACAACTAGGGAAAGTCATGGGTATGGGTGATCCCATGGTGTTGGGTCATGGGTTCCTTGGGTATGGGTATGGTGACTGAAGCCTTAAACCTGTACAATACTGCAACCCACTGTGTGGTGTCACAGGTTTGGACAGGTTACCTAACTGTCCTCATCATGACCTAACTTGGATGCCATGGCAAGTTCCTTTTTCTGAACTGGCCACACATCATCCACATGGCCCATGCCTCCACTGTTCCCACTGCTTCTGGTAGTGTGACTGCAAGTCTGTGCTGAGTCACTGCTGACTCTGATAGTCACAACAAATTGTCAACACAATGCTTGTGTTTTGCAGCCTTTGCTGGCATAGCTACCACATTTTCAATTTTCAAGTCACCATGAGAACTAGCTAAGTCTTGCTTTGATTTAAATGGACCCCAGTTTTATTTTTCTTTGGTATCTATCTCAGTCTATCTGTGAAACCATGGCATGTCACTGCCCAGCCTCTTGCTCTTCACCCTCTCTTCAATTGTTGGTCATGTCCAGTACTACACCACCTGCACATCCTGCCAAGAAAGTGGTCCAGAAATTGGTCACCTGAGGCCCAGGTGTTGCAGCTCTTGTTGATAAGTGACCTGTGCGCACTTAGCGGCTCAATGGACACGCAGATAACGGACTGCTTTAGATAAGATATATTGGACTTATGTAGATTAGATTATTATGATCTTTACAATCTCGGACTTTCTTATCTATGACATCACTGTACAATGACATCATGGACTCCTCTGGACTCCTATTGTATTTTTGTCCTTGTACTCACTTCCTTTGTTTTATCTTTATTATGATGTCACCATGATATCATAGTCTAGCCTTCTCTTGTTCTTTGCGCTCTTGTTCTCCTTCTGCACACTCCTTTGTGTCCCTCTGTAGAACATCGCTCCTTGTATTGTGTGACTCTGTGTTACTTCTGTTGTACTAGTGTCACTCCTGTATTTTGTATAAGTAGTACAGCTTGTACGCTCCTGGTCCACATCAGTTCTCATCTGTTGTGTGCCAGGTATGTCTCCACCTCTCTAATGTAACATCAGTTCTCATCTGTTGTGTGCCAGACTTCACATCTGCTTCACTTGCAAGATCTCTCTGTTGCTGCTTCCAGTCACCCTCTATATCTCACCACAGTCTCCTCTTGTCACTGTGAGTATAGTCCTATATGTGCACTGTTCATCAGCTCTTTCTTGTCTAGTGTTTCAAAGTCCTGTCCTATGGACTGGAAAAAGACCATGGACCCAACTGGACCCAACTGGTGGCAACTGGACTTTCAGTTGCAGTTGCATGTGATTCCAGCATGGTCCAGTTGCAGTCTGTTGGCAATTTATTTTATCAATGGACTGCCAAAAGACCAGTTGCAACTGGTTGCAACCAGTCCTTGACAGGACTTTTAGTTGCCCAGGCCATTCCTGTGTCACGGGTTCGCGGGTTTTTGCGGGCATGCAAATCGCCAGACTAGACATTGTCAGCATGTCAACACTTACCTAACAACCACCATGGTGTGCTCTGAACTCATCAACTGATCCTCAAACAAGCTAAGTTCTTCTTTCCCTATCATTTACTAATGTTTTTTTCTATTCTAGGTTTTAGGTTCTCACCACCTCGCCACGTGCAGGCCATTTGGCGTGCAAGTTTGATGCTGTGTGTAGCGGTGCGACTGCCGCGCTACGTTAAGCAAGGCGAAGGTAAAGTGAACTGAACTGGTAACACACCCAACTTAACGCGGAGACAAGTCACACGCTAGATGTGCAGTCGACGTGGAGAGCGTGGAACGTGCGAGGCTTTATACAAGTCTCTGACCACAATGATCACACAGCGGCACACTGAGTGGAGAACCAAGAGGACAAGTTGGTTCCACTCAGGACGCTACATGAGGGTTTATATACGCTGCTGGGGCTGAGCTTAAACTGAGTCTAAACACTATTACTAAGTGTACAGTAAGACTCCTTGACTCAGGAGCTGACGCGTCGTGTCTATTAATAGCGCATCCTATTGTGCTGACTGATGCACATGTCATCGCGCTTACGAGCGGCTCCTCTTGCTGAGTAAAACCTAATACAGCGAGTAAGCGTATACTACTAATCATGACGTATGTACGTTCTAGCTCCTTCTAGAGTCTTCCATCTCCTTCCATCCAATCAGAACATAACTAAACGTATAAGGGACTCTTGTCCCACGATCACGTGCACATGGGTGGCAGTCCGTGTGACTAACTGGTATCAGTACTTCAGCCCTTTATATCTTTACCAAATAAATGCGTATAAGTACGCAGAAATAAGATAAAAATAATACGCGTCCATGACATCACCCCCCTTCTTAAGGGTCGACGTCCGCGTTGGCCTCTGTGTACCGATGAGATGCTTGCCAAGGCAAGGACGCGTATATAAGAGCCGCTATCTTTCTAGGTGCTCCCGGGTTTAAGGAATGGAATTCCTGTACTTTTTCCGGGGCGTGAGCTAGATTCTTAGCTGGTTCCCAAGTGTCCTCGCCTTCACCGTAGCCCTTCCAGCGAACGAGGTACTTAAGAGTACGACCGAAGAGTTTGCTGTCTCTTATGTGGTCGACTTCGTACTCTTCCTCGCCTTCGACTGTGACGGGGTCTAGTGGAGGTGGTAAAAGCCCGTTAACTTCGTTTCCCTTGTAAGGGGAGAGGCGGTCTACATGAAATACATCATGGATCCGTAATGCAGGGGGGAGTGCAAGCTTGTAGTCGACATCACTCAAGACTTTAGTGACTTCAAATGGGCCTAACTGTTTGGGTCCCAATTTGGACGACTGCTGGTGAATCTTTATTTGCTTAGCTTGCAACCAGACTTTATCCCCGACGTTGAAGACATGTGGCTTGTGTCTCTGTTCAACGTCTGTCTGCATTCGCCGTTTACTTAGGCGTAGAGCTGCCTCTGCATCCTTTCTTGTGGAAATTAAGTTCTGGAGACGCTTATCGAGCGTTGGGATACCCGTGGGTCTACCAGCAGGAATTGTGAAGTCAGGCGTGTAGCCATATAGTAGCTCAAAGGGTGTATGACCCGTTGCAGAGTTGAGCCTACTATTGATCACAAATTCCGCTGTAGGGAGCAGGTCGGCCCAATCATCCTGCCTCTTGCTAATGAACAAGCGCAAGTAGACTTCTACTTCTTGGTTTTTGCGCTCTACCTGTCCATTAGCTTGAGGGTGATAGGCGGTGGTAAGACCTGCGTCTATCCCTAGTCGCTTGTATAGTGCCCGCATGCTCCTTGCAGCAAACTGGGGTCCTCGATCACTGATGATCTTTCGAGGAATCCCGTGCAAGGGGAAGACTTGCTCAAAGTAGATGGATGCCACCCCATCAGCCGTAATCTGAGAAGTCACTGGAAATAGATGGATCTGTTTCGTGTAATGATCCACTATGTTAAGGATCATGTCCTTTCCACGTGACATTGGCAGTGGGCCGATTAGATCGACGCCGACTAGCTGCCATGGTCCTTCAGGTACTTCTTGCGGCTGAATGATAGCTTTGGGGTGCAGATCTTTGCGATAACGTTGGCATCGATCGCATCCTTCTACGTATGAGCTTATAAAGCCTGCCATGCGTGGCCACCAGTAGTAGCGACTAACTAGCTCGATGGTTCCGTTTTTTCCCGGGTGTCCTGTGGTGATTGAGTCGTGGCATGACTTTACCACGTCTCTTCGCAGGGCACGGTCGTTGGGTACATAGAGCTTTCCTCTATGATAAACGAAACCGTCTTCTTCTTCCCACAGCGCAACTCCGTCTGTAAGAGCCTTAGGAGCGGTCTTTTGTAGGCTTTTAAGACCTTCTATGACTTCAGCTTCTCTTATAGACGCGAGTTTAATGCGACTGCCTAGGGAATCCACTTCTGGGCGGAAGTGGGCTTGGGCGGCGTTGAGGAAATGCTTAGGTTGTAATACCTGAACCTGGCGGTTATCCTCACTATCCTTGACGTGGTCTTTTGAGAATCTACTTAATGCGTCGGCTTGCATAGAGTCTCCTTTCTTGTAAGTGATTTTGAAGGCGAAGCGACTTAAATATAACGCCCAGCGAGCTTGCCGGCGATTTAAGTCTTTCATGCTTGCCCACCATTCCATATTCTTATGGTCGGTGATCACTTCAAAGGAGATGCCTTCGAGGAAGTGTCTCCAGTCCTCTAGGGCGCGGATTAAGCCGAGCATTTCTCTATCGTAGATCTCATAGTTGCGTTCTTCTTTGCTCATAGACTCAGAGCGATACGCAACTGGGTGCCAAAGACCGTCTGGGTACTTCTGAGTGAGTATCCCGCCAGTAGCAAATCCAGAGGCATCGGTTTCGACGCGCGTGGGGAGGTTTGGATCGTACACCTTTAAAATAGGTTCTTGTACGAAACGCTCCTTGAGCTTGTCGAAAGCAGCCTGCTGCTCCGAATGCCAGTGCCATGGAGTATCCTTCTTCGTAAGGTCATGTAAGGGTCGGGCAATAGCCGCGAAATCCTTGATGAACCGACGATAGAAGTTGGCGAACCCAATAAACGCTCTAACCTCTTTGAGCGTTGTAGGTGTTGGCCACTCCCTTACTGCAGAGACCTTGCCAGGGTCCATCTGCACTTCTCCGGGACGGATTATCATCCCTAAGTACTCCATCTCCTGCCTCTCAAATTCGCACTTCTCAGGTTTGAGGTAGAGGTCGTAGTCTCTTAGACGTTTGAGCACTTCGCGTACTATCTGGCGATGATGCTCTAAGTCTTGACTATAGATGAGGATATCATCCATGTAGACTGCGACTTCTCCTGAGGCGATGAGATCGGCAAATACGGCGTTCATGAGGGCTTGAAAGGTGGCCGGGCTGTTGGTCATGCCAAAGTACATTACTTTGGGCTCGAACAGACCTCGGTTTGTGACTATAGCACCTTTCCATTCGTCACCAGGCTTGATGCGAATATTGTGGTAGCCCCATCTTACGTCGAATTTAGTGAAGTACTTGGCTCCCTTTAACCGATTTACAATGTCGGCTGCGAGTGGAAGTGGGTAGCGGTTCTTGATGGTAATCTTATTGAGCCGCCTGTAGTCCTGCACTAGACGTAGCTTTCCGTCTTTCTTCTTTATAAAGAACACTGGTGAGGCCATCGGTGACTTAGATGGGACCAGGTATCCTTTTGAAATGTGCTCTTGCAGGAACTTATCCAATTCCTCTTGCTCGTTAACCGACATTGGGTACGACTTGACCTTCCAGTGCTTGACTGCATCTGGCTCCAGGTCTATGGCGTGGTCCCATGGTTGGTGTTCTGGGAGCCTCTGGGATTCTTCCTCAGAGAATACTTTCGCGAAGTCTCTATAGTGCTCTGGCACCATTTCTTCGAAGGTTTTCTTAGGCTTAGTGGCTATGGCTTTCTCTGCAATCTGTTGCGAGTATGTAAAGCCTGCTAAGCAGAACACTTCGTCTTGGGCCGTGTCGAGCACTTTCTCCGCAAGGAGACGGCGGCGTTCCATTCGGTTCGCCATGATGCGCGTCACCTCTACCTCCAACTCTGGTTGCGCTATTTCAGCGGTTGAGTTGAGGCGCATGGTGCCTTCCTGCCAATCTATGTTGGGGTTCCTCAGTCTTAGCCATGGCAGTCCCAAAATGACGTCCTCTGGGCCCAGTGAAGTGACTAGGAAGTCATGACTGTCTTCAGTGGGGCCGACTTTCAGAGTGAGTCGAACTTTATGGGTGATACTGCCTGCTTCATTGAGCGTCCCATCAATATTGTATAAGGTGATGGGGTGCTCTAGAGGAACCTGCAACATCTTGTGGCGGTCAGCGTACTTCTTGTCTAGGAACAACGAAGTTGCCCCAGAGTCTACCATTGCTGCTACTTTTACAGTACGATGACGTCCTTTTAAATACACAGAAATATGAAAATGTGATTTTTTGTCCTTTGTTTCGGGAATAATAGTTGAAGACAGTGCTGCATCAGAAATCATCACATGCGGCGCTGCTTCAGAAGAAAGTGGAGCAACAGAAACACTACTAGTATTGTTCATCTCCGAGGCAGATGTAAATGTGGAGGGACCGGGAAGACAAGAAACGGAACCGACACTACTATCTAACTTACAGGCAGAAACTGTGTGAGTACGAATTACAGGAAATGAGTCCGAAACACGAGAACATATGGTACAGGTACATAAGTCCGTCTCATCTACTGTTAAGGGGCCGGTCGCAGCTACACGCGACCCCTTAATCAAAAAGCCGCCTTGAGAGCCTCCAACTGCTCCTGCTGGCGGGTTACCATCTCCATCAATTTGGCTACGTCTGCCTGTGACGTCTTTGCCGGAGTGGTGCTTGGTGAAGCGGCAGCTACCGCAGTACTTGACGAGGATGGTGGGCTCGGGGATTCCGTGGTAGTGGCCGCTACTTTGGCCTTCCCTGGTTTCCCCATCTTCTTGAGCTGACAGACGGTGGACCGGTGTCCAACCTTTTGACAGTGGTTGCACACGTCCCGCTCATGATTGCCATCCTTTTTGACATGGTCGGGTGATCCACACCCGTAACACTTCCCCTTCATCCAGCTCTGGTATTCAGCCTTTGTTTTAAAGATGTCCCCTTTCTTCTGTGTGCCTTGCTGACGCGTGGCGTCGATTTGCATGGCGTTAGGGTCGGGGGACGAGGTTTGGTTTGACGAAGTTGGTTTCCCAGACTTCTCAGCTCTTCGCTGGCGCATTCGCTGATCAATGGTTTGCGCCGATTGCTTGAGCTCTTCATAGGTCTTGTAAGGCTTTTCTGACCAGGCCAGGACGTCCTTGATGTCCTCGTTGAGTCCATCGTAGAATCGGGTGCGTAGGTCCTCCTTGGACCACCCTGTCTGTCCTGAGTACTGCTCGAATACCGACATGTATTCCGAGACTGGCTTCTTCCCTTGTTTTGTCTTTTTCAACTCTTCACGTGCTATTTCTTGCACGTCTAGGGGGCTGAACCTGCGGTTAAACTCGTTTACGAAACCTTGGAAGGTTCCAGTAAACGGAGTTCCACCTGAGTTGGCCTGCTCCAAGTAGGGGAGGGCCCAGGTTTTCGCGTCCCCTTCCATCAAATTGAGAACCGCCGCTATCCAGCGGTGTTCATCTGCGTACCACGTACTTGTGGTGGCGTCCCACGTATTCATAGCGTCCCCTGTTGACCCTGCCCAGTTGCGGAAGGCGGCAAGGAAGTGACGGGCATCTGTGGAGTTGCCTTTCCCATCCCAAGCTTTGGGACGGGCCACTACTTCCTTCTGCTTTCCCGACGAGGGGCGACTCGAACTTATGGTCACTTGCGTGGTTAGGTCTGCGACCTGTTGTGCAAGCTGGCCCATAGCGAGGCCCAGTTGGTTTATGAGTGCTAGACAGTCGTCTAGCGTAGGTGGTGGGGCGGGGGCAGCGGGGGTTGTTGAACTTCCGGCGGGTTGACTCATCCTGTCTAGTTCTTTTTGTCTCTCTTCTCTCTCGGCTTTGTCCTGCGCCCTTTGGAACTCTTGTAGGAGTTCTAACTGTTCGTCAGGGGAGATCTCGTCCCAGTCTTGGATACGAGAGATGTATTCCCTTTCGGCTTTAGTGGGCGGCGGGAGGTGAAACTTCGAGCGAGCTCCTTGAGGGTACTGGGCTTGAGCTAGACGAGCTGTCTGCTTCCCTTTCCGGGGAGGAGCCACGTTCGGAGGGAGGGGGAGAGAGGTGTGGGATTAAGTTTGCAGCGGCTGCTACAAGCTCGGGGACAGTGAAGTCGGTACCGTCTACTAGGTACTGGAAGCCGTAGAGTTCTAAGAGTCCGTTGACAAATCCGGGCTCGTGATAAATTGCCTGAACGTATTGTTCGGCAAGGTTACGCGGGGGGTTCTCTAACTGGAACGTTTGTACTCGGATGTTGACACCGTCTTCGTCTACGAAGCTTTCGCCTGACTGGGCGAGTGTCTCGTTGGAGGAGGAGTGGGCGGAGTGGAACGACTCGGCCGATAGTGTGCGGGAGCGGGATGTAAAAATGGGTGAAGGAATCCGGTCTTGTTCAGACTGGGAATCCTGGTGTACGTGAAGCGATGCCGAAGCAGAGGCTTGGGTCTGAGGTGGTGTAATAGAAGCTTGTCTCCTCCTAAAGAGACGGCGTAGGCGGGTGCGGACGTTTCTCGAACAAACGAGGCAGCGTGGAGATGTGTGTGGGGATAGGTGGGTTAAGTGACGACGTGATACGACGAGCGCGAAACGCTAACTCGAAGATGATAGGAGAGTCCGATCAAGCAAGACCAATACACAGTGATTGTTTCACACTGCGCGAGGCTGCGGCGATAACGGAACACTCAGGAATGGGGTAGGGATATGTGTAGAGCTACAAGGCTGTCTGCCGCAGTCTTCTCGACCTGTTGGCTGCCTCTCACGCCGAAGCGCTCTCAAACTTTTCTGGTTGGTACGCGTACAGCTGTCGCAGGCTAGGCCTGGCTGGCTTCTCGTCCAACTGCAGCTTATCTGGCGTGGTGACCAGTTCTGCAGAGGGTACCCAAGCGTTCCACTGAACTCAGATGGAAGCCTATAGGCAAGCACAATCTATGCCGACTTTACGGACACTAGAGTTGTACCACAATAGCGCAGATTCTGCTTACGGACTTCCCCAGGCAAAGGATGAGGTAGATAACACAAGGGACTTGTGGTCGTCAACCACCTAGAGAGTAATAGAAACTGGTGAGCGTAACTGGGCTCAGGAGTGTGAAAAGGAACTTGTCCTAATGTAGCGGTGCGACTGCCGCGCTACGTTAAGCAAGGCGAAGGTAAAGTGAACTGAACCGGTAACACACCCAACTTAACGCGGAGACAAGTCACGCGCTAGATGTGCAGTCGACGTGGAGAGCGTGGAACGTGCGAGGCTTTATACAAGTCTCTGACCACAATGATCACACGGCGGCACACTGAGTGGAGAACCAAGAGGACAAGTTGGTTCCACTCAGGACGCTACATGAGGGTTTATATACGCTGCTGGGGCTGAGCTTAAACTGAGTCTAAACACTATTACTAAGTGTACAGTAAGACTCCTTGACTCAGGAGCTGACGCGTCGTGTCTATTAATAGCGCATCCTATTGTGCTGACTGATGCACATGTCATCGCGCTTACGAGCGGCTCCTCTTGCTGAGTAAAACCTAATACAGCGAGTAAGCGTATACTACTAATCATGACGTATGTACGTTCTAGCTCCTTCTAGAGTCTTCCATCTCCTTCCATCCAATCAGAACATAACTAAACGTATAAGGGACTCTTGTCCCACGATCACGTGCACATGGGTGGCAGTCCGTGTGACTAACTGGTATCAGTACTTCAGCCCTTTATATCTTTACCAAATAAATGCGTATAAGTACGCAGAAATAAGATAAAAATAATACGCGTCCATGACACTGTGACACTACAACAGGAACATGGCACTGTGATGACATGGCGCACTGTTGAGCAACAATGGCGCCATGACACTTTAACGGCAACACAGTGCTGGGCCACTATGACACCAACTACACACCGCAGCAACACAGCAACCACGACATGGTGCCAGCACACTATGACACTGATGCGTGGTGCCGTCTCGCTATGACAGCGACACAGTGCATAGCCACTATGACACCAATGCCACACCATCATGCAACTACAGCGACACAGTGTCGAGCCACAACAACACCAATGCTGTGCCACAGTAACACAGTGTCAGCATGCTATGACACAGATGCCATGCCACAGCAACATGGCGGCAGCAACACATGCTATGACCCCAACATGCAGCGCCATCTCGCTATGACAGCGATACAGTGCACAGCCACTTCAACACTGACGCCACGCCATGTGACGACAGCAACATGGTGTCAAGCTAGTTCAACACCAATGCCGTGCTGCAGCAACATGGTGACACTGACGCGCAGCGCTGTCTCACTATGACAGCGACACGGTGCATAGCCACTTCAACACCAATGCCACGCCACACAACAACGGCAACACAGCGTCGAGCTAGTTCAACACCAACGCTGCACTGCAGCAACATGGCAACACTGATGCACAGCACCATCTCACTATGACAGTGACATGGCGCCCAGCCACTACGACACTGATGCCACGCCACAGCAACCAACACACGGCACTGCAGTGCTACGACACCAACTGAGATAACTGTTACGATTTTCACCTGCTGACTTGGTTGTACGATTACGATACGATCCGATGTCTTGCGTCTCATGACTCTTATCTCGCGCTTTGCGCCTCGGCGATAGGGTTGGTCGATTTACGCTTCTTTTCGTCCACTGGCTATTTCTGAGGCGCGCGTGACCCCGCGGGACTCCCTTGTACTACTTATGACCATTCCCTTGTTTACGCTTCGGGACTCTCGACTCATACTCGCGCCATATGTTTGCTCGTCGCAAATATCCTGTAACAGTATATAAGTCACGCCCTACCTAGCTTGTACGGTAGACTTGACTTCTTGTGTAATACCACATCGTCTTCGTCTCACGAACGACCCTTGACTCGCCTTTGCGCTTGAGTCTATACTTTCGCTCGCCTTTCGCGCTTGAGCCTTGACTATCTACTATTGTCCTTGGTTCCAGGGAAGCCAAGTGACACTTGTGCATCATCGAACTGAGTCTTAACCGACTCGCGCTCTTCCGATCCCGTTGACTTAGCGTGGTACACGTTGTACCTAACGCCCCTGTGGTGGTGTTACATTAAGTCAAGTCTCTCACAGTGGCGAATCTTCACAGTCGCTCCAGATCCCAGTTTCAGGCAGAATACATCGACAGATACAGTGACGACGAGCTTTCCGATAAAATCAAAGGAGCCGTCGTTTGGAAGGAACACGAAGGAGTG
Organism: Lactarius hatsudake; assembly: GCA_024734325.1. NCBI lineage: Eukaryota > Fungi > Basidiomycota > Agaricomycetes > Russulales > Russulaceae > Lactarius > Lactarius hatsudake. Next base: position 494,329 of record JANSJP010000032.1, on the reverse strand, counting down.
GAGGGATACTTCCTCTTCCACCCTAACACCCAGAAGTACCGACAGGTTCACTATCTCGAAGAACTACGACAGTGGGCATACATTGATTACTCCGCAAAGAAAGGCCAGTGGTACACTATCAGCATAGTACCCCAGGCACTCGGAGTCGGACCCCTCGCGACCCATACTGCTTCTGGCATTGCCGTTGACGACGATTCCCCATCACCTAGTGTCTCTGTACCCACAACAAACCTACCCAACCCAACGACACATTTCCAGACTCAAGTAATGTCCCAAACCCAGCAAGCCTCGGCCAGTACGACTCTCACCAGTGGTGGCGCTGGAGGAGGAGGAGCACCCAACCCGCCTAGTGGTGGCGCACCGGTACCATCCAGTAGCGGTGGCGGTGGTGGTGGTGGTGGCGGTGGCGGTGGCGGTGGCGGTGGCGCCGCGCCAGGAGGGGCAGCGCCAGCAGCGCCAGCCCCCGGAGGAAACGGACGACTGGGAGGAAACCCCCCTCCCGAGTTTACTGGGGTCAGAGACGAGAGCAAGGCTTTCTTGCGAGCGTTTCGACTCTACAAGGAGATGAACCCCACCGTCGATCAGCTGTCGATCCCGGCCTCGCGAGCCATGACCTTCCTGTCGTACATCAGAGGCCCGTTAGTAAACGACTGGGTTGATGAACAGGCACAATGGTTGGAGGACCAGATTGCGGCAGGAGTCCTCCGACAAAACGAAGTCTTATGGACCACCGTCAGAGACCGGTGTTGATAAGTGACCTGTGCGCACTTAGCGGCTCAATGGACACGCAGATAACGGACTGCTTTAGATTAGATATACAGGACTTGTAGATTAGATTATTTTGATCTTTACAATCTCGGACTTCTTGTATTCTCTTATCTATGACATCACACATGTACATGACATCATGGACCACTCTAGATTGCCCTTGTACTTCGTCTATGTACTTTGCTCTTATCTTTATTGTGATGTCACTATGATATCATAGTCTGGACTCTTCTTGTTCTTTACGCCTTGTTCTCTTTGTAGTCCACTCCTTTGTCCGTGTACAGAACAATGCGCCTTGTATTTACTGTGACCTGCTGTTACCAGCGTCACCCTCTGTAGCAGTATAAGTAGAGTACTTTGTACGCTCCTGGTCCACATCAGTTCTCATCTGTTGTGTGCCAGGTATGTCTCCTCTCTCATGTATAAACATCAGTTCTCATCTGTTGTGTGCCAGACACTACCTCTGCTTCACTTGCAAGTCTACTCTGTTGCTGCTCTCCAGTCACCCTACATATCTCACCACAGTCCTCTTGTCCACTGTGAGTATGTTCTCCATGTGCACTGTTCATCAACCGGTTCGTACAGGCCTACATCGACACATCCGAACAAACCAACGCACGCAAAGCCCTCCAAACCCTCACGATGAAGGGAGGAGATATTGACACCTACGTCGCAACATTCCAGAACCTCGTCACGAAGGCAGGGTACAACCCTGACGAAGCCACGACATTGGAGCTGTTCCAGGACGGACTACCAAACCAGTTAGTAGTCAATGCTGTCCGCTTCCAGCACCCTGTCAATTGGGAGCAGTGGAAGGCGGCCGCCAGACTGCAGCAGGCTGAATATCTTATCCTTAAGGACCGCCTCGGCAAAGGAAAACCCCAGCGAAAGAAGGGCGGCCAAAGCCGAGAGCAGTGGGTGCAAGCCCTCAAAGGAACACGCGACCCCAACGCCATGGACGTTGGACGCGCCAGAGCCTCCGTGGCCCTCACCGACACCGACAAAGCCCGCCTTCAGAAGGAGGAAAGATGTTTTAGATGCCAAGCGCAAGGACACATCTCGCGTAACTGTCCTCAAAAGGGCATGCGAGTGGCTGCCACTACGTCTGCCATGGCGCCACCCCCCATGTCCCCGCGATCACCAGCCCCGACTCCCTCGGGTTCAAGTTTACCAGCTCCTGCCGTCTCTTCTTTCGCCATACAATCTAGTCGCATACTATCGAATGAAGAGCAGGCGGATCTACAGATCGCAGCGATGAAGGCACAAACTCAGGAAGTGCGAGACCTGATGGTAGAAAAATTATTTGGACGAGAGGATTTTCTCGACGCTTGAACCCTGCGGCCTGGGCTAGAGCATTAAACCTAAACGTGTACACTAGCAGATACCGATCCATGCGAATCCCAGTTCTCTTTAAATCTGCACACGCAACGGCCGAACGACAAGTCCTTATCGACTCGGGAGCTACCGACAACTTTATATGCTCCTCACTCTTAAAACGACTCCAGATCGGAACGCGGGAAGTGACTCACCCGATCCGCATTTGGAATGTAGATGGCACCCATAATCAGGACGGCGCAATCACGCAATATACGGATCTTACCGTACGAACAGGAGAAGAAGAAAGGACACTTCGCTTCTTGGTTACAAACCTGGGAAGGGACGAAGTAATCCTAGGATACCCTTGGTTCACGGCCTTCGAGCCCATAATCAAGTGGGGAGACGCGACGCTGAACGAAGAGTTCCAGCCGGTCGTAGTCTCGAGTCTTCACTTGTCAGACGAAGCCACGCCCATAGAAGCCTCCATTCAGGCGTTGGAGACGTATGAACTTGACGAGGAAGCGTGGGAGCAGCTCATGGATGACGAGCGGGAGCCCCAGATCGCATTTTTGAGGAAAACTACCACGGCTTCCGAGCTGGCGCAGCAGGAAGCAGCGAAAAAGAAGGAGCGAACGTTCGAGGAGATGATCCCGGAGGAGTACCAACGCCATAGAAAAATCTTCGACGAGGAAGCGTCACATCGATTCCCCCCTTCTCGCCCCTGGGACCATGCCATAGACCTTCTCCCAAACGCCCCCGCCTCACTAGACTGTAAGGTCTACCCGCTCGCACAGAACGAACAGGAGGCCCTGACCACATTCCTAAATGAGCAACTTGCGAAGGGATATATCCGTTCGTCTAAGTCGCCTTACGCATCCCCCTTTTTCTTCATCAAGAAGAAGGACGGCAAACTCCGTCCCGTCCAAGATTATCGACGACTAAACGAACTCACGATTTGCAACCACTACCCACTCCCTCTGATTCCAGAACTCGTCGACCGGATACGCGACGCACGCCTATACACGAAGCTCGACGTCAAGTGGGGATATAATAACGTGCGAATTAAGTTAGGAGACGAGTGGAAAGCCGCTTTCAAAACCAATCAGGGGTTGTACGAACCCCTCGTCATGTATTTCGGACTTACCAACTCCCCCTCCACATTCCAAGCGATGATGGACGATACATTCCGACCTCTCACTCTTACAAACGAAGTAATCGTCTATATGGATGACATCCTCATCGCTACACCTCTCGACTACCCCCATCATCGCGCCATAGTACACGAGGTTCTCCGCTTATGCGAAGAACACGACCTCTACATCAAACCAGAAAAGTGCGAATTCGAGGTACTCAAAGTCGAATACCTCGGATTAATCATAGGCCATGGAAACTTACGGATGGACCCCGTTAAAGTACGGGGTATCCAAGAATGGCCGGCCCCGAGAAGTCTTCGCGAAGTATGGGCATTCCTTGGGTTCTGTAATTTTTACAGGCGGTTCATCCGAGGCTTCTCCGCGCTCGCACGACCGCTACACGACTTAACCCGAAAGGACACCCCGTGGCACTGGGGACAACAAGAGCAAGACGCATTCGACAATGTCAAGCGCAGCATACAACGCAAACCCACACTATTATTCCCCGATCTCACAAAGCCGTTTGAACTGGAAGTCGACGCGTCTAACGTCGCCATCGGAGCCGTGCTTAATCAGCTCGGCCCGGATCAAAAGCCGCATCCCGTCGCGTTCCATTCCGAGTCCTTCAGTCAAGCAGAACGCAATTACGACATCTACGATAGAGAATTGTTGGCAGTGGTTAAGGCCCTCCGAGCATGGCGCACCTATCTCGTTGGCTCCCCCCATAAATCATTATCCACACCGACCACACCAATCTCCAGTATTGGAAAGAACCAAGAAAGATCAGTAGACGAGTCGCGCGCGAATTCCTGGAACTCTCAGAGTACGACTTCCTCCTGAAGCATGTCTCCGGAGTCAGGAATAGTCGCGCGGATGCCTTGTCGCGAAGAGCGGACTACGCGGCACACAAGGAGGACAACAATGACATTATCGTCCTCCCTGTGGAACGCTTCCTTCGAGCGACGGAGATGTCTATGCACGATATGGACATCTGGACCCAGATATCGCAAAACCTTGATGAAAAGGACGTATTGCGATGGGTCGAACCCCACAACCTGAAAAAGGTGGGGGGGCTGTGGTGGAAGAACGACGCCTTAGTTGTCGTGGGCGACAACGATCTTAAACGGGGGGTAATCACCTTTTTCCACGACACGCCTGCCATGGGACACCCAGGAATCGCAAACACTTACAAATTATTACGACGCGACTACTGGTGGCCCAACATGCGCAAAGACGTAGAGGACTATGTCAAAGGATGCGCGGTATGTCAGGCGAACAAAATCAACCCTCACCGTCAAAAACCACACCTATTCCCTATCACCACAGACCCAAACGCAGAACCATTTGAGGTCGTCGCCATGGACTTTATTACCAAACTCCCTCCGTCAGACGGATACGACTCCATACTCACCATCACGGACCACGACTGCTCGAAGGCCTCAATCTTTATCCCATGTAACGAGTCGATCACAGCAGAAGGAGTTGCACGCCTCTACCTCCATCACGTATACCCTCACTATGGCATTCCCCAGAAGATCATCACGGACCGAGATCCCCGCTTTACCTCCGCCTTTATGACCAATCTCTGTCAAGTTCTGGGTATCCGCCAGAATATATCTTCCGCTTACCACCCTCAAACCGATGGACAGTCAGAACGAACAAACCAGTGGTTGGAGCAATACCTTCGACACTGGAGCAACGTGCAGCAGGACAATTGGGCGGAAGCTCTACCAGTCGCCCAATTCGCGCATAACGCCTGGCCAAACGCAACTACAAAAGAATCGCCCTTCTCGCTCATCATGGGATGGGAACCACGTACCATGTGGACACCAAAACCAACGGCATCCCCATCCGTAGAACAACGCCTAGAAGACATGGTCATCAGACGACAGCACGCGCAAGACTGCATCAAGCACGCGCAAGAACTGATGACAAAAAGGGGCAAGACGCGCTTCATTCCTTACCAAGAAGGCGCAATGGTCTGGTTAGAAGGTACGAACCTCCAGACCTTCTACCCCACCGCAAAGCTCGCCCCAAAACGCCATGGCCCATTCCGAGTGAAACGGGTCCTTTCGGATGTTTCATACGAACTTGAGCTTCCAAACACGTGGAAGATACACCCGGTCTTCCATGCGAATCTCCTCACGCCATATAAGGAGACGGAGTTGCACGGCGTAAACTTCACGCGCCCACCTCCGGACTTGATTGATGGAGAGGAAGAGTTTGAAGTGGAGCGCATCCTGCAGTCCCGATCACATGGACGAGGGTGCAAACTTCAATTCCTTGTCCAGTGGAAGGGCTTCCCGATAAGTGACAGCACGTGGGAACCCCTTGAGAACGTTCGACATGCTCCTGACCTCATCACCGACTTCTATCGCCTAAATCCTACCGCCGAAGGGGCTGGACGAAAGATATAAAGTACACCCCCCTTGACCGCACTATCACTTCACCCCCGCTATCCTCTGCTCAACCATGACGACTACTCCCATTGTTTCCACTATCCAAACCCGCCGCCCTGTCGAGATTATTCTCGAAAATCTGACTGTACCTTCGCAGGACCTGGGTGTCCCCTCCGAACCTGAGGGTCGCACGCCGTACTCCGTAATCCCTGACTCTCCCCCACTCCCTGTCCTGGCTCTTGCCACTACTGCTCTCGCTAAATTGACTGAAGAAGCCGAACCACCCGTCAGTCCCCCTGAACCCCCCGCACCATCATCACCACCCCTTGTCGTGGCCTACTCCGTCGACACGCCAGTCACTGTCCACGTTCCCGCCACACCCGTGTATCCACCCGAACTCACTATCCCTCTCTCCCCTCCACCACCACTATCGCCCCCCGCGGTCCTCGCCGCTCATATCCCCATGCCACCATTCCCTGCTGGGATGGATCATACGTTCACGCCCATCCCTCAGACCCGTGTCGTCGAACCTGACCCCGCCCTTGCCCTCCTAGATGATGAGGAGGACAAGGAGAATGAGGACCCCGGCATCCCCTTCTTCCGCAATGACCCATCACTCCCCACATTCTTCCCCCTCTTAGTCGGAGAGACGGGAAGTGTCAAACAAACTGCACGATATATTTATTATCGCCACAACTACCAGGAGGTCGTTGGCACCATGGGCAAAGGTCACCCCTGCTACGTGTCGCAGGTGTTCCTGAATGAGGTGTATACGGGCCAGATGGCGCAACACATCACAGACAATCAAATTAACATGTTCCACCCCCATGATCCCCGCGCCATCGTCCTCAACGAAGTACTTGTCGAACTTCGCCAACCTCGTCTTCATGCCGAGGTGTCCCGTCTCCGCGAATGCCTCACGTGTCGAGACGCCATCCGTACCCGCCAGTCGGACATCTGACGCCTCGAGACGGAACTGACGTGGGATCAGTTCCATCTCGATATGGATTTCTCCTCGGTCCGGAAGCGTCTTCAGTACGCTCGGGCCATCCCTCTCATCGCCGACAAATATGCCGAGCTTCACGCGAAGCCTGTGCGCCCCCGAGGCTCGCCGGAATACACCCCCCTCGCCCCACGTGACGCTGGACCTAGCGAAATGCCCTGTCTCCATGGTGAGAGCGGTGGGCGTAGGCGCAAGTGTTTCCAGTGTAAGTCAACGGAACACCTGGTGGCTCAGTGTCCGGAACGACGGGCCAGGGAGCCGTGCCAGTGGTGCGGAAGTCGAGCTCATAGGCTCGACGCCTGTCTCATCCGTCGACTATCCCCTATGACTCCCGCGCACGCTGACCCAGACTCTCGCCCATGGTGGTGTGGAAAGTGCCTGAGGTACGACGCCACGCACGAGGAGATAAAATGTCCCATGTATGAAATGTGTTGGGACTGTGGAGAGAGGGGACGCTTCATGTTCCTACGTCGACACACCTGCCCCCGCACCCCCTCCCCTATTCCTGCGAACATCCCTGCTGAGGAGGACTATGCTTACACGAGTGACTAGTTGAAGTCGAGGCGACTTCAATTCTGACGGGGGGGTAATGTTACGATTTTCACCTGCTGACTTGGTTGTACGATTACGATACGATCCGATGTCTTGCGTCTCATGACTCTTATCTCGCGCTTTGCGCCTCGGCGATAGGGTTGGTCGATTTACGCTTCTTTTCGTCCGCTGGCTATTTCTGAGGCGCGCGTGACCCCACGGGACTCCCTTGTACTACTTATGACCATTCCCTTGTTTACGCTTCGGGACTCTCGACTCATACTCGCGCCATATGTTTGCTCGTCGCAAACATCCTGTAACAGTATATAAGTCACGCCCTACCTAGCTTGTACGGTAGACTTGACTTCTTGTGTAATACCACATCGTCTTCGTCTCACGAACGACCCTTGACTCGCCTTTGCGCTTGAGTCTATACTTTTGCTCGCCTTTCGCGCTTGAGCCTTGACTATCTACTATTGTCCTTGGTTCCAGGGAAGCCAAGTGACACTTGTGCATCATCGAACTGAGTCTTAACCGACTCGCGCTCTTCCGATCCCGTTGACTTAGCGTGGTACACGTCGTACCTAACGCCCCTGTGGTGGCGTTACAATAACATAGATTAGAGTACTTGTAGCTATGTAGAAGAAATACAATTGATTACGGCTCAGAGACTGGTGGTAAACCAGTTGAGACTGGTCCAATGACCGCAACCCAACTGACATAGACCGGTCTTACACAGTCCAGTCTGGTTTTCTTCCTAGGCTGAGAAATTGTGGACCAGTTGTGGTCCCAGTCCTACCCAAATTAGGTAAAAAAACCCGACCAGACTGGACTTTAAAAAACTATTCTTGTCCATCCAAGAAGGCATGCCTCTTGACTGATACAGGTGAGTTATTGTATCTCTACTTTGGTTGGTTTATATCACATGGGACATGGAGATAGTGGCGAGGACTCAGACTCGCCCCTGACTGTTGGGACGTGATAAGTACATAAGGACCTTATCTATACCAGTTACGACCAGAGATGTCAACAAGTTACTGCCAGACAAGTAACTCATGAGTTTGACTTGTCATGTGATGAGTACTCGGGCCTGGATTACTCCCACGAGTACGAGTCGACCCTTTTCTGAACACGAGTACTCATGGTAATACTAGGGTCCTAGTGGCCTTACAGTTTGGAAAAAAAAAAAGGTTCTCTATTATGTATTATATTACAAAGGATCTGTATGTAGTATAGTAAGTATACTACTAGTAATAAGACACGACTTGCTGTCCAAGTCGTCGTGCTAGTGTGCTGTCGTCGGGGTCGTCCATTGTTGTGCTGTGTAATCGTAGTCATAGTCGTTGTAGTTGTCATAGTCGGGGTCGTCTTGATATTGTCATCTTTGGTTGTTGTCACTGCCCATTGTCATGGTCAATGGGAATTGCTGAATCGCCCGCCGTCATTGTCATCACGTCATTGAAAGTGTTGCGGCCATCTTGGTGTTGTTGCTAATGGTGGTATTGTGATTCAAGATGCTGGCGGTGGTTGGGGTCATGCGGCTCGAAATTGTTGTCGTAGTTGCAATGCGTCACCCTTGGGCTGGACCCATGCAGCAATCGCAAGGGTGTGGGAAAGGTTACTTCCCACGCCGCTTGTTTGTGACTCAGCCACAAGTCAGACTCACGGTTGCTTACACCCCCTACCGTGGCCACAATGACGACAGCGATGATGACAGCGATGATAGTGTTGTCACTCTGCTGATCACGCACATCTGGACGATGATGACTGTGGTGGCAACAAACTCCCCACCAGGTGGCACCAACACAGCCACGCTTGACTTGGATGCCAGTGACGACAAAACAGGGCCACTTTGCCAACACGGCTGCTCACTGCATCCATGACGACGACAAAGACCTCTGTTGGCCACAACGACAGTGAGGCAAAGATGATGACAACAGTGGCCAAAAGGCAAGCCCGATCAACCATGACAATGACTCAACAGACAACAATGGCAGTTACTTGGGGACGACACAACAGATGACTTGGGGACGGCAGTACAGCGACGCAAAGGCAACAGGCTTTGGGCTTCATAGGGTACACTGTACAGTAGTAGATTATGTATTTACTTTTGCATTAGAAACACAGAAATATTATGAGTACTCGTGCCCCAAGTACAAGTATCAACTGGAGAAAGTTGGTGAGTACTCGCACTGACAAGTACTCATGCCAATGAGTACAAGTCGAGTACAAGTCACTCTTTGGAAATTTCCAATGAGTACTCATACTTGTGAGAGAAGCCCTATGCCTATCTTGAAGTGGTAGTTTACATCAGGTGTGTGTAAAAACGCGATATTGTGGACACCTGTACTCATCACTTTTATGCAAATGGTCAGGGTAGGACCATAGAGTATAAAAACCCTCCTATGGGGAGGGAGGCGTGTTGATAAGTGACCTGTGCGCACTTAGCGGCTCAATGGACACGCAGATAACAGACTGCTTTAGATTAAATATACAGGACTTGTAGATTAGATAGTTTTGATCTTTACAATCTCGGACTTCTTGTATTCTCTTATCTATGACATCACACATGTACATGACATCATGGACCACTCTGGATTGCCCTTGTACTATGTCTATGTACTTTCCTTTGTTCTCATATCTTTATTGTGATGTCACTATGATATCATAGTCTGGACTCTTCTTGTTCTTTATGCCTTGTTCTCTTTCTAGTCCACTCCTTTGTCTGTGTACAGAACAATGCATCTTGTATTTACTGTGACCTGCTGTTACCAGCGTCACCCTCTGTAGGAGTATAAGTAGAGTACTCTGTATGCTCTGGCATGACACCAGTTCTCAGCTGTTGTGTGCCAGGTATGTCTTATCCTCTGTATAAAACACCAGTTCTCATCTGTTGTGTGCCAGACTCTACATCTGCTTCACTTGCAAGACTTACTCTGTTGCTGCTTCAAGTCACCCTTCATATCTCACCACAGTCTTCTTTGTCACTGTGAGTATGATCTCTATGTGTACTGTTCATCAAGGTGAATAGACATTCACTCTCTTCTTCACTTGTGCACCCTCTCCACTGCTACAGTCTCTCAACCTACTCAAAGGTGAGAACACCATTCCTGTTAGCTGCGTGCATTGTTGTGCAACAGGTTATGCACCCTGCTACAAGGTTTGCCGTTGCACTCTTTGACAGAGTTGCACCTTGTGGTCATCGCCCACCACATTGTTACCTTTGCAAAGAGGTACTTGTGCAGTTGTAGGCTCCCTAGCTAATAGCAAGCTCAGTATTGTGCTCTTGAGGAGTACACAGACTTGGCCTATCGCCTAACTAAACAAGGCTCTATTGCAGCTCCAATTTGCTTTGGAGTGTTGAATAGCTCAACCTTGGGGTGATGTCAAGCAGGATAGTCCAACGCATGGCATTTGTGATCCAAATGTCAAAATGGGCACTGCTCATTCTGTTGGAAACAGCCTAATATGGGCTATTGTCATGCATTGTATGGCTGCACACTTTGCTCTAGTGTTGGCAATTCTTTTTGATTCACTCAGTATTGTTATTATAATAATGCAATGCTGACATTCTCAAAGCCAACAGATCTATCAACTATGTCCTCTCAACTCACTCAGCTTGTCCCCATCTTCGATGGCTCTAACTGGGCCACTTGGTCTCAGCAGATGACCGTGTTTTTTATGTCCCAAGGGCTCTGAGGCTACGTCACTGGTACTATTGCCCATCCTCCTGCTGCTGCTGAACAGCCAGCTTGGGACTGGAGCAATGAAATGGCCAGGGGGAATCTCACCCTCTGCCTTTTGCCCACTATTCAGCAGGCAGTTACTGGGGCTACTTCCTCTGGGACTCTGTAAAAGACCAGTATGGTGTGGTGTCTATGCCCCGCATCTACAAAGACTTCAAGGAAGCAATTTCTATTCACTTCAACTCCAATCAGCACCCTGCTCCCCAATTCAAGAAGATGTCTGCTGCCTTCTCTTGTCTTGGTTCTGTAACTGTTGGTACTGGCGCTGCAGCCACTACCCTGTCATGGACGCGTATTTATTTTCCAATTTTTCTGTATTTATACAGAATTATATCTGGAAGATATAAAGGGCTGAAGTACAGAGACTTTGTGTTAGTCACATGGTCTGCTACCCATGTGCACATGATCGTGGGACTTATGTCCCTTATACATGCGTACAGTTATGATTGGTTAGAAGGAGATGGAAGACTTGGGAAGGTTCTAGAAGGGTCTAGAACATGCTTAGTAGTATACACTTACTAGCTGTATTAGGTTTTACTCAGCAAAGTGGAGCTGTTCATAAGCGCTATGACAAGTGCATCAGTCAGCACAATAGATAGTGCTATTATTAGACACGATGTGTCAGCTCCTGAGTCAAGGAGTCTTACTGTACACTTAGTAATAGTGTTTAGACTCAGTTCAAGCTCAGCTTCAGTAGTGTATATAAACCCTCCTGTAGCATCCTGAGTGGAACCAACTTGTCCTCTTGGTTCTCCACTCAGCGTACCACAGTGTGATCACCTTCAGATTGAGTTCTGGAATAAAGACTCTAAGTTCTGATATCTCCACTGTGATGTACGTTGGGACATGAATTGTTTCTGTGCTAGGTTGAGTGTGCTCACCTGTTCAGTTCACACAGCCCTTACACTTGACTTGGTGTAGCATGACATCATCCCGCTACATACCCTTGCCATTAAGCCTCAGCTGCAGGCTCTTATCGCCATGTCCGCTTTGCCCCAGAAATGGGAGCACCTTATCCCTGTCATGTGCAATAATCTCCCTATTGCAGATCTTAAGCTTGATACTGTCTCAGCTTGTGTAGAAAGCCAGTATGAGACCAAGACTAATTGAGGACAACATAAGGCCGTTCATAACGCGCAGAAGCTTTCTGCTGTTAAATGGAAGTGTGTGGACCCTCGCTTCACAAAGCAGGGTACGTCGCAGCAGCCTAACGCTCACAGCCCATCCAATCAGCAGCAGCCTTTTAGGCAGTGCGGAGGACGTGGATCTGGAAGAGGCAAAGGCAAAGGCAAAGGCAAGGCACCTGCCTGTGCTCCACAGCACTTGCATTATTGCTTCTGTCACTGCACTAGCCCCTCCTACTTCCCACAAGGTGACTCATATCAGGTCATCTGGTGTCTCTACACGGGTAGAAGTTGAATCATCCTTGCCTCAGAGGACCCTTGGCTTCTTCCCCTCCGTCAATAAGGCATTGATGCTTGCTGAATGGCTGGATGTACCTGCTACAGTCCAGACCATAAAGACACTTGAGCAGTGCTTTGCCAACATTGATGTGCAGATGCGTCCCCATATCAAAAAATTCATGGATGAGGAGTGTGACTCTGACATTGACATTGATATGTCACAGCAGCCTTCAGGCAGCGCACAACCGATCATGAACATTGACGGGTTAGATGACATTGAGATATTTTGTGAGCATTCTAATGCTCTCCAACTTGACTTATCAGGACTGACGATAAGCAATGTGGATTCTGATAAAGAAAACTGTGCCCCCATGCCTCCTTATGTCAATCCCACTTCAATTGTTGAAGCAACAGTCAGGTGGGCTACTCTCAGCGAAAGCCATTTCCCTCCTTGATCATGCTCTAATGAGCAAATCAAATCTATTTGGCATAGTAACCAGCAGTTCCTACACAATAATGGTCATCCAATGGACCCCCATTTCAATGCCCTTATCTCTCCACCAGCCTCTACTGGCCATTTGCTGACTCCAGAGTCTTTCCTAACTGGACCGGATGACAATATCTCCCTTGATTGGAGGTCTGATGAAGAAGAGTACATCTTCTCTTCACTTTGCACACCACATGCTGATAATGTTACAGTATTAGCCCTGCCCCCAAAAAGTCTAAGGGGTGGCAGATGTAACAGATACATATATCTACGGGAATCGCATGTACTAGTACTGAAGTTGCTTGATATGTACAATTTTATTGTCTTCTTTGATGATTATACTTTGTTTGCACTGCTATTATGGTGATGAACAGCATACATAGAGAGCATACTCACAGTGGCAAAGGTGACTGTGGTGAGATATGCAGGTAGGCTTGAAGCAGCAACAGAGATGATCTTAGCAAGTGAAGCAGATGGAGAGTCTGGCACACAACAGATGAGGAACTGGTGTTATTACAGAGAAGGAGACATACCTGGCACACAACAGATGAGGAACTGGTGTGGTGCCAGAGCGTACATGGTACTCTACTTATACTGTACAGAGGAGTGACACTAATACAACACATGTAACATAGGGTCACAGAATACAAGGAGCGTTGTTCTACAGAGGGACACAAAGGAGTGTGTAAATGGAGAACAAAGGTGTAAAGAACAAGGAGAAGGCTAGACTATGATATCATAGTGACATCACAATAAAGATAGAACAAAGGGAATGAGTACAAGGACGAAATACAATAGGAGTCCAGAGGAGTCCATGATGTCATTGTACAGTGATGTCATAGATAAGAAAGTCCGAGATTGTAAAGATCATAATAATCTAATCTACATAAGTCCAATATATCTTATCTAAAGCAGTCTGTTATCTGCGTGTCCATTGAGCTGCTAAGTGCACACAGGTCACTTATCAACATATGGCACTAAGGCAGTGGCTTGTGTTAATAAAGAATCAATTTAATGCTACCATAGAAGAATGGATGTCTGATGCTGGCAGTGAATACAAATTGGATGCTTTCCTAAAGCAGCTTAAAGATGTCAGCATTTAAAATCTTCTCTGACCACCTGAACCTCACACACTGGAAATCACCCCAAAAGATAAGTCGTCGCGTAGCCAGAGAAGTACTCAAACTCATGGAATATGACTTTGAGATCCACCACATCAAGGGAACCAACAACGGACAGGCAGACGCACTATCAAGATGACCAGACTACGACCAAGGAGAATGGGATAACGAGAATGTTACAGTACTCCCAGAGCAAATATTTGTGCGTACTATGCACCTGCAAAACCAGGAAGACCACCAGCAAGATGAGGAGAAACTATGCCCCTGGATAGACCCTCACAAGTTGAAGAAAATTGAAGGAACATGGTACTGACAAGGCGCAAAGGTCATCACTGGAGGGTTGGAAGCCATCTGGACCATAATTGGAAACCACCACAACCCTCTGGTGTATGGACATCCAGGCATCAAGCGAACTGCACAAATCATCGAGCGACATTTTTAGTGGCCCCGCATGATCGACCACATGACCGACTACGTTAAGGGATGTGCGGACTGTCAACGCCACAAAGTCAACAACCGACCCACATAAGCGCCCCTCGTACCAATCACACCCCAGCCTGATGCTAAGCCCTTCGAAACTATCACCCTGGACTTCATCACTAAACTACCAATCTCCCAGGGATATGACTCCATCCTCACTGTAACCAATCATGACTGCACTAAGGCGTCCATCTTTATCCCCTGCATGGAAGAAATTACCACCAAAGAAAACCGCAGCGCTGTATGTCACCCACGTCTTCCAGAGGTTTGGATTGCTGGCCAAGATAATCAGCGATCGAGACCCTCAATTTGCCTCCAAGTTTACACGAGAACTATGCCAAATACTAGGGATCTTTCAGAACATCTCCATGGTGTACCACCCACACACTGATGGACAATCGGAATGGACCAATCAGTGGCTTGAGCAATACCTCTGGTTCTGGGCTAATGAGTGTCAAGATAACTGAGCACATTTCCTTCCCATGGCAGAATTTGCGCATAACAGTTGGCCCCACAAGGCAACAAGGAAGTCCCCATTCATGCTCATGATGGGATATGATCCACATGCTGATTGGATTGATAAGCCTTCCCCGGTCCCACAGGTGCTCACGCAACTACAACAATTCTGAGAAGCCCAGAGGAATGCCTAAGACCTGATCAAAAAGGCCCAGGCACTATGGATCAAACACTGAGATACGCCGAGATACAGGGAATGTGATGACTCACTGTCACTCGACAGGAATCACGACGGCGGATGCGGAAACCGGGGGTGGTGGAGAACGCAAGGCGGGGCACAGGGACGACTGTGATGGGACGCTTTGGCTCAACCGACAGAACTGGCGTGACGGCTCAGGGAAGTGGCGCTAAGTGCAATCTACTCGACTTGCAGCTGAAGGGGCACAGGCTCGAGGCTGGGAGAGGCAAAGGGAGGATGTCACAAGTGGACAGTCTGAGGGACTGTCCGTTCTATTGCGCTAGCTTATATACCTACAGGGATGGTCTGTGCGTAGGTTTAGGGCAGGCTTAGGGCCGCCCACGGGTGCTGCGGAATACTGCGGAATGGAACGTTCCAGAGACATCTAAATATAACGTCCAATGAGAAACCAGTATTGTATCGTACGACTGTCCCGCAGTCGATTGCGCCATAGTGGTGTAACTGCTCCGCAGTCCAATGGGAATAATTGCAGAAGTGGTACGACTGCGCTCCGCAGTCCAATCAGATAAATCCAAGGAGTGGTACGACTTGGAGTCGTCAGGTGACTTGATAAACGATGAGAGATCACGTGATCCGTCACATGATCGTCGGAGTACGAAATTCAAACTCCGATTTCGGATTTCCCCTTTAGGAAGGTGATTACATAAGACCGGGCCGACGCGGACCGGTCTTAGACGCCTGAGTCACGACCCAAACTTTTAGGTTCGTGACAGTATCCCCTTTTTAACGCCGTGCTGCACCGACAGCACTGGTTAACTTTGATCTAGGGGCGCTGGGGTGGTCCTTGTGGAACTTCTGGACCAGTTCTCGGGAATGGGTCATTTGGGATGAGGGGAGCCAGGAGTTCTCGGAATCGGGGTATCCCTTCCACTTGATCAGGTAAAGTATTCCCTTCTTGTTGGGTGATACTTTGGACTGGAGGACCGCTTCAACTTCGTAGTGTTCATCTTCGCCTTGAACAATCTCGGGAGGGGGTTGGGTGAAGTTCGGTCCATGAGTATCATTCTCATGATACGGGGAGATCAGGGAGTTGTGGAAGACTGGATGGATGCGCCATGTCTTTGGGAGTTGGAGTTTACAATTAACTCCCCAGGTGGATAAGACTTTGAATGGACCATGGCGCCTTGGGGCGAGCTTAGGCTTGGGATGCGTGGTGTGGATGTTGGTTCCTTCCAACCAGACTAAGTCGCCAGGCTTGAAAACTCGGGATGGGATTTGTGACTTGGAATTTCTCATAACTTCCGCCGCTACTTTTAGCGCTGCGGAGACCTCGGATCGGATTTGGTTCAGGGATTTCAGCCGGTCTTCGGCTGCAGGGATCCTTGTCGTGAAGTGGATGGGGGGAATGAACTCGGGTTTGAACCCATACCACACTTCGAAGGGTGACTTCTTGCTTGCGCTATGTTGCCGAACATTGTGCGCGAACTCCATGAATGGGATCAACTCTGCCCAATTATCTGCTTGGAAATTGCAGAAAACGTGAAGGTATTGCTCGAGCTCTTGATTGACTCGCTCGGTCTCTCCATCGGTCTGTGGATGGAAGGCGGTTGACATGGTGGACTTGACTCCCAGTTTGCTCCAAACTTCCTGCATCACTTTAGATGCGAATTGGGGTCCCCTGTCCGAAATCACTTGTCGGGGTAGTCCGGTTCTTCTCCAGACTTGTTCCAGGTATAACTTGGCAGTTTCATCGGCCGTGATAGTCTTGTTACAGGGAGCGATGACCGTCGCTTTACTGAGGCGATCTACGACCACGAATAATGTGTCGTAACCGAGGGACACGGGGAGGTTGGTGATGAAATCCATGGTTATTATTTCCCACACCTCTGTAGGAATTAGATTGGGTTGCAAGGGTACTTGGGTTCGGGGTTTGATCTTTGTTGATTGACAGATAGCGCATCCGTCAACGTAACTCTTGACGAAGGTGGACATCCCTGGCCACCAGAAATCTCGGGATACCAGCTCATAGGTCTTCCATCTTCCTGGATGTCCTATAGCGATGTGGTCGTGGTATTGTTTAACGATGTCTCTTCGAAGACCATCGTTCTTGGGAACGTAGATTTGTCCTCGGAATAAGATGACTCCATCTTCTAGATTCCACTCTTCCAATCCTTTGGTGAGTGAACGGGGGCCGCTCTTCAAGAGGGTTTCCAACGCCATACTGACTTCTCTGTCATATGTCTGCGTGTCTCGGATTCGTTGTCGCAGGGTGGTGTCTCCTAACACCGTAATGGCTGCTCTCTGCACCGCGTTGACTTGAAAATACTTTGTATCCAGGAGAACTCTCTGTTCATCTTCATCCGCTATCCCCTTTTTATGATCTGGACGCCTGGACAGAGCATCAGACTTGTTCTGACTGCCTGGTTTGTGGATGATGATGAACTGGAACTGGGAAAGAAACAGCGCCCATCGGGCCTGTCGCCGGGAAAGTTTCTGCTTCTTCATAAAGTAAGCCAGATTGCCGTGGTCGGACCACACCTCTGTGGTATCACTACGTCCCTCGAGGTAGTGTCGGAATGCATGGAAAGCATGGATGATCGCAAGGAGTTCCTTATCGCAAATCTCGTAGTTGCGCTCCGCAGGAAGGAGAGATTTCGATAGGAAGGCAACCGGATGCCAGTGGTCGAAAGCATCGGGTTGTTCCAGAATAGCCCCAGTCGCGAAGTCACTGGCGTCAGTGATGAGTCGGAATGGCTTGGAATGGTCAGGAAGGGCTAAAACAGGGGCTTGTGTGAAGGCTTGGATCAGGGTGCGGAAAGCGCTTTCCGCCGCGGTATCCCAAGAAAAAAGCACATCTTTCTTAGTTAGGTCGAAGAGTGGCCGGGCGACGGTGGAATAGTCCTTGATAAACCGTCGATAGAAGTTACAGAAGCCCAAAAACGCTTGGACTTGCTTAACTGTATGCGGGACGGGCCACTCGGAAATACCAGCCACCTTGGCTGGGTCCATGGAAACTTGGCCATCGGAGATTACAATTCCGAGATATTCGACGGAGGTCTGAGCAAATACGCATTTCTCGGGTTTCAGGTAGAGGTCGTGCCGCTCCAAACGCTGGAGGACCTCGTGGGTTAACGCGGAGAGGGATTCGATATCTTCCGTGAAGATGAGGATGTCATCGAGGTAGACCACAACATGTCCACCATCGATCAGGGGTTCAAAGATCTGGTTCATCAGCGTTTGGAACGTCGCTGGTGCATTGCAGAGACCGAATGGCATTACGGTCGGCTCGAAAAGTCCTAGGGAGGTCTTGAAAGCAGCTTTGTATTCGTCCCCCGGACGAATCCGGATATTGTTGTACCCCCAACGAATATCCAACTTGGTGAAATAACGCGCGCCGTGAAGTTTGTCGATCAACTCGGGAATGAGGGGAAGAGGCGCCGCGTTCTTGATCGTGATGTCGTTCAGAGCCCGGTAATCTTGAACCGGTCGGAGTTTGCCATCCTTCTTGTCGACGAAGAAGAAGGGGCTGGCCATGGGAGACTTGGAAGGGCGGATATAACCTTTCCGCAGGTGTTCAGAGATGTACTCCTTGAGTGCATCCGCCTCTTTAGGCGTTAGGCGGTAGATGGAGCAGTTCTTCATACTCGCTCCAGGTTTCAGATCAATCGCATGGTCCCAGGGTTGGTGCGCAGGCAAGCGGTGGGATGCTTCCTCACTGAAGACTCGGGTGTAACGTTGGAAATGACTCGGAATGTGATCCTTGGAAGGAATAGGGGCGTTCTTTGCCGCTATCTTGGTACTCGTCGTGAGTTTTGCTCGGATGGCCAAGTGGTCGTACTTGTGCCAGCTGTGACTCCACAGGAAAGGTTCCTCGACCTCTTGGGTAAACGTTGGTTCCAGTGGTTCTTCCACTTCGGGTGTCGATTCTAGCTCTAGAATGTTGATTGTCGTATCTCGGGTCTGGGGTACTTGGGAAGAAAGGACTACGGTCTTCGTAGACAAGGTGCAACTGTTTGGGCACCGCGTGAAGGCAATTTGGGGCCTCGCCCAATTGATCTCGGGATTGTGGGCCTGGAGCCAATCCGTTCCTAGGATTATATCGTGCTCCCCCAAGGTGGTGACGTATAGTTCCACGAACTCGTTGTGGTAAGCATCTTCCGCTGTTCTGATCCGCAATTTCTGGATCGTGGTATACTTGACAGGGCCGGTTTTGTTGGGCGAACCATCTACGTTTCTGACTGGTAAAGGCTTTACCAGGGTTCGAAGGGTCAAGTTGTTTGCATGTGCAAACCCATCATCCACGATGATGCCCTCCGCGCCGCTATCGAGCAAGGCGCGGGCACTGATTTCTCTGCCAGACTTTTTCCCTACTAGTGTCACCCTGAGAACAATAGAAGGAGCTCTCCTATTTCGTATTGTCTCTACTGGTACAGGCTCGGCTCCGAGCGTCTCTAGTAAGGAACAGCCGCTAACAGCGCAACTGGCTAGCAATCTTCCATTCGACAGTGCTGCGATGGAAGGACCTAAAAATCCTGTGTAATAGGTGCGGAACTTGGACGCGCGTCCGGTGAGTATGGGAGTATCTCTCGATACATGGCTCCAATCTGAGCCGGGTGATCAGAAGGTGCTTCCTCATGATCCTGGTCTTCATCAATAAAAGCGCCGCGCGCTCTAGCGTTATTGTTTGAAGGTCGGCCACCTCTGGCCCTCATGCTTTGCGTCTTTAGCTTGCATTCTCGGAGGATGTGGCCTGGGCTACCACAGTATAGGCAAAGCTTGTTCTGGAACCGGCGGTCTCGTTCCGCCTTGGTAAGCTTTCCTCGGGATGTCTCGGGGTGGGATGAAGAAGCGTTGACGTTAACGCTATCGTCTTCGGTCAGGACAGCTCGTCCGAAGGTGGGTTTTCTTGCTTGGTTTCGCGAAGGGGATTTCTCGGAATGGAGTCGGCGTATAATTTGTATACGCGGTCGAACTCCCTGGCCTTGTCTACCAGGGATTCGAGTGTCGTAGGGAGTGGAGATATGCCCATAAGTTTCATGTGCAGGGCCGAGGGAATCGCCTTTCTAAAGGCATGCATCTGGGTTTGTTCATTTGCACCACTTCGCTTGGCGTAGGTGGACCATTCTTGGTACCATTCGTTAAAAGGTCGGGTACCCATCTTTAGGGTGTACATTTGGTTGGTGGCCTCCAAGGCTGTATGTGCAGGGACGAAATGCTTATCGAAGTCGGCTTTGAATGCAGCCCAGGTTCCAAAGGTAATTGCTGCACCAGCGACAGCTGGGTTCAGAGCCTTGTATTGCCGATCCTGAGCCCAGTCGCCTGCAGAAGTACCTGCTTTGAAGTACGTTAGGGCTGCAGATATCTTCTTTTCGTCGGTGTCGAAAACAGTTGCATTGAGGTAGAAATAATTTGCCAAAGTATTCCAGAATCCCTGGGCTTTATCAGGTTTTCCATCAAAGGGTTCAGGCGCTGCACCGAGGATCTTTGCGGGGTTTGCAGCCATGGCTCGGGTAGGAGGTGGTACTGGGTGTGGCACGGGTGGTATTACCAGGGGAAGTATTGGTGCAGATGGAGATCGCGGGGGCAAGGAAGGTTGGTGCGTGAGGGGTGGGGACGGTAGTCTCGGAGGGGAGTTAATTGAGGTACTTGCAATTAACTGAAGTCGACTAGGGCCAGGTGCACTGGGGAGTGGTCCAGGAGATACGCGAGGGGAAGAAGGTTGAGAGGTTACTCGGGATAGGAGACCAGTAAGGCGTGTGGTAGTATCGTCTAGGATTCGCGAAACTTCTCCTTGTTCGCTATCGGAATCCGGGGCGTTCTCGGGGGAAGCAGGGTCAATGGATTGTTCGCTTTCGGACTGTTCTTCCGAATCAGAAAACCGAACCGCTCGGTTATTGCCGTATATCCAACACGCTTGGGTGAAGGACCAGGAAACGTTCTTTTTCTTGAAAGAACCAGAGAGGGTTATCCAGTTAAGTTTCCTAACCTTCCGGATGTTCGGGAAGATTTCCTCGAAATCTTTAACACTGAGGCGTTTCTGGGTAGTTACGTTTGTCCACGGAAATCGTCCGTCATCACTTGTGATTCTATGAGGACCGAACTGGGCGTAGAAGGAATTGTCGACGAGGGAAAAGAAAGGTTGTTCAAAGTATACAGGGATTTGAAGTTCTTCTTCGTCAGTGAGGTCTCGCTTGTCGCTCATTCACAGGTTGTCGATGTAGCAGGGTGACTTTCCACGTGGTCTCGTTCCACGGATAGAAAACTTCGTACGCGGGGCGGAGGATCGCTCGATCAGGTTGATTCGTTCTTTGCTGACGACGAATCCACTGGTATTCTTCGAGAATACCGAAATAGGTCAGGGTAGTTTTACTTCTCCACAAGAAGTTCTGGAAGTTCAACGGGCTTGTTGTAATATCCCGTGCTCGGGTCAGAGGCGATGCAAGAAGTAACGTCTCTTGCGGAAACTGTTCGTACTGGAGACGACAGTGATGCTTGAAAACGTCAAGCTCTCGGGGGGTCCGGGTAGGCAGCTGCTCGGAAACGAAGATTGCCTCAGGTAAGTGACAATGAAGGTCTTGGGGTTGGGTCTCTAGGAAGTGAGCCTCGTCGCTGCTGGTCGAATGTTGCCTCGCAACTGGGTTACTCGGGACAGTCAGATTACTCGGTCCGGCTGGGTAGATACTCGGATAGACCGGTTCGCCTGGTCTAGCTTGATTGGTCCTTGGGATGACCGGGTCAGGAACTGTTGGAACAGTTGTGCGCAGGGGGTGTCGGGGTCCCGTAGGTCTTCTCGGGACTACTGGAGATTCTTCTTGGGAAGAAATGTGGGAATTTCTTACTTGGAAGCGACGGTGGGGTTGTCTTTGTACCGTGTGGGATGAAGCCAGAGTGATAGCCCAATTTGTAATGGGTTCCAGGATGTCCAATTTTTACACTCGTAAAAATGCTCGGGATATTCGACTTAGCACACTTTTACTCAAAAGTAGCTCGCGTCAAATTAATCAACTACTCCTATAAGGTAGGTAGTTAATTCCAGGGGACCAGAGTACTACTCCTTCAGGGGTAGGCGGGGTGTCTGGTCTATAGCCACAGATGCACACCTCTTGAGTGCACCAGCAGGGTCCTATGAGAGTTGGTTCTTCTCCCCAGGCGTTGGTAGTGCTGGTCTCTTCTGTTTCCGGGCTACTGGTGGGGAGGGCTAGGCGGGCTAGTAGGTCGATTGGATTGTTGATTCGTCCTACTAGGAGCTCTACAAGCTCGGGATCGTTGGGCTCGGGGGGAGGGTCGTGGAAGACGCGGGGGTTGACCAAATCGTGGTTTGGATTTGTCAGGGTGGTTTCCCAAGTCTCTCGACTCCAGGAATAGGTCAGCTCGGTTCCTTCGGTTATGACCAACCGAGCGGGTCCTTCTCTATCCACTACACGGACTTCGCAGAAGGATAGCTGGATTTCCTCGTAGGAAAGACGGAAACGGTCAATGTACCGCTGGGGGTTTCCGACCTGGAGTTGTCGGATGAGGTAGTCGCGTCGGGGGGGAATGTAATTGAACCAAAGATAGTCGCTCTTTGTCCAAAGGAGGAGTTGGTCGGTGATAATGTCGGAGAGGTGCCAAAAAAGGAGTTGGTCGTTACAGGCATCGACCACAGCAGAGAGATCGTCTACAAAGTCGTTGTAGGAGTTGCGATCTATGAGCTCTCCAAACTCGAAGAGGTTGACTAGATTTTTTAGCACCAAGGGGGGGTCCGTCCAACAGTCGATACGGGAAGACTCGGAAAGCTCGTAATAGGAAGATGAGGGGTAGTACCGACGGAGCTGTCGGTTCCTGTGGGTGTTGAAGAGGGCGCGAGCTCTCGCGTCGTGTTCTCTTTCAGTTAGCGCGTAAGGAGGGGGTGGTGGAGGCACTTAAAACCGCTCGGTTTTACAGTCCAATGAACCAAACGAAAGAATGACTTACTGTTGCGTTGAGTTGAATCACTCGATTCAAGGTTCAAGGCAACAAATCTATTACCACTACTTAAAGTGGCGTGGAGTCAGGGATAGCCGGGACGAAAGAAAAGGGGTCGGAGGGAACGCGGGGGGTAAGACAATGAAAAGAAGGGAAGGGTTAGATCTAACGATGTCCTCAAAGAAGTAACCCTGGTTGTACGCAAAAACTTGTCCGTTTCTGGAGAAACGTAAGTGCCCGTACGTAGTGATGATGCGTCCGTCCAAAAAGTCCTGGATCTCTAATGTTACCAGAGAGTCCAAATATCCCGCTTTGATGATGTTCGGGAGGGGGCCGAACCGCTCGCGAAGGCCTTCGCGGAAGTCGTACCTGATGGTACCGAGTGGGAGATCGACCGAGGGGAGGTCGATGATGGCCTTCGAACAGATGTACAAAGGGGGAAAGTCGGGATGGGCGGCGGGGTCGATGGTGCGGGGGAGAATAGAATAGACGTGGGGCGGGGGAATACGGAAAGGGGTGACCGAGGGGAAGGTATAAAAAGCCCCAAAGAGGGCAGGCGCGAGGGGGATACGGTGAAGGTTTTCTCGGATACTTTCCGAGGCAAGCCGCCAAGACTCTCCTTCCGGAGTAAAGACGGCGGTATAAACGTGAGGGTGCTCCGCGCTGTTCAAGCACGAAGGGGCGCGGTAGAGGGGGACGGCAGGACGAATGTTCTCTTGTTCGTCGTGCGGGGCGAGAGGGGACTGGTCGGCTACGCGCTCGTAGTCGATGGGGGAGTCGGGGGTCGGGACACGAGGGGGAGTAGAGGGGGCACGAGAGGGGATGCGGGAGGGGGCAGAGGTAGGGCGCTCAGGGGCAGCCTCAGGGGACTCGGAAGGGGGGTCGGGATACACCAACTCCGGTGTCGGGACGCGAGGGGGACGGGAACGGACCGCTACTTGTGTCCGGGAATCGAAGTCGAGGGGGTACTCCTCCGCGTACTCGAGCGGAGTCTCGGGGCGGGTGATGGGCGATGGGAGCCCAGACAGGAGCTCACCGTTGATGTCGGTGAGGGTGTACTCGTATTGTACACCGGAGGTTGATGAGCCTTCTACAAACTCTTGTATGAAGGCGGAGGGGATGCAATGGGAGTGAGGGGCGACGGAAGACGAAGGGGGGAGACGGTGGAGCGACGAGGAAGGAGGTGGTCGAGAGGGGAGTCGTTATCGTTATCCTCATAATACGAGGCAGAATCTCCGTCCCACTGGCCAAACTGCGAGAAGTCGTAGTCTGACACTTAAAGGGAACACCCGGGGTCAGGTCTAATTGGGTTAGACTGTCCAAGTGTGATGACTCACTGTCACTCGACAGGAATCACGACGGCGGATGCGGAAACCGGGGGTGGTGGAGAACGCGAGGCGGGGCACAGGGACGACTGTGATGGGACGCTTTGGCTCAACCGACAGAACTGGCGCGACGGCTCAGGGAAGTGGCGCTAAGTGCAATCTACTCGACTTGCAGCTGAAGGGGCACAGGCTCGAGGCTGGGAGAGGCAAAGGGAGGATGTCACAAGTGGACAGTCTGAGGGACTGTCCGTTCTATTGCGCTAGCTTATATACCTACAGGGATGGTCTGTGCATAGGTTTAGGGCAGGCTTAGGGCCGCCCACGGGTGCTGCGGAATACTGCGGAATGGAACGTTCCAGAGACATCTAAATATAACGTCCAATGAGAAACCAGTATTGTATCGTACGACTGTCCCGCAGTCGATTGCGCCATAGTGGTGTAACTGCTCCGCAGTCCAATGGGAATAATTGCAGAAGTGGTACGACTGCGCTCCGCAGTCCAATCAGATAAATCCAAGGAGTGGTACGACTTGGAGTCGTCAGGTGACTTGATAAACGATGAGAGATCACGTGATCCGTCACATGATCGTCGGAGTACGAAATTCAAACTCCGATTTCGGATTTCCCCTTTAGGAAGGTGATTACATAAGACCGGGCCGACGCGGACCGGTCTTAGACGCCTGAGTCACGACCCAAACTTTTAGGTTCGTGACAGGGAAGGGGATCAAGTGTGGCTCGAGGGACAACACCTCCAGACCAATCAACCCATGGCCAAATTGGCAGTGCGAAGACATGGACCTTTCAAAATAATCCAGGTACTATCGCCTGTCAACTATCAATTGGAACTTCCCACGCAGTGGAGTATTCATCCCGTGTTTCACATCAATATACTCACGCCTTATCACAAGACACCCATGGACAGAGAAAATTTCCAGCGCCCACTGCCAGATCTGGTTGATGGAGAAGAAGTGTTATGTTTTTGCCTCCGCTGACCCCTCAGACACGCCAAACCTTGACCCTGAACACCGCTGTGAGAAGGCCTGCTGACAAGTATGCCGAAGAAGAAGCGGAGATAGCCTGATTAGTGGCTGAACATACAAAACAAGCTAAGTCTCCCACGCCTTACTACCTGCCTGGAGGAGCTCAGAAGCCACAGGATTACTGGGAGTAGCGCATGTGACCTGAGCACCTGCCCGTCACGTGACCCTGGCACGTGACCTGGCTAGAACTGCACCAGATGGGCCCAGATGAGCTTGTGCCTGGACTGGCCTAGATTGCCTTGTGTTTGATGACTCGTACGTTCCTATCAATTGTGCCTTGATTCTGATGGATACGACATGCTTCCCTTCTGTGATTCGCTGCTGATTGCGCCCATACACCACAACTCCCTTATCTCTGACTCATGACATAAGTGCCTTACACCATTGGCTGTCTTGTTATCTCTGACTCGTTGTGACTCATTCCTAGGATCCGTGTATTAGTGTTTTGAAGTTCCAAGCTGGGGTTCAAACCTCCTTGGACGTGTATAAGTAGAGGGCTTATGGTTGCTGAAGACCTAAGCTTGACTTCTCGGATTATACCACCCATTGTTACGTCTACCACGGACGTTTGCCTGACTTAGGCTTCGTTGGTTGCGGCGATCCTATAAGACTTGAACCAGAGGCGGTTGGAAGGGGCGTCGTAATACTCAGCTGGGTGCGGAACAAGTGATCCGTCAATGGCGATAAAGCCGTGGATGTCTTCGAGTTGGGGAATTCCGACGGGAGGGTCTTCGACGGGCACCAGAGATGTCCAAGTAGGGTGATCGAGGATGAAGATGTAACCGTAGGGTCGTCCTACGCGTTCGTTGTAGTAGAGGTACGTCTTGTGACAGATAGTGCCGATAGGATATGCGTCCACTGCCCACGAAGGGAACTCGGGATAAGCTCACGGGGATCCCTGGTCTAAGGGGATATGCCGGAGTCACTCACTTAACAGGGGGAGGGGCCCTAAGAAGGAGACAACGAAGAAGGTGGTATTGAAGAAGACCAAGATGGCGATCCTGGTCTTCCACGACTACTACTTATACAGATACGCGTGGGCTTTCAAGCGCCGCTTCAAGCTATCCTAACCAATAGCGTAAGTAGAGCAAACCCTAATACGACTATCCTAGGAATGAGTCACATCGAGTCATGATCCGATCCGTTATCGTACACAATCACATGCGCCGGAGCTTACCCGGCTGACTGATCCAACAAGTCCATGACGATATATCGCTGACGTGGTGTCATCCCCGAGCGTCAGTGTCCACTTCCGGGCCGAACGTAACATCACCCCCTTTTCAGGATCGGGCACCAGACCGACCGCGGCAATCTCCTCTCGAAGGCGCGCAATCCGGGCCCCCTCCTCGACTCCCGGGCGGTATGAGTCCCGTTCGTCCTCGATACGCTTGATGGCGTTGGCGCGTTGGAGGCGGAGTACGCACTCCCGACGCATACGTCCGATCTTGTCGAGCTCGTCGATCTTCTTCTTGAGCTCCTCCTCCTTCGCCGCGTAACCCGCTTGGAGGCAGCGGTAGCGGTGGACCTCCGCCGTGACCGTCAGGTCGTTCATAGCCATACAGGCCATGTCGACCGACTCGCGGTAGGTGCTGTCCTGGTCTAGAAAGACCAGGTCGTCGTCGTTGTAGGTGGGCGTGGGTTCGTCGTAGTTGGGGGCGGCATGCACCGACTTGCCGTACTGCTGGTCGCTGCCTCGTCTGTAGGCGAGGACGAAGGGGTCCGCCGTAAAGACGAGCTGCGTATACCGAGCTGGGTGCAGCCGGCCCTGAGCGTCGCGAATCTGGAAGGGGATGAAGTGTACTCCCCTGTTGTGGTGGAACCCGCGCGGTGGCGGAGTTTCCACGCGAGATCGGGAAACTGGACTGTGTTCCTCCGGACGGTAGAGGCGGCGTTTCTCGGATCTTTCCGATGGGGGGAGAGTGAGTGGTTCCCCGTCTGTGCTGCATAGCGGCGGGGTTTCGTCGTGAGTTTCCGTGAGGTGAGTCCCATATGTGAGATGTTGATTGAGGGGGCAATGCTCCTGCGACAGGTACCGGTCGTATGCTCGATCTTCTTGTACCTGAGTCTGGTCCTGACGGGACGGAGGTCTCGTGGGAACATAGCCTTGCGGAGACGGGCTTCGTGTGCCCGCTGCTGTAGGTGTTGGCGAAGGAAGGAGGGATGGTACGGGGGTAGTTGGACGACTGGGGCTGGGTTGAACGGACTGGGCAGGCAACAGGGATGGTGATGGTGGGGCGTTCTGAATGATGACAGTAGGCTGGACTGAGATGGGGAGTAGGTCGTCGAGGACATAGTGGACTTGGACTGGGGATTGGGACATGAGTAGATGAGGGTGGAAGAGAAGGGGATGGGGACGTCTCTTGGAAAAACCCTGCGCTTATATGTGTTTCTCTGGCGGGGGTTTGAACGTTTGAACTCCCTTATCGCTTCATCGGCGAATACGTCATCCTTCGAGACCCACTGATTATCGGAGTCCGGGTACCCGCGCCATTTGACCAAATACTGCAGTTTCTTTGTCCTGCCGAAGCGCCGAGAGTCTAGAATCTTCTCGACTTCGTATTCTTCTTCGCCATCAATCAGATCTGGTGGCGGGCGCTGATAGTTGG
This sequence comes from Lactarius hatsudake, assembly GCA_024734325.1. Classification (NCBI taxonomy): domain Eukaryota; kingdom Fungi; phylum Basidiomycota; class Agaricomycetes; order Russulales; family Russulaceae; genus Lactarius; species Lactarius hatsudake. The sequence continues at coordinate 466,372 of JANSJP010000032.1, read as the reverse complement.
GGCCGTGTGTGGGAGTTTCGCGATAAGGAGTCAGGAGGTCCGTATGGAACACTGGGTGAATGCTCCACTGCGTGGGAAGTTCCAATCGATAGTTGACTGCGGACATCACCTGGGTAACTTTAAAAGGGCCGTGTCTTCTGGGCGCAAGTTTGGCGGTTGGTTGATTGGTGCGTAGGTGGCGTCCTTCCAGCCATACGAGATCCCCGATTTGGTACTTGGGCGTATCTTTGTGTTTGATCCACCCCTGCTGCGCTTTTCTCATCAGTTCCTGGGCGCGCATTCTAGCCTCTTTGAACTGTTTGACGCGAAGTGCTACTTGGGGAATGGGGGAAGGTCGATCAATCCAGTCGGCGCGAGGATTATACCCCATAAGGACATTGAAAGGAGACTCCTTTGTGGATTCGTTAGGCCAGTTATTGTGAGTGAATTCCGCCATCGGGAGGTAGTGGATCCAGTCGTCTTGTCGCTCGTTGACCCAGAAGCGCAGGTATTGTTCTAGCCACTGATTGGTGCGTTCCGATTGTCCGTCCGTTCTGGGATGGTAAGCCGTGGAGATGTTTTGTTCGATTCCCAGTATCTTGCACAGTTCGCGTGTGAACTTGGATGCGAAACGCGGGTCTCGGTCGCTGATAATGCGGGCCGGTAGTCCGAATCGGGAGAAGACATGTTTTACGTACAGGGCTGCGGTTCCTTCCGCGCTAATCTCTTCCAGGCAAGGGATGAATATGGCTGCTTTTGAGCAGTCGTGATCCATTACTGTCAGTATCGTGTCGCAGCCGTCTGCTTGGGGTAACTTCGTGATGAAATCCAGCGCTATGGTTTCGAATGGCGTGGCTTCCGGTTTTGGGAATATGGGTTGTAGTGGCGCGCGTGTGGGGCGGTTGTTGACCTTGATCCTTTGGCAGTCTGCGCATCCCTTGACGTAATCCTGTACCTCTTGTCGTAGTCCTGGCCACCAGTAGTATCGTTCGACCATTTTGATCGTTCGGCTGATTCCCGGGTGTCCGTGTATCGGTGGGTCGTGGTGAACCCGAATGATGTGCCTTCGCTCAATTTGGTCTCCTGTAACCGCGCGTCGTCCGTCCTTGTACCATGTACCCTCGATCCTTTTGAGTTTGTGGGGGTCGACCCATCGTCGGATGGTTTCCTCGTCTTGAGTGTATACTGGGTTTGCGAGGTTGCATCTCTGTAACGGTTACCGTGTTTCCGAGTCGCGTTGGGTCTTCCGTAGAGTCGATCTCTGCTGCTCTGACGAAGATGTGGTCTGGTAGTACTGTGACCTGTTCATTGTCGTGGTCTCCTTGATCGTAGTCTGGTCGTCTGGATAACGCGTCTGCTCTTCCATTGGCGGTTCCTTGATATGGTGAATCTCTATGTCGTATTCAGAGAGTTCGAGTACTTCCCGGGCTACGCGTCTGGGATATCTTTTGCGGGGATCTCCAGTACTGTAAGTTCATATGATCCGAAAACACTTTGATCTTGTGTGGTGATCCTGCGAGGTATTGTCTCCAGTTACGTAGGGCTTTGACTATGGCAAGTAATTCCAGATCGTAGATGTCATAGTTTCGTTCGGCTGCGCTGAGGGTGTTTGAATAGTATGCGATGGGGTGGCGTTTGTTGTCTTCGCCTCTTTGAAGCAGTACTGCTCCTACGGCGTATCCGGATGCGTCGACCTCTAGTTCGAAGGGTTTGTCCAGTTCTGGGTGTTTGAGTACCGGTTCCTGTGTTACTAGTTCCTTGAGTTTGTCGAATGCCTGTTGCTGTTCCGTTCCCCATGTCCATTCCGTGTCTTTGCGGGTGAGTTTGTTGAGGGGTCGTGCGTGTGTGGCAAAATTTCGGATGAAAGCACGGTAAAAGTTGCAGAAGCCTAGGAATGATCGCACCTGTTTGACGGTTTTTGGGGTAGGCCATTCGCGTATGCCCGAAATTTTGATGGGGTCCATGCGAATCACCCCCTTTTCAATGATTACCCCCAGGTAATCGAGGGAGGAAGAGTGGAAAGTGCATTTCTCCAGTTTCAGGTAGAGGTCGTGTTCTTCGAGGAGGTCTAAGACTGCGTGTACGGCTTCCGTGTGATCTTGTTCTGTTGTTGTTGTTGCAATGCCAATATCGTCCATGTATGCCCGTATGATGGTCCCTTTGCGTTCGAAATATTCGATGAGTGGGGTGATGATATAGTTCATCATCGCTTGGAAGGTGGCCGGCGAGTTCGTTTGTCCGAAATACATGACCAATGGTTCGTACAATCCGTATTTTGTCTTGAACGCTGCTTTCTCTTGGTCGCCGTCTTTGACGAGTATGTTGTTATACCCCCATCGTACGTCGAACTTGGAGAAGATTATTCCGCCGCTTAGGTCTGCGATGAGCTCCGGTATCAGAGGGAGTGGATACTGATTGCGTATGGTCCATTTGTTGATTACTCGGTAGTCCTGTACTGGTCGTAGTTTTCCGTCCTTCTTTTTGATGAAGAAGAAAGGAGAGGCGTACGGGGATTTGGAGGGTCTGATGTACCCTTTTGCCAGTTCTGCGTCGAGCCATTCTTTGAGCGCTTTGTCCTCTGCTTGGGTCATCGGGTAGATTTTGCAGTCGATGTGATCGGGGGCGGTCCGGTTTGAATTCAATTGCATGATCCCATGGTCTGGAAGGTGGGAGGCGGTGTGATTCTTCCTCGCTGAAAACCTTCGCGTGGCGCTTGTATTCGTCCGGGATTTCCTTTTTCTCTGTGTATTGTTTTGCCGTGATTGCCAGTTCCGTTGCCGTGGTTCGTAGGTGAATGGGTAGCGAGTCCTCTTCTAAGTCTGCGAGGATACGTTCCTTATGTTGATCCATGCATTGTTCGAGGGTTTTGCCGTAGTTGTTCCCATTGCGGTTCGTGCTGTGAAGGGTCTGATAGGGTTGGTGGTGCGTATGATGATGGGATATTGTTTAGTATCCAATGTTGCAATGGCCCAATGGATTCTGGGTTGGAAGGTGGCAAGCCAGGGATATCCGAGTATGACGTCCTCCCCTCCTACATCCGTGATGAAGAAGGGAATGGTCTTGATCTTCCCATCTGTTTGTATGTTCAGGTCGGTGTAATGGGTGATCTTCCCGCCTTTGTTGTGCGTCCCGTCGATGTTCCAGATGTTACGGGGGTCGTTCCAGTTCTTTGATCCCAATGCCCATTTGTTTGGCGAAGTTGGGATGCATAAAATTATTAGTGGCTCCTGAGTCCACTAGTGCTTGTTTGTCGGCCATTGAGTTACTCGTGCAGATCGAGACTGAAACATGCATAGATCGATAGCGCGTTATGAACTGCGAGTTACATTGAGAAGCCCTCACCCAGGCCGATGGGTTCAGGCGTCGGGAAAATCCTTCCTCATCCATTCCCCCATCTGATTATGAAGCTCCGCCATCTTGCCCATCATCAGGGTCATCGGCGTGTCGGTTTCTTGGGGTGGTGTGGTTGGTTCGTCTAGGTTGATGAGCGGTTCCTCCGCTACGCTAGGGGGTGCGGTAGGAACTTCTTCTATGTAGGCACTCCGTCCTTGAGGAGGCCCATTAAACCCTTGTCGTGGCTGGCGAGGCTGGGAACAATCGCGTGAGAAGTGTCCTTTGCGTCTGCAATTGTAGCAGGTGACGTCCTTAACGTTAAAGACGCCGCGTCCTCCATGTCCGCGTTGGATAAACCCTCCCCTTGGTGGAAATGGGGGGCGGTTGTCACGATGGTTAATCTCTGGGCGGTTCGGGTCGCCTGCTTCGGCTACCCGGGCTCGAATTCTTCCTGGGGTGGTGTCCATTGCGTCGGGGTGGTTCTGGTACTGTCGCCACGTTGGTTGAGTTGGCCTTTGCGGTGTTTGGAAGCGCATTTGCTGCTGCTTGGGACGTTGGGTCGTGGGTAGTCGTCCGAACCCGTCTTGCCTAGCCTTCATGTGAAGGTACTTCTTTTGCTGCTCGATTACGGCAGTCTTCCATTGCGAGTAGTTTCTGGGGTCGTGGAACTGGTAGGCATTGCGGTAGAGGTCCATAGGTAGTCCTCTTGTGAATTTGTCGAGGACTAGCTGATCGTCTAAACGGTAACCAGCTAGGCGAACAGTTTTCTCGAATTTGGTCACGTAGCTGTCAATGTCGGACCCCGTCATGCGGAAGCCCTTATCCAGTTCTAGGCGGGCATTTTCTTGTTCGAGGTTGTCACGGAACTGCTTTTTGAAGGCGATTTCGACGCCATTCCAGAGCCATGGATCGGCTGGGTCCGGTTGTTTGTCGAGCCACTCTTGAGTCTTGGTGGCCCATTCGTCGACAAGATCCCCCTGAAGATAAGTGAGGAACATCATTGCTTTGGTGTAGGGGAAGTTGATATTGCGGTTGAATTTGTTGACTCCCGCAAATCGGTTCCATTGGGCTAGGAATGCCTCGGCTTTGTCCCGTTCTCCTTTGAATGTGGGTGGTTCCTTCCCGACGAATCGGTCGTGAGTTGTGGAGGCGTTGGTATGCCAGGGATTCCTATTGGGTTTCCTCCAGGGTCATCGCCTCCGCCTCCGTTGTTTTTGTCATCTCCAGGGTCTCCCCCAGGAGGCGGATCGGTGTGGCGCGGGTATTTGGTGTCAAATAGGGCAGTGCCTATGCGCATTTCTTCGTGCGTTACTGTCTGCGTTTGGCTCATGACTGGAATGGACTTAGCGATAAGTTCCAAAGCTTCTTCTTCTTGTTTGTCTTTGAAGACGTGGATTTCTTCGGGGTTACTTGCGAGTGATGGAGAGGGTGCTGGTGTTTTGGGAGTTGGGGATCGAGCGGGTTCTTCTGTTTTCTCCGTCGATGGGTCCCCACTGATCACGGGTGACTAGTTCGCTGGTGCGGATGTCGAGATTAAGTGCTGAGGATGCAGGTTTTGTGACTTGGAATTTGTTGTTGGCGTCGCTCCAACGGATCTCGGTCCAGCAGGTGAAGTCAAAGTTGAATTCTACTGGGATAATGTGTTGTTGGTCTCGTGGGTCGATGTAGTAGGCGACGTATCCAGGGATTTCAGCGTCGTCTTTCCAGAAAGCTGATTGGAGGTATCTTTTGGGAACGTTGCGTTCTCCTCGTCTGTCGATGTAGTAGGGGCGGAAGGGGCACCCAGAGGTCTTTGGTTTTAGGATTGGCCACGATGGATCTTGGTCTTAATGTTACGTCTACCACGGACGTTTGCCTGACTTAGGCTTCGTTGGTTGCGGCGATCCTATAAGACTTGAACCAGAGGCGGTTGGAAGGGGCATCGTAATACTCAGCTGGGTGCGGAACAAGTGATCCGTCAATGGCGATAAAGCCGTGGATGTCTTCGAGTTGGGGGAATTCCGACGGGAGGGTCTTCGATGGGCACCAGAGATGTCCAAGTAGGGTGATCGAGGATGAAGATGTAACCGTAGGGTCGTCCTACGCGTTCGTTGTAGTAGAGGTACGTCTTGTGACAGATAGTGCCGATAGGATATGCGTCCACTGCCCACGAAGGGAACTCAGGATAAGCTCACGGGGATCCCTGGTCTAAGGGGATATGCCAGAGTCACTCACTTAACAGGGGGAGGGGCCCTAAGAAGGGACAACGAAGAAGGTGGTATTGAAGAAGACCAAGATGGCGATCCTGGTCTTCCACGACTACTACTTATACAGATACGCGCGGGCTTTCAAGCGCCGCTTCAAGCTATCCTAACCAATAGCGTAAGTAGAGCAAACCCTAATACGACTATCCTAGGAATGAGTCACATCGAGTCATGATCCGATCCGTTATCGTACACAATCACATGCGCCGGAGCTTACCCGGCTGACTGATCCAACAAGTCCATGACGATATATCGCTGACGTGGTGTCATCCCCGAGCGTCAGTGTCCACTTCCGGGCCGAAACGTAACACCCATTGTAGTGCCACTTCTGTGCTGTCTTGCCAGTTGTGTGCTGATAGCTACCCTTGGTGCCTATACATTCTATTGTTGTCCTTAGCTGGCCTTTGTGGGTAACCCTTGGCATCCCTTCCTTTCCCGCTCTCCTCTCTGTTGTTGTGTGCTGTGTTGCCACTTCAACTTCACTCTCATATCCTTGCGCTGTCTGCTGAGGATTGTCTCTATTACCTTGTGTTCATCTTGGTCCATATCCTTTGGGCTTCCCTATTACGTCTCACTTGTGAGCTAATAGGCGATTGTGTATGTGTGTTTGACATCTCCTGTGATCGTTAGGCTGTTGTTGGTACTAGAGCCCGTGCTGCTAGAAGAAGGTCTGGTGGAATGTTACAGGAAGAATACAAAATTGAACACATTCTAGATTCCTGCTGATTTGGCAGAAGCAAGAAGCTCCAATACCTCGTGAAATGGAAGGGCTATCCCAACTCAGAGAATCAGTGGGTCAACAAGGATGACATATTTGCCGAAGAAGCCATGGCGGAGTTCAAGTGGTGTTTGTGGTTGAAAAGAATGCTTATAAGAGAGCCTATGGATGCTAAGTCACCATTACCATCCTTTCACACTGGATTCCCCTCTCACTCCCAAATGTCTCTTCCCACTGCCCCTGCTTCCCCCATTGTTGCTCCCCACCTTAGGGACTCCCTCTCCTACCAAGAGCTCAGTTACACTCTTGCCAACATTGCCCCTGTCAAGGACATCGACAACCCCAACACGCCCGACACCTTCTGGCTCCTCAGCCAAGATGGGCAATGGCTCAACACCACATCATCCTCTGAGGCTGAAGTGCACCAGCTTCGTGCAGCTCTCCAAGACAGTACATCTACCTCACCTTGACCTCTCCCAGTATGAATCAAGTATCAGACCGAGGCGGAGGAAGACCCCTCCCACCATTCAATGGGAGGAGTGGAGATTCACAGTGGAGAGGTGGAAGACGGAACAATTGGCAATGGCAGTGACAAGGAGAATGCACCTCCTGGAGAGGAGGAAGTCATTTGATGCAATGATGCACGCCAAATTCAGGAGCAGCTCAAGCGCAAGTTGAAGGAGTGGTATCCAGCTGAGCACCCCTTCATCCTATCCACCACTGACTCTGACAACCCACACAAAATGCCCTATACATGCGACACCATGGGACGCCCCCTCTACCAAGGAGGTGCCGTCCAAGTGGACGTCCCATCCCCCTCTTACCATGCTGTGGTGCTTCACCACTGTCTCACTGACTCCTGCTTTGTGCCTTACAGTTATGTTCATAACCGAGGCGAGAAGTTTGTCCACTTCCCCATCACTGACACGTTACCACTCAGGCCCCTTATGTTCAGGTTATCATGACCGCCAACCCCATCATCCTTGCACTTACCGCGGACAGTGACAGACATTCTCCAAGCCACTGTATGCTGAGCCCCAAGTCTGCAAACGCAGCAAACCCCACTACGGTGAGATCAAGGTCCACGCCCTCATGGGTGGACACACCAATCAACACTGCCTCAACATGGCCATCAACAAGTTGAAGGATGTGGGGCTTAAAGCTGAGTTACACCAATTCCATGTGCTCAAACATGAGGCTGAAAGGATCAAACAGCGCCTCCACACCTTGGCGCAGGCCCTCAGCAACATTCAGGGCGACATAGCCTGCAGTAAGTTCAGACTAGAGATAGTGGGTATCCACAACCAGGTGGAGTCAGTGCAGGAAGGGTGGATCAGCGGGATTGGAGCCCCTTGGCACCATGGTTGTTGCAGCTGAAAAGGGGGTGATGTCACAGTTCATGTGAAGTGGACACTTACCTATGATGATGACCTCATTAGTAAGTCATAATGTGTCATGGACAAGTTGTATCAGTCAGCAAGTAGCAAGTATCACATGCTGATGTGGCATGGCGTCATCCTAGGATAGCTGTAGTAGGGTTTGAGCTACTTACACTATTCGTCATACAGTTTCAGGAGAAGCTTTAAAGTGTCCTCGTATATGTATAAATAGTGGCTTGCGAAGACCAAGATAAGCCATCTTGGTCTTCTTCAATCACCACTCCTTTATTGTCTATCCCACATGTGTTTCACCTGCCTCACCATGCAGGTCATTTGTATCAAACATTGGATTACCTAGTGGCACAACTTGCCCTAGTGTACGATTAGATCACGTGCCCACTAAGCGCCGTGTATCTCATGACCAAGTCACGTGACTGTCAAGACATATTTCGCTAAGTCGTGAACACCCTTTCGCAGTCCAAGTCAGACTAACACCAGTGGTGGCATTACACACACGACCCACGGCCCTTCCCTTCCCCATTCACACAGAAGGGGGGTGTGTGAGGGCATGCTACCCACTCTCCCCGTCGCCCCTGACACCTCCCCTTCCCACCCCATACACGTGGGTTGGAGGCACGCAAGGGCACGTGACCCCAGCCCCCCACCCTTTCCCATTTGCATGGAAGGGGGGTGCATGAGGGCATGCCACCCCCTCTCCCCGTTGCCCCTGACACCTCCCCTTCCTGCCCTGTACACACGGGATGGAGGCATGCAAGGGCATGCCACCCACCCTTCCCCATTTGCGCAGAAGGGGGATGCACAAGGGCATGCCACCTGCCCCCTCTCCCTGTTGCCCCCAGCACCTCCCCTCCTCCCTTGGGCCACCCCATACATGTGGATAGAGGCACACAAGGGCATGCGACCTGGCCCACCCTTCCCCATTCATGCAGGAGGGGGTGCACGAGGGCATGTGACCCCCTATCCTCATCGCTTCCGGCCCCTCCCCTCTTGGCCACGCCACCCGTACACACAGGAATGGGGCGCCCAAGCACACTTCGTGCAGAAGGGGGGTGCATGAGGGCCGACACCTCCAGCCACCCTGTACGCATGTGCATGCCACACCTGGGCCCACCCTTCCCCATTCATGTGGAAGGGGGCACACCAAGTGCATGCCACCCCATAAGCACAGAACAGGGGCACAAGGGCATGCCACCCACCCCCTCTCCCCATCGCCCCCAGCACCTCCCCTCCTCCCTTGGGCCACACCACCCCATACACACAGATGGAGGCATGCAAGGGCACGTGACCTGGCCCACCCTTCCCCATTCATGTGGGAGGGGGTGCACAAGGGCATGCAACCCCTTATCCCTATCGTTCCCAGCCCCTCCCCTCTTGGCCATGCTGCCCATATGCACCGGAATGGGGCACCCGAGTGCACTGTGTGCAGAAGGGGGGTGCACAAGGGCCAACGACTCCAGCCACCCTGTATGTGTGGGCATGCCACACCCAGGCCCACCCTTCCCCATTCGTGTGGAAGGGGGCACACCAAGTGCATGCTGCCCCATACGCACAGGAATGGGGCACCCAAGCGCACTTTGTGCAGAAGGGGGGTGCACGAGGGCCAACGCCTCTGGCTGCCCTGTATGCGTGGGCACGCCACACCCAGGCCCACCCTTCCCTATTCATGTGGAAGGGGGCACACCAAGTGCATGCTGCCCCATATGCACAGAACAGGGGCACAAGAGTGCACACCACCCCCAGCCCCCCCTTCCCTCTTGTCCACACTATCCCTTTTGCACAGAAAGGGGGTATGCGAGGGCAAGCCGCCCCATTCACACAGGAAGGGGCACACAAGGCCAAGTTGTCCCCACCTCCTCACATGTCACGCAGCAGGGCTGGCATGGTCTCCATGCACCCACATTCACCGTGCCCGCACCCTGTTTATGTGGCATAGTATGACTTAGACAAAAACTAGATGTAGCCTAATTAGATAATAAAAATATATTTATTATTTTGTTAAGTTGTGTGAACATCTTAAAAAAACATATGAGATTTATGTTTGATGACTAAAGACAAAGTGTACAATTAAGGAAATAGCATTTTTTAAAATCAAAGTGTTTTCTTTGCGCTTACCAAGAGTAAAGTTCACTGAGTTCGAATGCTGTTCAGGGACACCCATTTTGCAAGGACAGGAAAAATGTGACTTTCTTGGCACCTTCCTTTTTGGGGATGTGACTGGATGCGGAAAAACAGCCACTGACATTGTCCCATGTTAACCAGTAGCAGCGAGGATACAACAACTGTGACAACAGGGCAATCATGACAACTCGGACAACGACTGCAACTGCAACTGCAACAATAAGTCAACAACAACAACAAGTTTATTACCATTGTCCTCAAGACCTCAAGGCAAGTTGTCAAAGTCATGCTCCACTGTCTACACCATCCCAACAATGGTTCCTGCCACAACTTTGACAGTTGCAAGTGCCGTGGTCAAGTAGTGCAAAATGCCTCATCATGTCAAATGACAGAACATTGAGCATTTCATTCTGTCCTAATTGTCATGATTGCCCTAATAAATTACAGTCCATGATTCGGCAAAATGATTCCCAAGGTAGCCAATGATATCCCTCATACACACACAACCTCATCACTTGCCTGCTTTTTCACCTCACATTGTGATGCATGCTGCCGGTAGCCTTGCAAATGGCTTCAAGTTGTAGGCCACTCAACAGTCCTTATCTCAAAGTGATGACAGCAACACTGACAATGGCAATCACATGAGGCGATGACAATGGTGACAGTGACACAACTGTGATCATGATGAAGCAACCATGATGGCGACAACAACAAGGCGACCACAATGGTGACCATGATGAGGTGACAATGACGGCAACAATGACAAGGTGACTGCAACAGTGTGACCACATGGCAACGGTGACAACAACGGTGATGGTGATGAGGTGTGATAATAACCATGGTCGTGGGGTACTCATATTACTAGCAGATGTTTTAAACATAGTTGTATTTTGAACTAGATTGCATGGAGGCGAGCCACTGGCATCACAGTTACAGCTTCTGGGTACCCATGAAACCTGCCAGCACCCATACCTGTACCCATGACCACAGGTACAGGTTTCGGTGGGTATGGGTATGGGTAGCCCCAAAGTGACACAGGGGTTACCTGTGGTAATCCCTACCCTCTGAAGTGTAAGTTCCATTCTCTACTTTACTCTCCTACCTTTTACTCATAGACATTCTCCTTATAGAACTTGTCTGTCTAGGTGTGTAGTAGTAATACATAGAGTTCCTTCACCCTCTGAAGTAACTTGTCTGTCTAGCTCTCTGCTACTAACCCTTGTTTGTTAGTTCTGCGCTCAACATTTTTCAGACTGGTTGAGAAGCAGGGCAGGCAGACTGTGGGTAGGTGGTGGCAGGAATAGGGCACATGCCACTTCACCTGCTCACTCAAAGACTGTGCTCTAAGGCACCACTCGTTCCTTGCTCTGCCTTAGATTGGCTACTTGTGCAACATAATATTTAATGTAATATCGGCCCCAGACAGGAATCACGTGGATTCCCTACCAAATTGGTCTTGCACTCCTATGACGTCGCAGCTTCCTTGATTCCCATTTCCTCTCTATCGCCTCATCCATCTATCACATACTCTCACTCTCATTCTCCTTGTCACTCCTTCACTCCCTCCCTCACAACCACACAGACAGACAACCACGACACCAGTTTCCTGCAAGATGGCTTCTAGGCCACACATTCCCACACCTCAAGTTGCCTTTGTTCACCAAGCCATCCGGCCTCCTCATACCAACCACCACAGCCTTCCTCTTTCACCCTGTCAGCTCACTTTGCCTGTACAATGCCTTGGCCACACTGCCCCTTTGTCACTGGCAAGGGTGCAGTTTTATCTTTTAGTTTCGCCATTACTAATTCTTAAATATTACTGTAGGAGCATGCTGTCATCGGCCACAATGCTGGCCTCCATTCATCATAGGTCCTTTGTCTCGCTGCACCTCCCTTGTCTAGTATCAGCTCCATTGTATTGCCTCACCCATTCATACCTTACCTCCCCATCTCGATTCTGTGTTTCGATCACCTCACGTCCCATCTGTCTATGCCACCATTCCCTAACTCCCACTTCTTCCCTTCCTACCTTACTTAGCCTTAGGAGTACAGTCTCCATGTACTTAAAGGGCTGCTGGTTCTCTGCAAAATGCATCCTTGTTTTCCACTTTTCAATGCTCTTCACTTGTGTGATTTTCTTGAGGTCAGGCCACTTGACAGCACCCAGGACTCTTGCAAGTCAAATGACTTGGATTCTTTTCAGCTCGCTACTCTCATTCTCATCTCTTTTGACTCATTCTCACAATTGCACTTCCACATTTGCACTCTCTATCCTTGTCTCTCACTTGCTCCCAGCACCATGACCCATTCACTGTCGCATTGGCACTTCACCATCCCACACACTTCCAGATCCTGGTTTCAACTTGTCTTGCAACTCTAACCCCTGTGGAACCCCTCTCCACCTTCAAACTCACGGGACCCTCAGTCCCTACACCATGTACACAAAAACAAAGCTGGAGGGGTGCATTCAAGTCTGGGGATGCATGTGCTGCCACAATGCAAGACACAAATTTTGTAGATGACTGGAGTCAACAGCACATGATCTTCAAAGAATCATATCTGTACATCCTATACATCCTAGGTGGAGTGACAATACAAATCCCTGATGCCCTGAGAAACTTGTGAAATAGTTATAGAAGGTGCAGCTTGACTGGACCTTGCCAGCTTGGTATGTAGTTGCTATGCACTGCATGTTACACTGTGGGGCACCAGTGCCAGTGGAGGGTCGCATTTGCACATGAGTCTGTAACTGAGCACATAATGCACAATGAATAGACGTTGCACTCTAAGACTTACCATATTATGTGATCCCACTTCTGTGCTGCCCCATCTGCTTCACTGCTGTGCTTTTCTGCTCTCACCCCCCAAGGATCTAGAATGCTACAAAGTACCTGGAGCACAGTGCTCAACAAAGGCCTGTCTCCTGGAACCAAGCTAAGTAGCCTGGTACATATGGGCTCAAAAGCTGAAGCACTGCTGATTGGAAAGGAGTCAGTGAAGTACTTAAGCACTTTTCCACAAGACCACTGGTTGGCCAGGATTGCACTATATTTCTCCCCACTCTCCAACTTCTGGTGCAGCCCAACATCTGTAAAAGTGGAGGGTGTCAAAAGCTGTCTGGACCGGTCCCTGACAGCTTTGACAGGTACCATTTTTGCAGATGAAGATGGAGTCCCATGGTAGCCCTCAACCAAAATTTCTTTGCTCTCCACAAAGTCTGAAAGTCTGAAATTGATGATGGACAGGTGTGGTGACAGCAAGTCAGACCCGGCATGGATGAGGATGTTCCTGGGCTTCAGGTTGAAGTGAGCAACTCCATGCTTGTGTAGATATGCAATGCCCTCTATGAACTGGACACGAAGTGACTCCCTCCAGAGGAGAAACACTTTCTCCTCCAAGCAGTGAGCCAATGTCATTTGCTGCAGCATCACGATTATGTAGCAGTGGCTGCTGAGTTTAGTATTCAGTTCAATGATGTCCAGTAGCTTGATGGTATGGTTGGTCTCAGATTGGACCGCAAGTAAGTGCTTTAGGATTTGGAGCTCTTTCATCTCACCACTAAGGTGTAACGTCTACCATGGACATTTGCCTGACTTAGGCCTCGTTGGTTGTGGCGATCCTGAGCGATCTGTAGTAGTTGTGATTGACGATGGTCTGAGGGTACTCAGCAGGGTGAGGGACTAGACATCCATCCAAGGCTAGGTAGCCATGAAGGTCTTTGAGGGAAGGGACTGTAGTGGGCCGGTAGCTGAGTATGCGAAGGTCATCCCACTGAGGATGGTTGACGATGAAGAGATGCCCATAGGGGCGTGTGACGTGCTTGTTGAGGTAAAGGTATACGTGGTGACACATGCAATCGATCGGGAATATGTCCACTGCCCACAAAGGGAACTCGGGATAAGCTCACAGGGATCCCTGGTCTAAGGGGATATACTGGAGGACTCACTTAACAGGGGGAGGACCCTATAGAGCGGAGAATGGAAGTGGTATTGGAAGAAGACCAAGATGCTGTTCTTGGTCTTCGCAGTACTCTACTTATACAGTTACACGCAGGCTTTCAAGCACCGCTCCAAGAAGTACTAGCCAATAGCATAAGTAGAGCAAACCCTAGTGCAGCTATCCTAGTATGAGTCACTATGAGTCATGATCCGATCCATTATTGTACACAATCACATGCTCCAGAGCTTACCTGGATGACTGATCCAACAAGTCCATGACAATATACTGCTGACATGGTGTCATACCCTTGACATCAGTGTCCACTTCTGGGCCAAATGTAACATCACCCAGCAAATCCAGAGGCATCGGTTTCGACGTGCGTGGAGAGGTTTGGATCGTACACCTTTAAGATAGGTTCCTGTACGAAACACTTTTTAAGCTTGTCGAATGCAGCCTGCTGCTCCGAATGCCAGTGCCATGGAGTGTCCTTCTTCGTAAGGTCATGTAAGGGTCGGGCAATGGCCGCGAAGTCCTTAATGAACCGACGATAGAAGTTGGCAAACCCAACAAACGCTCTGACCTCTTTAAGCGTTGTAGGTGTTGGCCACTCCCTTACTGCAGAGACCTTGCCAGGGTCCATCTGCACTTCTCTGGGACGGATGATCATCCCTAAGTACTCCATTTCTTGCCTTTCGAACTCACACTTCTCAGGCTTGAGATAGAGGTCATAGTCTCTGAGACGTTTGAGCACTTCTCGTACTATCTGACGGTGCTGCTCTAAGTCTTGGCTATAGATGAGGATATCATCCATGTAGACTGCGACTTCTCCTGAGGCGATGAGATCGGCGAATACGGCGTTCATGAGGGCTTGAAAGGTGGCCGGGCTGTTGGTCATGCCAAAGTACATTACTTTTGGCTCAAACAGGCCTCAGTTTGTGACTATTGCACCTTTCCATTCGTCACCAGGTTTGATGCGAATGTTATGATAGCCCCATCTAACGTCGAACTTGGTGAAGTACTTGGCTCCCTTCAACCGGTTAACGATGTTGGCTGCAAGTGGAAGTGGATAGCGGTTCTTGATGGTAATCTTATTGAGCTGCCTGTAGTCCTGCACTAGACGTAACTTCCCGTCTTTCTTCGTTATAAAGAATACTGGTGAGGCCATCGGTGACTTTGATGGGACCAGATATCCTTTTGAGATGTGTTCTTGCAGGAACTTATCCAGTTCTTCTTGCTCGTTGACCGACATGGGATACGATTTGACCTTCCAGTGCTTGACTGCATCTGGCTCCAGGTCTATTGCGTGGTCCCATGGTTGGTGCTCAGGGAGCCTCTGGGATTCCTCCTCAGAGAATACTTTTGCAAAGTTTCTATAGTGTTCTGGCACCATTTCTTTGATGGTTTTCTTAGGTTTAGCGGCTGTGGCTTTCTCAGCAATTTGTTGAGAGTATGTGAAGCCTGCTAAACAGAACACTTCGTCTTGGGCCATGTCGAGCACTTTCTCCGCAAGGAGACGGCGACGTTCCATACGGTTCGCCATAATGCGCGTCACCTCTACCTCCAACTCTGGTTGCGCTATTTCAGCGGTTGAGTTGAGGCGCATGGTGCCTTCCTGCCAATCTATGTTGGGGTTCCTTAATCTCAGCCATGGCAGTCCCAAGATGACATCCTCTGGGCCCAGTGAAGTGACTAAGAAGTCATGACTGTCTTCAGTGGGGCCAACTTTCAGAGTGAGTCGAGCCTTATGGGTGATACTGCCTGCTTCATTGAGCGTTCCATCGATGTTATATAGGGTAATGGGGTGCTCTAGAGGAACCTGCAACATCTTGTGGTGGTCAGCGTACTTTTTGTCTAGGAACAACGAAGTTGCCCCAGAATCTACCATTGCTGCTACTTTTACAGTACGATGACGTCCTTTTAAATACACAGAAATATGAAAGTGTGACTTTTTATCTTTTGTTTCAGGAATAATAGTTGAAGACAGTGCTGCATCAGAAATCATCACATGCAGCGCTGCTTCGGAAGAAAGTGGAGCAACAGGAACACTACTAATATTGTTCATCTCCAAGGCAGATGTAGATGTGGAGGGACTGGAAAGACAAGAAAAGGAACCGACACTACTATCTAACTTACAGGCAGAAACTGAGTGAGTACGAATTAAGTCCAAAACACAAGAGCATATGGTACAGGTACATAAGTCCGTCTCATCTACTGTTAAGGGGCTGGTCACAGCTACACACGACCCCTCCATCAAAAAGCCGCCTTGAGAGCCTCCAACTGCTCCTGCTGGCGGGTCACCATCTCCATCAATTTGGCTACGTCTGCCTGTGACGTCTTTGCCGGAGTGGTGCTTGGTGAAGCGGCAGCTACCGCAGTACTCGACGAGGATGGTGGGCTCGGGGATTCCGTGGTAGTGGCCGCCACTTTGGCCTTTCCTGGTTTCCCCATTTTCTTGAGCTGGCAGACGGTGGACCGGTGTCCGACCTTTTGGCAGTGGTTACACACGTCCCGCTCGTGATTCCCATCCTTCTTGACATGGTCGGGTGACCCGCACCCGTAACACTTCCCCTTCATCCAGCTCTGGTACTCAGCCTTTGTTTTGAATATGTCCCCTTTCTTCTGATTGCCCTGCTGATGCGTGGCGTCTACCTGCATGGCGTTAGGGTCGGGGGACGAGGTTTGGTTTGACGAAGTCGGTTTCCCGGACTTCTCAGCTCTTCGCTGGCGCATACGCTGATCAAGGGTCTGCGCCGATTGCTTGAGCTCTTCATAGGTCTTGTAAGGCTTCTCTGACCAGGCCAGGACGTCCTTGATGTCCTCGTTGAGTCCATCGTAGAATTGGGTGCGAAGGTCCTCCTTGGACCACCCTGTCTGTCCTGAGTATTGCTCGAATACCAACATGTATTCCGAGACTGGCTTCTTCCCTTGTTTTGTCTTTTTGAGTTCCTCGCGTGCTATCTCTTGTACATCGAGGGGGCTAAACCTGCGGTTAAACTCCTTGACGAACCCTGCAAAGGTTCCGCCGAAGGGAGTTCCTCCTGAATTGGCCTCCTCCAGGTATGGGAGGGCCCAGGTTTTTGCATCTCCTTCCATCAAATTGAGAACAGCCGCTATCCAGCGGTGTTCGTCTGTGTACCAACTGCTTATGGTGGTATCCCACGTATTCATAGCGTCCCCTGCTGCTCCTGCCCAGTTATGGAAAGCGGCGAGGAAGTGACGGGCATCTGTAGAGTTGCCTTTCCCATCCCAGGCTTTGGGACGGGCCACTACTTCCTTCTGCTTTCTGGACGAGGGGCGACTCGAGCTGATGGTTACTTGCGTAGTTAGGTCTGCAACCTGTTGTGCAAGCTGGCCCATAGCAAGGCCCAATTGGTTGATGAGTGCCAGGCAGTCATCGAGAGTGGGTGGTGGAGTGGGGGCTGCGGGGGTGGTTGAACTTCCAGGTTGACTCATGGTTTCTAACTGTCTCTGTCTTTCTTCTCTGTCCGCCTTGTCTTGTGCCTTTCAAAAGTCTTCTAGTAAAGATAACTGTTCGTCTGGCGAGATCTCGTCCCAATCTTCTATCCGAGAGATGAACTGTTTCTCTCTTTTAGTGGGAGGAGGGAGGGCGTATTTCGAGCGAGCTCCTTGAGGATACTGAGCTTGTGCTAGACGAGCTGTCTGTTTCCCCTTGCGAGGAGCCACGTTCGGAGTGAGGGGGCGGAGGGAGGTCTGGGATTAGAGCTGCGGCTGCTGCTACAAGCTCTGGGACAGTGAAGTTGGTACCGTCTACTAGGTACTCGAGGCCGTACAATTCAAGTAGGCCGTTGACAAAACCCGGTTCGTGATAGATTGCCTGAACGTACTGTTCGGCAAGGTTGCATGGGGGATCTTCTAACTGGAACGTCTGAATTCGGATGTTGACACCGTCTTTGTCTACGAAGCTTTTGCCTGACTGGGCGAATGTCTCGTTGGAGGAGGAGTGGGCAGAGTGAAATGACTCTGCCGATAGTGTGCGGGAGTGGGATGTAAAAATGGGAGAGGGAATCCGGTCTTGCTCAGACTGGGAATCCTGATGTACGTGTAGCGATGCTGAAGCAGAGGCTTGGGTCTGGGGTGGTGTGATAGATGCTTGTCTCCTCCTAAAGAGACGGCGTAGACGGGTGCAAACGTTCTCGAATAGACGAGGCAGTGTGGAAAGGTATAGGGGTAGGTGGTTTAAGTGACGACGTGATACGATGAGCGTGAAACGCTAACTCGAAGATGATTAGAGAGTCCGATCAGGTGAGACCAATACACAGTGATTGTTTCACACTGCGCGAGGCTGCGGCGATAATGGAACACTCGGGAATGGGGTGAGGAGTTGTGTAGAGCTACAAGGCTGTCTGCCGCAGTCTTCTCGACCTGTTGGCTGCCTCTCACGCCGAAGCGCTCTCAAACTTTTCTGGTTGGTACGCGTACAGCTGTCGCAGGCTAGGCCTGGCTGGCTTTTCGTCCAACTGCAGCTTATCTGGCGTGGTGACCAGTTCTGCAGAGGGTACCCAAACGTTCCACTGAACTCAGATGGAACGCCTATAGGCAAGCACAATCTATGCCGATTTTACGGACACTAGAGTTGTACCACAATAGCGCAGATTCTGCTTATGGACTTCCCCAGGCAAAGAATGAGGTAGATAACACAAGGGACTGATGGTCGTCAACCACCTAGAGGGGTAAATGAAAACTGGTGAGCGTAACGGGGCTCAGGAGTGTGAAAAGGAACTTGTCCTAATGTAGCGGTGCGACTGCCGCGCTACATTAAGCAAGGCGAAGGTGAAAGTGAACTGAACCGGTGACACACCCAACTTAACGTGGAGACAAGTCACGTGCTAGATGTGCAGTCGACGTGGAGGGCGTGGAACGTGTAAGACTTTATACGAGTCTCTAACCACAGATATCACACGGCAGCACACTGAGTGGAGAACCAAGAGGACAAGTTCAGATTGATGGAGTATGAGAAGTACAAGGGAATACGCACCTGAGTGGAGAACCAAGAGGACAAGTTGGTTCCACTCAGGACGCTACAGGAGGGTTTATATGCACTACTACAGCTGAGCTTGAACTGAGTCCGAACACTATTACTAAGTGTACAGTAAGACTCCTTGACTCAGGAGCTGACGCGTCGTGTCTATTAATAGTGCATCTTATTGTGCTGACTGATGCACATGTCATCGCGCTTACGAGCGGCCCCACTTGCTGAGTAAAACTTAATACAGCGAGTAAGTGTATACTACTAATCATGACGTATGTACATTCTAGACCCTTCTAGAGTCTTCCATCCTCTTCCATCCAATCAGAACCTAACTAAGCATATAAGGGACTCTTGTCCCACGGTCACGTGCACATGGGTGGCAGTCCGTGTGACTAACTTATATCAGTACTTTAGCCCTTATATCTTCATCAAATAAATGCATAAAAATATGCAAAAATAAGGAAAATAATACGCGTCCATGACAGTATCTTTGTGCTTGATCCACCCCTGCTGCGCTTTGATCATCAGTTCTGGGTGCGCATTCTAGCTTCTTTGAACTGTTTGACTCGGAGTGCTACCTGGGTAATGGGGGAAGGTTGATCAATCCAGTCAGCGCGGGGGTTGTAGCCCATTAGGATGTTAAAAGGAGACTCCTGGGTGGACTTGTTGGGCCAGTTGTTATGCGTGAATTCTGCCATTGGTAGGTAATGCGTCCAATCGTCTTGCCGCTCATTGACCCAGAATCTTAAGTATGGTTCTAGCCACTGGTTGGTGCATTCTGATTGTCCATCAGTATGTGGGTGATAGGCAGTGGAGATGTTCTGCTCGATGCCTAGAATCTTGCATAGCTCCTGGATGAACTTTCATGCAAAGCAGGGATCTCAGTTGCTGATAATGCATGCAGGTAGTCCAAATTGGGAGAAGATGTGTGTTATGTACAGGGCCGCAGTCCCTTTGGCGCTGATCTCTTCAAGGCACGGGATGAATATCGCCGCTTTTGAGCAGTTGTGGTCCATTACTGTCAGTATGGAGTCACAGCTGTCCGCTTCCGGTAGTTTTGTGATAAAGTCCAGCGCTATGGTCTCGAATGGCATGGCTTCTGGTTTGGGGAATATGGGTTGTAGTGGGGCGCAAGTAGGGCGGTTGTTGACCTTGATTTGTTGGCAGTCGGTGCATCCTCAGACATAGTCTAGGACTTCTCAGCATAAGCCCAGCCACCAAGAGTATCGTTCTACCATTTGGATCGTTCAATTTATTCCTGGGTGTCCGTGAACCGGCAGGTCATGGTGTGCGCGTATGATGTGGGTTCGTTCGTGTTGATCTCTGGTTACTACTCGGTGGCCTTCCTTGTACCACGTGCTGTTGATCTTCTTGAGTTTGTGGGGGTCTACTAGTCGCTTTATGGCCTCCTCATCTTGGTGATAGATGGGGTTTGTTGGTTGCATTTCCACGACGGTGATAGTTGACTTGGTGCAGATAGGGTAGTCGGTCATGTCAATTTCTGCTGCCCTTATGAAGATGTGGTCAGGTAGTACCGTAACCTGTTTGTTATCGTTTTCCCCTTGGTCATAGTCTGGTCGACAGGATAGGGCGTCTGCTCGTCCATTCACTGTGCCTTGATATGGTGAATTTCGATGTTGTATTCTGAGAGTTCAAGTACTTCCCGGGCTACACGTCTGCTGATCTTTGAGGGGACCTCCAATATTGTAGGTTCATGTGGTCGGAAAATACTTTGATCTTGTGGGGAGCTCCTGCTAAGTACTGCCTCCAGTTGCATAAGGCTTTGACTATTGCTAGGGGCTCAAGGTCGTAGATGTCGTAATTTCTCTCCGCCGCATTGAGGGTGTTGGAGTAGTACGCAATTGGGTGTCGTTTGTTGTCCATTCCGCATTGGAGTAGTACCGCTCCCACTGCATATCCTGATGCATCTACCTCTAGCTCAAAGGGTTTATCCAATTCCGGGTGTTTGAGTACCGGTTCTGCTGTTACTAGTGCTTTAAGTTTGTCAAACACCTCTTGTGGTTGGTTCCCCATGTCCATTTGGTCTCCTTGCGCGTGAGTTTGTTGAGGGGACGTGTGTAGGTGGCAAAATTTCAAATGAAAGCGTGGTAAAAGTTGCAGAAGCCTAGGAATGATCGCACCTGTTTGACGTTTCTTGGGGTGGCACTGCGGGCATTTCAGGATTTTGAGTTAGTTTTCATGCTGATTTAATGAAAATATTATTTCAAAAATGCTTACAAAATAAGCACATAAAATACTGTAATTGCATTTATAATGTAATCTACAATAAGCTGAGAATGAAAGCACACAATATATAATAATGGCATTTACAATGGATCTAGTCATGTGATTTGCATGTATCCATTAATGTAATTCACAATGACTATAAACCATCCATCTTAAAGACATTGTGAGGTATATTCTCAATATTATTCACGTAATATTAAGTGAACCACCAGGAATACATTTGACATGACACTTGATATCAAGACATTGTGACTCAATGGCTCTTGAAGTCAAGACTCTAGACAACAGGTCCTAGACTTCATGACGCAGGCAGTAACATGCCGGGTTAGCTTGCTGACTCAGTTCGGCAGCATGTGATCATCTCGCGCTTCCGGTGTCGTTTTAGTGTCGTACCGGCACTCACCAGTCCTCACCTCACCAACCATCAGTCAATGCCTTCCCTCTGGCTCCCTCTCTCTCTCTCTGTCTCCCCTTGCTCGTTACTTCACTCATTTTTTCGTCCCATCTTCGTCGCAACGCCCACAGCGCTACTCTCAATATCTGTCCCTTTGAAGCTGTCAAGACGCTTCGCCTTCGTCCATCACCTTGGCCACGCCGTCCCTTTGTCTCTGGTGCTGTTTATCTTCTTGTTTACTCTACTGATCTATCACAATAGTGCACACACCCGCATTCACCACCTCTGTCTTGGATCCACCCCCTTGTTGATCAAGTTGATCTCTTGCCAGCCTTGTACTTTACCGACTCGTTTCGCGTTTCGACCCCGTATCTCATTACATCTCGTTTCCATCCTATGTCGCATCCTGTCCCTTATCCCCATTCGCTCTATACTCCACCTTACCTTACTCTTTCCTCTACGCGCCTTAGCTTGGTGGCTAGAGGATTCTTTGTATTTAAGCCACGCACTTCTTGTTGAATGGACAGCGCTCAGCGGCCTCGGCCGCCCTAGCTTTCCCCTTTTCTTTGCGTGCTTATTCCGGAAGTCAGGCCCTACTGCGGGCACTCGAAGGATCAACTTGAAGCTCGCAGGTCTGATCTCGTCTCGTCCTTGTCCTCACTCACTCTCGCCCTTGTCCTCACTCGCTCTCGCCCCCGTCTGTTTACCTTCGCACCGGCCCACGTCGACGCGAATGCTCCGGGCTTGGCTCTTCTCTCTTTTATATCTGCCGCTCCGCTACGAACTCACATGGACTTGGCTCCGTACAACGTGATTCTCTCTAGAACAGACAGGGCTGACTTGCCCTTCATTCAGTGTTTGTACAGACATCACGACTACTCTTTTCTGGCCACTTCCAACTCCACATAGAGTGAGAGTGTACGTCCGGTCGACCGCTGGGCGTGGTGACGGTGCTGGTGATGGCTGGTGACGGCTGGTGACGTCACCGAGCCCGTCACCAGCGCAAGTACCCGAAATATACGTGCCCCCAAGCCTCCGGATGACTCATAGTGCCCTTAGTGCGCTTCGGACGGTTCGGACGGTTCGTATGTTTCGCCTGTTTCGCATGTTTTGAATGCTTTCCGCTTTTGGTTGTGAGCATCCTTAGGGCACATCGTATGTTTCGCACGTTTTCCATTTTCGTCCTTAGCATCCTTAGGACGCTTTGCGCATTTCGCACATTTCGACTTTCCCCCTCTCGTTATCTAGGTTCCCCAGTGTGCCGCACCTCCGCGCGGCCTTAGTGGCTCAAGCACGAAGCGTCACCTGCCCTGGCGGCCACCCCTGCAAATTTCTGTGTCGCGCGGAAGCGTGCGCGACCGTTTTCGATCACCCACAACCACCCAGACCAGCAGGGCTCCTTGCGGCCCACTGTCCTCATTCCTGACCCCGCTGCATCTGAGCGCGGCCTTATTAACTCAATAGCAACGCGTCGCCGACCAAGATGGCCACCTCTGAGAAGTCTCGCGTCGCGCAGAAGCGTGCGCGACTGTCTGCGATCGCCTGCGACCACCTGACCCAGCAGGGGCTCAGCGTACCCCACCGTTCCCTTTCCTGACCACGCCGCACTCGCGCGCAGCCTTAGCCGTTCGACAGAGACTCGACTGCAACTGCCACGGACCTACCTACGACACCTCGCGCCCCGCGGGGGCCTGCGCGTTCACTTGCGTCGCTTCACACTCCCGAATACCGTGCATCTTAGTATTTTTGGGGCCAGGGCCCTTGCCGACAACTCTGAGCATTTCAGACAGACTTTGACTCTTTTTAGACTTTGTGTACCCCCTATCCAAAATGTTTGCACACGCCATACCCGTGTACTCCACCCAGTGGATGGCGTCACCACAAATATATTTGACGCCCATGTACGGTGCGTCACGACGTTACCGTCATGGGCACCAGCGTCACCCTGGTGATCACCGCGACGCAGGGACATTTGAGAAACCGATAGTCCGTAAGCGGTAATCCCCCACGAGTCGTAAGTACGGAACCGAAACAGGGAGGCGCAAGAGACATAGCGCAATATTACAGCACTCAGAGGCTCCCGTAAGGGTGGCCCGGGTTGTGAATCAGAGAAGTCCAGAGGCGGTACCGCCATGATAGAGGTCATTTGTCAAGTCAGACAATCGGAGAGACGAAACGGAAAGCACGAAGCGTCTCACCAACGGTTAGAGTTACCTAGTCAGGTTCCAATGGCACATCAGGTGGGGGTACAACGTTCACGGGGAGAGGGCCTTGCTCCGGCTGGAAGCCAGCATGAGACAGTTGAATGAAGGTCATGAGGCGCTTGGCCCCTTTGGAGGTGGTGAAGAGTTGAGAATATGAGAGAGGGTAGTACTGGCCCGAGACACCGGAGTCGATGCGGTGATGGAAGTATCGCGGGCAGGATGAGATGAGATGTGGAGGGTCGCGAAGCCCCCATCCACAGGGACAGGTGACGGAGGAAGGAGGATCATTGCGTTGGAAACGTTTAGCATAAGAGCCTGTGAACGCATGGTCAACCGCGAGTTGGAAGGCCGAGGAGGTGGAGCACCTTGTAAAGAGCGGGCGAGACAGTATTGATAACCCCAATTCCGTATGATGGCCCAATTTCTCGAGAATTTCCCGTCTACTTAACTATGAACCCTGCTCTTGAGTAGCTTGACGACCGCTAGGCTACGCGAAATCTCAGGTGAAAATTGTTACGAAAACCGCTGTAAGCCTTCCTCTGCGGTGCTACACACAAGTTTATCGTACAGTAGCGATGACGAGTTATGACGATCAATTGTAATGAATGTAGTCCTTGCCACTGTTAGCACCAGGGCTAAAAGCGCTAAACACTCAGAAGCCTGCAGAGATCTATGATAAGCCTTTGGACTGGATCTGCACACGGGGAACTTATGCAATCACATCAGAAGGATGGCCGAAAGTATATGGCTCTTCCTTTGGACACAATACATGTTTCAAGTAAAGAACCTCCCTGCTATCAATCCATATTGGATTGTAGGCATTGATCGGAAGGCCTGGAGGTGCGTGTAACTTGTTGTGAATTTTCTGGGAACCAACACGGATGTGGGGGAGTGCACCACACTTATCGACACCCCAATTCATAATATGGTGTCGATGGTGCAACTGGTCAAAGACTTTTAGCCAGCTATGCAAGTCAGGGTGTCGCCAGTCAGGTTTGATAACTGTATATGTCAACCGATTCGTGCTGGGTTCGACAGCTGATTCGTTGGAAGACATCCCATCAGGTCCTAATGAGTCCAAAAAAGGTATGTGCTTTCTTAGTGGATCATAGATTTTCGCGACACTACGGCGACGTTGGAACAACTCCATCGTAGATGAGCAATTGTGCCACTTCCCAGCATAGAAAACTTACTTGGTACTTGCGTTGTTGCCAGCTGTGTCTAGACTTTTCTATGGCTCTCTCTACCAGCGGGAGCTCCTCTCTTTTGTGGCGTGACTGTAGGCTCTTGACCCGGTTTGAAAATGCCTTCTCTATGGCTTTCCGCGTCTCCTGTGTGTCGTCATACCCCATCTTCTCGATCAAGTGCTCAGTGAAAACATGGCCAGCGGCGACATTCCAGGGTGATTTTGGTTTCCCCGTGATGTTGATCATGAAGTCAGTAGTCGTTGCATCGCAGGCTTTTGCACCATGACCTGTGCGCTCCCATTCGGCCATGAACACAGAAATCTGGGAGGGGTCGGGTGTGAGGCCATAAGGTGGATTATCCTTTAATAGAGAAGAGAGCTCAGTTCGGACCAATTTCTAGTGTTAGCGTAGAATCACATTGCACAGGCTGTAACAGAGGTACTGGAACTCACGGCTAGTGAATTCTTGTCTGCATCACGCCGGAATGGGCTCCTTCCACGTCTGCCTTTCACCATATGACCGCCCCTGCCCCTGCTCCCATGAGTACGATCAGAGTTCTCCGTAATCTTGTAAGGCTAACTGGCGGCGGCGGCATGACTTTCCTGCTGATAGCCTTTGGGCGTCTAGGAATCAAAGGCAGGTCACCTACACGAACGGGCCATTAGAAAAGATCCACTTTCCCGATGTTGTTCCACTCTTTGACGATTTGATGATGCCTCTGGGGAAACCGGGGGGGGGGGGTGCGAAAGTAACGGCGACTGAGATGAAGGCGGCTGGGAGGGTCGCAAGGGTGGAATGATGGGCTGCGAAGGCGATTGCTGGGGCTGGAATTTTTTACCTCTCAGCGATGACATGCACTAGTTGAGACAGGACAAACTTACGTGGGGCCTCACAAAACTGCCGCTGGCTCGAGGATCATCTTGAACCCCGGGATCTACATTTTCCCCGAACTCCTTGGCTGATTCATACAGTTCTATATCTGAGTTGGAATTGTCTAGCACAGGGGAACCACATGCGTAAAAGTCTCGTGGATCTTGAACAGGCTCGTGGGGTGGTAGGATTTGCTCCACTTCGACTGAGCTTCTATCGTGAGGATCAATCTGTACCTCCTAGAATGTCACGAAGATGCGCGCGTTCAAGGGAGAAGGGAGATCATTGCGTCAACGCGCACGAATCGGCACGATAGGAGCTTCTTACCCTTTCTTTTGTGTCTTGGCCCCACTCCCCATCCGTGATATTTGAATCATGACGACTCGGAGTGACCCAGGCTGCCCTTCCTCTGCCTCCATCCGAGTGACATGACACTGCTCGTGGAGTAGCTAGGGGCTCATCCAACTGCTTGTCGCTGTCTGTGGGTGTACTAATTGCATTCAAGAAGTCCGAACGAAGGCGCTTCTTTATTCGTGCTTGAAGTAGATTAGAGATATACTGTTGCATCAGAGAGAGGATGGTGCCCACGCGTTCTGTCATGCTCTGAGCTAGGTTCTGACTCTGTGGCCAAAGTCAGTGACTGATCCAAACAGGGCGACGAACGGATATCCACCATCGCCGGACTGAAGTCTGCCCCGCTTTACATGCCCCGGAAACATTGTTACGGTGGCGTAGTGAGCTGCTCGGTATGCAGCTGGAGAATTCCTATGTGTGATAGTTACAGTCACCTGTGCGTGCTCACCATCAACTTCTTCATCCGAAGTGCTCTCAGCATCATCCTCTTCGTCATCTGCCTCGGATGGGTTTGAATTATGTGTATGGTGGCGACCCGTGCTCCTTAAGTTGCGGCGGTGAGGGTGTTCTGGTCTGGAAACGTCGCCAATGCCTTCTTTGATGGAGAAGAGCGTGTCGGTAAATTTGAATTTGGCTGTTAGACTCGAGCGTAAGTAGCACCTACCAGAATGAAGCGGATCCGAGTCCCCACTGGCAGGCCGGCCAATACCGACTTGGAGCTTATGGCTGATGGCTCGCGTCCGTCGCATTGCCATAATTCGCACATCTCCAGTGCTCAGGATAGCTCATTAAATAGTAGTCCGCGTATAAAGACATCGACTCAGGCTGCAAAATTGATTGCCTTCCATTGTCTTCCAAATAGAGGACGGTCAGATCACACGAACTTGAACAATTTCGTATTGATGACACCGTGATTCCTTTTCCTCATAACTCGGAGATATCTACATCTTGACTTGGATCCGCATACTGTATACAAGAAAAGTTAATATGCCACGAGTTCCGTCCCATCTGGACCCTGGCTAGTACAGTGACTGATGGATCAGAGTTGGGGTCACTCGGCAGTGTGATGGTGGGGCACAAACCTTGTCAAGTGAGCAGGGAGCGGTATTCCGAGCTCTACATGTGCGACGCACAACCCCATGTACCTAACGGATGGATAAATTCGTCGCGTCCCAAGGATACAACAAATAGTTTGAAAACTCACTGAGTGATGGCAAAACGAACTACTGAATCATGAGGGGCTCGGCTTACAAAGGGTTTCCTTTTTCCGACAAAAAGGACCGCAATTTCCCCGTACCAAGGAATGAGAGGAAAGTTGCGTTTCAAGTTGGGGTTTCGACCAACGCGACAGTCAAAATAAGCAGAAACCAAAAGCGTGTGACCAGCGACTCGTATGAGGGTATCAAAAACCTCCGGTTGAGGATTACTTGGAAGGAAGAATGTGCCTTCAACGTCTACGTAGGGGGGGTCGATTGTGCTTCCCGGATCGTGTGCAGGCAAGTTGGCATCGAAACTATGGGTAATGCTCCGGCAAGGCCATCTTCCCCACAAATACCTGTGAATAGTGCTAGTTGTCTGAATTGTTTGGATAGTAGAATCGGGTCATTTGCATCCGTGTATTCAGAGAATGTAGGCGCTTACGGTAACACCAAGGGGTAAGCGGCGGTGAATTACCATATTTATTTTCGAGCAAATGAGTCTGGGAGACTATGTTTCTGTATACTCCAATGCCCATACATCCACGCCTTAAATGCAGCAGCGCCTGCAGATGTACGTACAGTACTATGCTAGTAGTGTCTAAGGTTCCCGCCCAAGTTCCCGCCCCCCACCTCAGGTCCACATCAAAATTCTATAGAGTTTACTAGTGTCAATGAGGACCGAGAAACCTGTTTTAGCTCTACAATAATGTTAGGAAAGTGGGGATGCAACGTGACCCTGCCAGTGCTGCATCCCATTGTTGCCCCAGAAAGGTGTCGGCTAATTTCCCCCACACCGTGGACGAAGCGTAACAAATACATTTTTCTGCCGTTCTGTGATTGAAGCCTATTGTACACGGCGTTTCCTGCTTGGTCGTAGTCCATTGTTACACCCTTTTTCGACGGACGAGTCAGTGGACTGACACAGAGCCGAGTATGCACAATAATCTTCCCAAGGATACCGTTTCAGGTAGGCAGAGGCACCAAGACTCCCTGGCTTAAATTGCTCAAGTGTCCGTCGGTACGGCTTTGTATGTGCGGCCACAAGTCATCTAGCTGGGAGAACAGCAGTTCGCGAAACGCTAAAGGATCGTTACTGTGATGCTATACGTGTGCCACGATTAAGATCCCCACTCGAAGGTCGGCTAATACGATGCTACATCTCCACATTGAAGTATTTTACCTACAAGCTACGTTCGAGTCACTAACCAACTACTGATCTTGCTCGCTTCTCCTTCCTTGTATCCGTCGTGTTCGTGGTTGCTCGAGTGACCCAGCTCGGTTCACCATTGCTGCGAATAGAGAGGACCCGGTCATGATTAAGAGGATATTCTGAATTCCTAGAGACAACCTCCCATTGCCCACCAACTCCAAGCATCCAATATTGATGTGTCTTGGTAGATGCGTCGAAGTGAACATACAGATGCCCTGTCTTGGATTGGGGGACCATGGGTGGTGATTGGATGCTTGAATCAGACCAGGAAAAGTACCAAATGGTGTAGCCGCTCCCAGAGCTAGAACTGAATGGCCGCTGGTGCGATTGATAACTAGTGTATGTACCACCAGGCGCTGCGGTGGCAGCCACCCTGATTTTAGGGCCTAGTAGCTCCTGTGCAGCTGACGCCTGATCAGGGCTGACGGGGGTTCTATGTAGAGCAGTGTGGGAGGAAAGAACGAGAGTATGTGTGTACTCACCCTTGTGTGCGTACTTCTGTCAGCTTTGCGATTCCAAGAAGTGCAGGAATGACAGCTCGCTTCGTCTGAGGTGAAATGGCTAAGGAGTCGAGGTGAGTACTGAAGAGTTGGTCGAGATTATCCCCTCTGATATTTGCTGTCACAAGGCTTGTCATGGCACGGGCGACGATGAGCAAGGTCGGGGAGGATGTGTGTGGCTGTAGGATAGTGGCTATCGACTGCGTAATAGCATCGACGCTGGTTGAAATAAATGGACTAGGCAAGTCAGACAAGCGGGGTGGAGAGTGGAGAGAAAGGCTACCTAGAGCTCGAGGTGGCCACGTGAGTAGTAAAACTATTGAGGGGCTGGCTAATGAAGGAACAGTCAGCTGTGTATGATCAAGCCCGCGCGCAGCTCACTCCATATCCTTTGCTAGGTTCGTCAACCTTCCACCATTCTCCCAATTATACCGTCGCATGGGAAATCTCTGTCGGAGGATTGTCTGAGCAGCGCACAGGTTAGTATCCATATTGAAGCAGAAGACAGCACGCAACTTTTGGAGCTCTTGGAGACGGGTTGCTCCCACCAAGCTGAATGGAAAAGCAGTCGTCGTCTTCGTCGCTGAGTGGAGGGTTCATGTTAACAGGGTCAAGACAGGAAGGCGGGCACAGTGAGAAGTTTCCTTCTGTCAGCCAGGACAGGACAATCACGATTCACTTTATTGTCCATATGTCATGCATGTCAAGACTCACGATTAGCGGTGCTACCGTTGTAGTTTCAAAAGTGCCGCCAAACACATGGATGACCATTGTCGTCTCTATTCGGAAAATTAAATTGAAACGTTAAGGCTTGAAGCTTCAATTGAAGGACAGGTTAGGTCAACCAGCTGATCAGCACACCGTTTCCAACACACCTGCGGCCCCGATGTGAATGATCGCCGTGCACATACAATACATTTCCCCCGTTATGTAACCATGAAAACCCATCTTCGGTGTGAGGCCTACTCAGCTCTTCTTGAACTCGGAAAATACAATGGTGATCCTGGCAAATGAATTGTTTGTGGTAGTGTCAGTGTGGTCGACGAGCCATTGGAGTTGATCCCACTTGCGTATAGCCACTCGCTCGTCTTCCGTGGGGGTTCTTGGCCCCTTTGGATGTGGTGAAGAGTTGTGAATGTGAGAGGGGGTAATACTGGCCCGAGACGCTGGAGTTGATGCAGTGATGGAAGTATCGTGGTCAGGATGAGATGAGATGTGGAGGATCGCGAAGCCCCCATCCACAGGGACAGGTGGCTGAGGAGGGAGGGTCATGACGTCGGAAGCGTTTAGTACAAGCCTGAGAGCCTGTGAACACATGGTCGACCGCAAGTTGGGAGGCTGAGGAGGTGGAGCGCCTCGTAAAGGGCAGACTCGGACGAGACAGTATCTTGGGAGAGTGCAAACTAATTTGGAATACCGATTTGGTATAGGAGAGGGTCAGGCGATGCACACTGGCAATCCGTTGGAAGTCGTCCATGGTAACACTCCCTCTACGGACACCTCCGCACCCCAGTATCGGTTTGAGCGCCTGAAGGAGCTGTGGAAGCAGCAGTAGAGTAAATTCCAGCGTTTGATGGGTGCTTACTTGTAGTCGCAATTGTTTCGAGACAGTTTTATGCAAGGTTTTATGGCATCATTGAATTATACCGATATTTACGCAGTATAATACAAGGTGATAGGGACATCCAGGGAGACTCGGACACCGGCGCACCGCGTCCTGTGAGCTTGAGCTTGAGGTGAAGAGTTCTATAAAGTGTTGTGTCCAAAACTGGAACAAGGGCGGGAGGAAAGTGCGAGGGCACTGTGCAGCGATCTGCACAAGCACCCAAGAAAGTCATCATTGTCATCTCCCTCTTCTCTAGATATGCCAAATATTCTCGTTTCCACCTCTCCGTCGTGCTCCTGAAAAAACACTGCTAGGGCTGAGCACGCTAACAACCTAGACTGAATTCCAATTAGGCCCCGAGCGCCCAGTGATTGACGGTGACGCTGCAGTGAGCGCCGACCACTGGCACCGACTTTAACTTGAATACCCTGGTTTTGGCTCTGTTTGACCATCCATTCCTCACTAAGTATAAGTCCGTGGGATTCGTTTGCAGTCTTACACTCAAAAAAAGGCTTTGTCGACTTTTTTAATGACTCTGAAAGTGCCTGGAATTAATGCAGAGCAGTCAGAGATGGTGTGAGTCATCTGTGAAACCGGTACCTGTCAAAGCTGTCAAGGACCGGTCTTGACAGCTTTTGACACCCTCCATTTTTACAGATGGATCGTCATCCTGATTGATAGTAAATGAATTACACCCTGAAAGGTTGTTGGTCATGGTCACCCCCAAAATTTAGTGCCCGGAACATCTCAATAGACTGATTCGGGCATTGGAACTTGGAAGCAACACGCGGCCGCGTGCGCCCGACAATATTCCCAGATGGGAATAGGACACGGTACCGTGACAGTAAGTTAGTGGAGGCGCCAAAACTTCTGGGCCCATTTCTGGACTGTTTCTCAACACTAGGGGTCTCTGATTGTAGGTGAAACGCTTCGTGATTCTCGTTGTTCCATTTCCCTGATTGTCTTGACTGACAAGTTACAACTAACTTTTATTTTGGCGTCTGACGCCTGACACCTGAGGACCTTGACTCTTCATTTGCTCTTCATAACCTGGGCCACCCTCACGGAAGCTGCATCGTGCTGTAATATTGCACATTGTCTTTCTCTTCTCTGCGTCTCAGATATGTACTTACAACTCGTATGGGGATCACCGTTTACTTATGGGGTCCATACGGACAGCCGGTTTCTTAACTGTGGTTCGGACACGACTGCGACCTGCCTTTGTACTAGCTACATGTCATCGGGAATACAAATTGATCCAAAAAAAAAGACTGTTTCTCAACGCAGTTTCGTGTGTACAGGCGGCCAAGTCAACAACAAGCAAGTCCCACTATTGAGGACTCAGCCTGAAAGTTGCGCAAATTTCTAATACCATAATCGAATTCTCCATTACAACTAATAACACATCCGAGGCCGAGAGAGAGCGACACTACCAATAGAAGTCCCAAAAAACACATACAAGTCACATAGAAGTCTGGAACTGACCACACATGCACGAAGGAATAATAAACCAAGACTTACCACGATACACGAAGCCGTTTCTGTACCACATTCGCTTCACTCCCATCATGGCTACGCTTTCCCGCCCTCGTTGTTCCCTGAAGATTCCAGAGTACCTCCCTCAATGGAGGCCTCTTTCTCGGATCCAAACTAAGTAATCCAGCACATGTGAACTCCAAAACTGAAGCGCTGCCGACTGGAAGGAAGCTTGCGAAGTACTTGAGCACTTGTCCACAAGACCACCGGTCAGCCAGGATTGCACTATATTTCTTCACGGGTCCATGTTCGGTTCCGGCTTCCGGGCCATCCAAGACGGAGTCCCACGAAAGCCCTCGACCAAGGTCTCCTCGTTCTCCGCAAAAACGGAAAGTCCGAAGTCGATGATTGACAACCGTGGTGACAGTGAACCGTGCTCACCATCGATGAGGAGGTTCTCGGGCTTCAAGTCGAGGTGAGCAATTCCGTGCTCGTGTAAAAATGTGACCCCCTCTAGGAATTGAATGCGAAGCATCTCCACCGCATGGGGAAAGTAGCCCTCCTCCAAGCATCGAGCCAACGGCGTTTGCCATGGCATGACGATCACGTTGCGAACAACGTTGGCGGGTGGGATATTAAGTTGGATAAGGTCCAGCAACCTGATGGTATGATTGAGTTCTGATTGGATCGTCTGTAAGTGGCTTAGGATTTGGAGTTCCGTCGCATGGTCAAGGAGCTTGAGGGCGACTGTGCCTGCGCGACCATGGTTTGAGAGGGCTTTGCCTATTGTTGGCTTCAGTTGCATGCTGCCTTCTGGGAGTAATGTGTAGCCATCTGTTTGGATGAGTGCCTGCAATCCTGGGTTTCGTAAAGTGATTCTTGTCGTCGATGGGTCTCTACTTTCTTGGTCCCACCGTTTTGAAGAACCGCTGCCAGAGCCGTGCATTCTTGTGAGACGTGGGAGGTTTTCGGTCTCGGTCAGAATTGACGCTAGTGCCATGGTTAGCTGGGAAGGAAATTTGTCGTGCAGAGATCTCGTCGAATGAAGGAAGTTATAGATGCGGAAGATGAGCGTGAACATGTCGCGTCTGTTAGAAAAATTGTAGGACCTCTTCCAATATTCGACCTACCACGAGTATCAGTCTCTCTTCTCGTGCGACAATAAGTAGAAACACTACCTTATCATCAGGCCCTGATCCTTTTTTATATAAAGTGTATTCAGTGGCGCAGTAGTCATGGTTAACATGGATTGCTTTGACAACGAACGTGGAGGACTTGTCCATAAGCAGTGCGTTGCCCAAGCGAACGAGGCAAGAGGCTTGCAGAAGCATAAAATGCACATCCTCCATCTGGGATGTGCCGGAAGATACTCCAAACAACAAAAACGGAAACCTTTTGATGCTTATGGAAAAGCTGCTACAAGGGGTATATTGGTATAGTGTGTCGCCCTGAATGATTTCTGCAGTCAGGCTAAAGGGCCACGGGACATCACTATGACGTAAATTAGAGAGAATCAGAGCGGCCAATAACACACACACAATCATAACTCACAACTGGAACTTTGCACCGCGTTGAGGGGGGGAAGCGACAGCGAATCTCCGTAGGAGACTGTATATGTGTGACACAGATTTATCTCTATACGCCTCTTGGTTCGAGAGGTGCTGGTCGAGGAGGATGTCGATATAATGAACCAGCTCGACCGCCGTGATGCGGCGCGTCTCGGATTCATCATTCGTGTCTGTGAAATATTTGGGAAAAACGTCGTCTCCAAGGAGCATCTTCACAGAATCTAACAAGGGTAGCATTATCATCTGAAGTTGACTCATGGTCAGTATAGTGCATCAGATCACGCTGCAAGACTGACGTCGTGCTTAGGGGAACTCCAGAGGCGTAGCTCTCGCTCGAGTTGCTGAACAAAATCTGGCAGTGCTTCATCTATTGGCAATTCACTAATATTATTATCAAAAAGCCGAGCCTCAGGAAGGAGTTTGACTTCATCGCGGTTTCGCAAGCGAAATGTTACATGACGAAGCAAGCTATTACTCGATCCCACGGATAAACGGCGTAGGGCGACACCATCTGTGCCAGGGGAGAGCGTCATACTTTGTCAATCAGAAAGTAGAAAAACGTACCATGCTCCCCAGAATCAATGTGAACGATGACATCAATATTAAAACGACGGTCGGCATCCTTCTCTTGGCACTCCTCACTAACTTTGGACGTTATGAGTAGGGCACTTCCGAGTCCGAGGTACTCTCGAGTCAATGGAAACCCATGAAGCGATTGCGAAACAGAGATAGGGTTGTCTAAAGGAGGCTTGTAGAACCTGAAATCTCCGTGGTCTTTGTCCCTCACTGAAGGAGTGGCCTCTTTCACGTAGTCTATAATTCCACCAAAGTCCTCTTCAGAAGGTACCGTGATAGTGAACGGAGAGCCGCGGATCTTGAGGTCGTCACCAATGAGAACGCAGAGGAGCCGGACCGTTGTAGAATCGTTCATCATAATGGGAGTAAGCCGACGCGGACGACAATATAGTGGACAATGGACAAATGACAGTTGAGAAAGGCGTGGGAATGCGGGAACGCTGCCTACTATGATTACAGAATACGCAAATTACGAATAAGCGCCCAAGCGCCGGATAATAGTACTGCACTGTAAAATCCTTATGATTACATTTGACGTTCAAGGATCATAAAAAAACTGCTTATCACCCTCGAGCCGACCTCCTTAGTAATTGGCATCCCCCAGACTTCGAGCCCAACGCTAGCTTGTTCTCTGATTCCTGACTTGTGAGTGCTGATGCACCGTTGACGTGCACGTCTATGGTAGACCAGAGCGCTGACTTTCATATTAAAGCTATATTAAAGAGACAGGAGCGCACATGTTGACACCGAATACAACCGTTTGTGTGGACTTGGTCGCCGCGCAGAGTAACTTACCAGGAACACACCGACGCCGACTCTCTGCCAGACCGTGCGAACGACTATGGAAATCGCCGCGTTCAAGTTGCAAGTGACGACGTAACATCTTAATATGAAAGGGCAGGTGGTGTGGTGAGTGACGGACGAGAGTACAACGCAGAGTTGAAGGGATAGGCTGTGATGGCGATGTCAGAACTACAGCGTTCCGATGTCACCAATTTATATGTTAACAGGAAAGTCAGTCACTGCGCTGTCCAATCCCAAGGTTCAATTGCATTCGTTGGAATATGGTCTGAAGCCGTAAAAAAGGAATGTAGCTGCAATGAGAGGAACCGAGGCACAGCCAAAGGCGCAGGTGGTATTGTGATCAGGTAGAGAAGACGATAATCTAGGAGGCAGCAGGTCAGGCCAGCGGTGAGAGCATGGCCGGCAGTCCGCAAGCCTGAGGTAGACTCGGAAGCGAGCTTGGAAGCGAGGCAACGAGGGCAGTGGCCTACTCTCGTGCGTTCTGTACTCAGGCCATAGAACTAGTACCTCGTTTCTGACGATTCTCTCCTTGATTCTCTCACCACCGTCCAGTCCTTCTACTCGCCCCTGCTGACTGCTCTTTCTAGGAGTAGACACTAGAGCTCATGCGCTCATGACCACATTCGAAGCATTTACAGCGAACGTGCTTACGTAGAAAATACGTACTTGTAGGCGGTTGGAGCTATCGTGACGACTAAGACTAGGAGAACCATCATGAATGGAAGCCCGGGTGCATACATCCTACGTTCTCCTGCCACGGAAACTTCCAGACCCAGCTGAATGCGCTCGCGACGGAGAGACCTCGGGCTGTCACTACGTCCAACCCCCAGATGCTTTTCCAGCTCCATCACGCGCTGTAAAAGCGACTGAAACCTAGTGTGGTACTGCACACTCTCGGTATCGACCCGTTGACGCAAAACATAGAAGGCATCAGGGGTTAGTGCCAGTTCGTCCACTGCCTGCATTGTTACATCGTGGTTGATGTGGGCCTGAGAAATGACGCTATCGCCTCTGTGAACTTTTGATAGTCAGACAAATCTGGGTTGGAGTTAAATATGTGCAGAGAGGGAAAAGCGCACCACTGGCGACGACAGGGATATGACCCTGGGACTCGGCACTTTGCTTCTCAGGTCCCGTGCGTGGAGTCGCGTCTCTTGAAAGATTAAGAACCTTGGTACGTAGTCAGATTGGCAAACTGTGCTGCAGGCTAGCTTCCTACCGTGTCCAGGTCACCACTCTGGATACTTCCTGTCGTCACATGCATTACGGACACCGGGCCTGGGTCTTCCGACATCTGCGGGGCCTCCATGATACGATGTCCTGTGGCTTGCAAGAAATGAGGGAGAGAGATACTCTCAGTGGGCTCATGGCTTGAGATAATATCCGTGAGTTATACATATTCCCAACTACCGAGGATTTGAACGGCAGTACTGCAGACCTGTTTTCGGTTTTTGCTGCTGGGTGGACATCTGACTTAGTAGACAGGTGCGCCGCCATTGTCGCCGCGACAGCCAGGGGATAACCGGAAGGATTCAAGTTCGGGGCTATGAACACTATAGTACCGTACCTAGGTGACTAGTGAGGGACATTTTATACCAGTATCGGAGTCATGACATCACGAGCAATCGGTCGGTCAGACCATGTGCTATTGTTCGCCCACTTTCAGCTCCATGTATTCTGGTAATTATTTCTGAATGGTAGGTGTCGTTATCTTGCTGAGTGTCGCCAAAACCTTGTTTTGGTGAGCGCCAAACTGATCGAATTCTAGCTATTCGTTAAATAATACCTTGTCTAAGCGTGCTGCGTGTCTAAGCCAAGTGAAAGAGACAAATAGCCATGTGACTGGGATTCGAAACAATGTATCGTGAGCACCAGTCATCAAGAAATACGGGGATCTGACTTCCAAGTGATCTAGCCGTAAACGCCAACCGTTCTAGGAGAACAATGGGTCCCTTGGTCTGGTGACATTCCACTCGTGCTTTGAAATAGATATCGATGGAATGCGTGAACACGATGACATTAAGCAGAATGGAAAAACCGTGTTCTGGGGCAAAGATCGTCACCCAGTACCAGTGGTAGCCCCAAATAATTGGTTGCCTTATGCTAGACTCGGACGACCGCAGCACCTCACCCCGGTGTCCCGGGACATGTATCTAAGACAAAGTGTAGTCAGCTCCAACTTGAAAAGGAGGCCGTTGGGCGTTTGGAGGGCCCGAAATAAATAGGTACGGATACACGAGTTGGAAAAATAACATAATGGATTGCTTGTATATGTGAATTAAAGTGCGACTGGTCACGATCACGCGGCGCGTACCCCTGAGCAAAGAGATTATTTAATCGGGCCCCTGATTTTCCATTACTTCCCTCGGGTCAATCCTCATATGTATGCGCAGCTGCCCTATTCAGTTGTCGGCTCGGCATCTTCGGTGTGCATGAAGGACGCCCGCATATGCTGGTGGTTAAGAATTCCTGGACGTGAGTCGTTTTGTTCTGCAGTTCAGAATGTGAAACGCACCCGGTCCATAGGAAGGATATGCAGCACTTGCTGACCATCTATCTGCAGAGGTGTTACTGCAGCGTGCGAGATAATGCTGGGGGATTGAATGATGGTTGGTGGCGCAACCTCCCTTCGACACAAAAAGCCCCCAGCAAATCCAAATCTTCTGTACATTTGATCCATGTTGTTGAATTGCGAATCAGTTTGAAGGGTGACATAGGGTCGCACACAGACGTAAACGGGTGGATGCCGTGGTTGAGCTGGGGTGGCTATAGAGTGAGCAATCTGAGCCTGGGAATTGAAGATATAAATGATCTGGCCAGACTCTAGTGGGCGTGCTGATCCCGGAGATCGGAACAGGATGTGGCTGTTGCGCGCTCGACAGGTCGCCGTTGAGTACTCAACACCTCTGAGAGAGAACTTGTCCAGCGTATTGACCTTGGGAGATATTGTGCCATCGGGACGGCTATCTGTGACGCTCATAACTCCATGGTACTTTCCCTTCATAAAGTCTAGGAACGCAGCTAGCACGTTATCGGGAAGAGTTGATTCGCGTAAACGTGTCTCATCATATGCGATGTATGGCTCCTGGTCCGTGAGGTGCACTGCGTCGACCATATGGGCCAGGCGCGTCCCGCGGACGTCCTCGGCGAGAACGGCCTTGTATACTTCAGTAAGGTCGCCAACGCGTGAACGCACTTCGCTGTTGTCTGAAAGGAGTGCCTGCAAATTTGCCTCCCTCACGGAGCTACGCATGAATGTCGACTCGAGCTCGCCTAGTTGGGATGGCCGTGAGCAAATAATGTCTTCAGAGCTGTAGTAAAACTACGAACCGAGCTTCATGTTATGGTTTTTGCTCTGCATAGAGTGTATATATTGCTCATAGAATGCCGCACCGTGCGTGTGTCCGGGCCCAAATCCTCTGAGGACATCACCGTAATGCAATGCGGCATGATGGATAGGTTTCACCTTCGCGAGCTTGTATAACGACTTGAATGTTGTCATGTAACGAAGAATGTAATGGTCGTATAACTTGATCTCTTTCTTGGAGACCGAGCGTAAGTTAGCAATCTGAACTGCGCGCACTAAATCCATGAAGTTTTCAAGTTTCTTTTTCCGATCCTCGGGTGCACCATCTCCTCCCCATAGTCTGACTAAAGTTATGGGGAGGTGGACTGTACAAATAACTCGCCAGTTATTTGCGCTCAGCTTTCCTCATGCCGCGGTGCCCCAGTTACGGGGAACTTCTGTAACCCAAGACGGAAGCTCGGTGAGGGCCATGTCTTCCCAAATAGCCTCCATGACATCCTTGCCGAGAATTGTGCCAGAAGTGAGGGAAGAGTCCTTTCATTTCTGCACAGGGTTTTCTAGCGGGACGTTCCTTGGGACATTCGCCTCTACCTAGGGGGAAATGAGGTCAGGTGCTCCACCGAATACGTCGCAGATGTACCCAAGCAGTGGCTGCAGCATACAACTCATCCTTGGTGTGAAGCCTACTGAGCTCGTCTTGGGACATTCGACAGAAATCACAACAAACGAATTGAAGCACGGCTTTTTTGGCACGCAACACTGTATTTGCAGCAGCACGGTCGACGAGCTGTTGTGTACACTTGTTTATATCCGTCTGCTTGTCTGCCGTGGGGATTCTTTCCTCAGACATGGCACGAACTGATGCAAGCTAAGAGAGGGTCAGGTTGCGCATATAGCCCGATCGAATTACTACCAGACGCACCGAGTCGTCGGTGGTAACACCTCCCTCATGGACACCTCGGGATTCTTCACCTTCAGTATCGGTTTGAGCGCCTGAATAAACAGCAGAAGGGGAAACACGTGTCTGCCCAGAGGTGAAGGTGTTGGGTGGTCGGATCGCATCAGGTGAGACCGTCTGCCGCTGTGCCCAACATGGCTCTTCATTAAGTCTATTAACTCACACAGAAAACCACCTACCCATTCGGCAATTGCCTCAGCTAATTGCTGTTTATTGCCTGCACGACGCAAGTCGTGGTCGCTGCAGATATGCCAGAGAACATCACGAGCGCAGCCTCTTCCGTTGAGCTGCTCTCGAAGGCGCTCTAGGTTTTGAGTCATACGAATGATCTTGTACCACTTCTCCAACTCGGCGTCCGGGGGTCTTGGGATGTCCTTAGAGGCCAGTGAAAATGTGCCATCGCCACTTGGAGCAGAGACACCAATCCCCCAAACCTGCCGACAATGAGTCTGGAACAACCCCGCATCGAAGACGTGCATGGGTTCGATGGCCGTAAACAGGATGGGATTCCAATAGGGAAGTCTGAGAAGCGGGGACCACCTTATGCCGTGTTTTCTGAAAAGAGTTTCTTGTTCATCAAGACCTTCGGCGTCTCGCCATTGCTTTGCCAGCTGGATGTGTTCAACGACGTCCCGCAGCGGCCAAGTGTCTCTGTCGAGGTTTTCTATCTCTTGAATCCTTAGGTTACAGCACGTGCAGAATCGCGTTGCCGTTGGGCTTGCAAACCCGCCGGCCTGCCGTGCAGCCGGCATATCTGAAACAACGGGAACGAGTATTGCGCGAACCCGGCAGCCTTCTCTGTGCCTCGCCGTTCGAGAATACCAGACACCAGGGTCAAAGAACTCTAGTAAGACCTCAACAAGAAGATCGAGGCTGTGATTTATGTCCGAAAGTGAAGGCTTCTTCGGCCCTGGAATCGTACCAGCGAGGAACATGTTTTCTGGACGGTATCGAAGGTGGGAAGGGAGGTTGAGTAAAATCAGCCAGATCGCAGTCGACGAGACTGTTTGTTTCGCCTCTTTCATGTGATATGGGTTAAAGCTGTCCATCGAAAATGAAAATGCCAAGCGCGTTTCGTCCGTTGGCCCTGGGAGAAATCGTTCACCTTCTTTCAGGAGAATCCGGCAGAGGTGTTGTGCATCCCACATATCCTCCATGTAGTCTTTCCGGGGTCTCCGAAAGGCTTTGAACACGTATTCCTCGATAGATGGCCGGGAGAGCACCCGTCCGATCCACTGCTTCAGATCTTGCATCTCGTACTTGCACCTCGGAACGGCGTAAGTCTTTCCATTAGCAACAATGGAGTGGAACAAGGGTTCACCACAGGCAGGGCCTGTGCGGACACGGTGGTGTGTGCAGCGAGCTGGCACGGAAGTCACTGGTTGCACGTCTTCTGAAATATCGTCATCAGCATTCTCCATAGGGTGGCGGTGATGATCGTCGAAAGTAGGTGCCTTCCTCTTTTTTGTCTTGACAACCGAATACCCATAAAGGCAGTAGCACGAAGGGCAGCAGACGTACGTACGGGTGATAGGATCGAGAGAATACATTGTGAGAAGTCTTCTTGGGTCTTTCGGGACTTCGCTTGCCAATGAACGAAGAGACGACTCGCTTCTTAAGATACTCCTCATTCCAGCCAGTAGAACAGCTGTGCCACGATGGGGAAGGCGGAATAGAATATACATAACCAAAGTGGTCACGTAGATAGCAAGAATTGTTGTGTTAGTAGGATGTCTCGTAGCGAAGTAGCTTTCTGGGGTTCCATCAGTCACGGCAACGTCAAGCAGAAAAGCAAATATACCTGTATTGACCACAGCACCCTTGACGTTCCGCTTACTCCGCTGGCCTGACCATTCGATCTCTTTCAAACGATTTATCCTGACCAACTCTTGCAGGACCCGGTCTTCCATGTCCTCCTTCGCGTCAGTAGATTCCATCGACTCAAGCATGTCCAGGATGTCACAGAGCCGATTTTCATGCTCCAGATAGACTCGGTTCTTGAACGTCGGCCTTAAAGCATACAGACCAGTATTTGGACGCCGAAGCTGGCCAGGATGCTGGATCTGGTAAGGACCGACCTCGACGGGGTCTTTAATGAATTCCAAAGAGTCGACGTTGGGCATCCACGTAGAACGTGCTGAAAGCTCGGCATCTGTGATGGAGAGGAAGTCCATGTGAGTTGAGGTTTCAAGAATCGGTGTGCCCATCAGTGAGAAGATATAGTACGCGCACAACTTGAATAAGCCTGATGTAAGCCATTCGCTTTTTTGCTCCCTGTCCCAAGTCTTGTCCATTGTCTCGACGTACGCGTGATGCATGATGTTGGAGGGAGATAAGATAAGCGACTGCCCAACTAGGCAGTCCAGACTAGAGATAGTCGAGATCTCGTGGGGTTCACCCCCCGGAAGCACCATCTGGATCGTGGTAACGACGGGCTTCAAGCTTGGGCGTCAGAGGCCCATAGCTTTGGATCTCGCTGTAAGCTCTCTAGTAAATATAATGTATTGCTACTGACCCGTCTCAGCCTGAGGCCAACACTGGCAAGGAGCATCGCCAATACTTCCACCACGGGACGAGTGGCCCACTCTGCGGATATGTTCGCACAGAATATAGATGA
Source organism: Lactarius hatsudake (assembly GCA_024734325.1). Lineage (NCBI taxonomy): Eukaryota > Fungi > Basidiomycota > Agaricomycetes > Russulales > Russulaceae > Lactarius > Lactarius hatsudake. The sequence continues at coordinate 424,575 of JANSJP010000032.1, read as the reverse complement.
TCCTACGTAATTCAACCATACCAATGCCAGCGCCAGAGCATCGTGCAAAGCGAAATTGGTTCATGAACTTAGTCTGCCGAACTCGTATAATGCAGGTTAAGGTGGGTACGTAATACCACAAGGCTTGTGACGTACACGTATTCTGTCTGAGTCACCAGTCAAGATTTTTGTGAGATCGATCAATACGTACTAATAATGATAACAATTGATCCCACAGCGTCCTCCGCTGTTAGCCATACCGTATAACTTAGACTACAGAGGAAAAGACAGGCTCTAATCGGGGTCCGGAGGAGTGACCGCTTCTCTAGATTCACTGACTATGAATCCTTGATTATTTCTCGTCTTGGAAGTGAGGGTAGTACCCTCCGTCTCCCCTCCCCACTCCACTGGATTAAGGCACCAAGCCCCTGGATGATATGATTCATTTCGATTTTTCTGTAGTCGGTAGATAGATAGTAACGGGATGGACGTCCGGCCGTCCTCGCCGGGCCATCTGTTCATGTTCTCCCTGGTTTCCTGGCGCGCACGAAGTGGCGTACTGTGATCCAGTGGTCCAGCTGATGTTTCCGTTGTGACTTGTACATTTCGAGTTTGTGTAGATGTGTTTCTTGGTCTACATGAGCCTTAGAGACTGCTCATACATCCGGTTCACTACCTCTATCATCCCCTCCCGCTTTCTCCAATGCCCGAGGACGGAGATATACTTCGACAATTGGGATGTCAAGTGATCAGACTACCATTAATGGAGACGGATACGTATCTTACATAGTGATGTCTTTAGTCCCAATTGTTGCGCAAGGACATCATCGTGTAAGGACGTTGTAGAAGTGGCTATTCGAGAATCTGCAAGTACATGGCGAGGAGAAACCATCAGACAGAGGAGACGACCCTTTGCAGCTGTTCACAAGGGCATCGTTCACGTTTTCCAGATTCTCTTGCACTCAACATAGGAGAGGAGAGGGGGGTAGGGAAGGAGATAAAAATGATATCACAGCGAGAGCGGAGCTATGTGAGATTGATCGGCACGCTACGGCAAGTCACAGTGAGATGTCCGAGGAAACAACACTGAACCTACCTGCATTTAGCAGTGGTGCGTACCGGCACAATACGTTGAATTCGAGTGCAGTCTCACTCAGTCAGATCGCGGTGACAAAGATCGCACAAAGTATAGGTAGAGAAGGAGAGCGAGCTATAGCACGTGTACATTGAGGAAAGGCACCCAGACCATCCACCTTGAGTGTGAGCCCATAGCACAAGAGGGCAACAATCATGTTTACACACGCAATGATATGGGACGCCAGTGCTTGATTCGTTAGCATCAAACAGTAGTCTAGACGTTCCAGAAGAACAGGAAGGCGCATTTACGGCATTCGAAAACTTCGGTATGGAAACGCGGTTGGGTAAGCTTGTGCCCCAGGCGTTGCCTGACGATCCCCCAACTGTCGTCTTCGACGCTCTTCTCTGTCGCGCTAAAAAAAAACGAAGCCAAGTGACGGCAAAGCCAATAGTCATTCAACGGCGAGATCCAACGTAACCTGCACGATAGTGCTTCAGGATGAACGACACACAGCAGGGAAGACGTACTGGCCATCCGCAACGAGAGTGGCACTGTCAGTGATGTTCGCAAAGTCTAATGCCTACTCGGCAAGGTAAGGTCGGGAAAGCTGCGACTGAAGACCATTCGCCTGCGACCTGGGGGTTGTAGGCCATTGTTCTGTTGACGCTGGTGACACGAAGACGAAGACCTGTGAAAAGTGTGATGGTGTGGTGGGTGACTTATCCCTGAGCCCGTGTACTACTTCCAAGCAGTGGAAAAAATAATAATTCACTTACAGGTTAAGGGGAAGAATGGCTGGAACTGGACAACGTTGAAGTCATCGTTTTTTCGCGCAGTCCCCTCAGCCTACGTCATTGTTACCACTTGAGAAGATTACGCTGACGCCACGCGCTTCAAGCTGTGCAAAGAGGTTGCATGCGCTCGCATATAACACAGTGGGGAAATTTTTTTGAAATGGGGTAGTAGCATCGTATGCATGGCTCATGTTGTTTGTTCTCATGTAGTTGTCACACTCGTGGTGGCGGTGGTAATAGTGATGACCATGTGGTGGTCGCCGTTGTCGTCGGAGCTACGGTCACGTGGTCAGTTGCTACAGTCGTCCCGGGTGTCGTGGAGATTGGCGTCGTGATATGAGTCGTCCTGGTCGACGCCCAGTGTTTTGGAGGCCACTACTTTTAATTGTAAATTAATGTGAGCGTTTCAATTAAGGAAGAAAAAAAGGGCAAACACACTGTCGCGAATGTCTCCCATACATTTGAATTCGTCATGCTCTCTCTCAGGAGTGTGTACAGTCGGGGCGAGTTTGGTAAGTGACAGGACAACCTACATTCGTAGGTCACAACGTGTGTAGATGAAAAGTGAATGAGACCGATGACAGCATCAGGATGTAACCGCCGGTGTCTGACAGTACAATTGTGTCAGAGAAAAGTTCGGGAGATGAGGAATGCAGAACCAGCAGAAGCAGTAGTCACGAGGACGACGAAGACCGAGACCGAGATCTAGAGGAGCGTAGCAAGAAGGGGGAAGCCAAAAATAGGAGGAGACCAGGGGGCAAGGGACAATGAGTGAGCAAAGACGATTCGGGAATGCAGTTGATGTATTGATGGTTGAAAGGGAGAGGGTAAAGCAGAAAGGACACACAAGCGAACCGAAGTCGGATGACAGTCGGGTGACAACAGTACGTGAGTCACCAAGAGTGTGGTTGAAGTTCCCGACCACGAAATGGCAAGATTTACAGTACATCCGAAAATGTGTGCTGTCCATAAGCGCATGAGCAGTAGTTTAGGTTGTGCCGAAAAATTCTCGAAAATCAACGCAAAGGAGACGGAGAGTACTGACATTAACGAAAAAAATGGGGGCATATGTCACAAACTGAGCTGATGTATGCGTGATTATCATAGTCATTGAGTTCAGACGCGTTTTCAAGCACGTTCCCTCTTTATATTGGCGGGTCGGGCCAATGGTCAGGGCGACTTCTGCGATGCAACCAATTGTACCAGTGGTCACGTTGTGGGGTCTAACAAATAAAAAGCAAAGTATTTTTTGGTTGATCCTGGGCCAGGCAGGCTCTAATATACCAACATCATGGGGAAAGAGGGCGAGTCAACCAGGCCAGCTGTTCTCTAAAATGCATCCTCCTGTCCCAACGCGCATGCAAGGGGGCGATTTGGCTTTGTGTGGGATAATGGCCATGAAGCACAAGTACATATCCCTCCATGGAGTCGATCTGCGTGAAACATAGCTTATTCTCTCCCATTCGTAGATACGGAGAAACGTTGAGGAGGTCCTCGGACGCCTAAAAGGAATAGCAGTTAGTAGCTAATTTCAGGGGATGCGAAGACATACCTCATAAGGAGGGAAGAGAATGGTGAACTCATCATTAATTATGAACCAAAGAACGCGCGGTATCTCCTTGTATGGAACCGGCCGGGACATTTTTGAACCAGTGCTCGCGACTCAGGGCCCTGTTGTTGGTTGGCGTGTGGTTCAAGATCCTGGATAGAATAGCATGCCAGCGAGATGCATCTTGACGAAGATAATATGTTCGGGCTGGGAGGAGGAAGCGAAGGATTAGCATACGTAAAGTGAGCACTACAGACACGCACTCGTCATTTTCTGCTGCTCTGACCCACAGCGAGATTGCATTATAGTCGAGGTCGCCGAGATGGAAGTCCATCGCAAATTCCCCAGGGACATTGTACGGCATGGTCATATAGAGCACCCGCATTTCTTTCCCAAAACGTGGGGTAACTTGAAGTTCGTCGACTAACTCATTGTCTTCAAACCCTCTGGTCTTGACGGTTTCGATTCTAGCCTCTGGAGCATCCCTTCCCGAAGAGGGGGGACGGGAGCGAGAGTTAAAGTTAGAGGGATTCGCCCCACTTGAACCTTCAAAAAGATCTTTCAGACCCCAATCAGAAGAGGAGAGATGGATGAACGTGAGATATCTGTGTCGCTGAGTGAACTATGTAGCCCCATAGGGGGGTCAGTCGACACCCGTCCACTACTACTAGGTGGTAGAGGTTCTTGGTGGTCCAACAGCTCGAGCGAGGGAGAGGCTCCAACTGCTATCCCCGAGCCCCCCTCATTTTCTCGTTTCTGAGCGACAAGGACAAGAGGACCGGCTGGAGTCGTGGGCTGGGCGATGTCCGACTGCATGAGAGTGGTCAGTGGTGGGATGATTTGGCCGTCGCTTATGGCTTTCTGGGCGATGCGCTAAGAGTGATTTTGAAACTTACCCGAGCTGCACATTGTGAACGATCACATGGCGACTATGAGTTCGCCGCTGCTCGCCTAATACACAACTGAAGTCTGAGGGTCCCTTAAAGTAGGCCCTGAGCGAAGAGGTCTTCTACACGGGTGGAACGGGTGGTGGGGCGAGTATGGAGAAAGTAGATGGGATCGGCATGGGTGCGAGTCGGCGTTCACATGGAGACGAAACACGTGAGGTTATATATTTGCAGAACAACGAACCACAGCACACAGACTAAGAATAATACAGTTTGGCGTCGTTGCGTACACAGCGCGCCACGTTGACCCTACGAGTCACCTGTTCCCCGCGCATCACCTTAGTAGGGGGCACTCGGGTTTTGCACCGTGACGGTGGATTGTACAGAGGCTCCTGTTGTCGATGAGGAGATACTTGCTTGAGTGCTTTGCTGGTTCCTCCGTTTCAAAGAACCGCTGGCACTGTCTTCGGCGCCATGCCTTTTCCGGCCCATTACAAACGGGAAGCTTTCGGTCTCGGTCAGAATAGATGACAATATACTCCCCATCTGAGGAGTGAGCCTCGCGTGCAAATCCATTATTGGGTGGAGTAGATTGTAAATACGGAAGACGAACTTGAACATTTCGTGTCTGTCGGAAAGAACATAGGAGTCTTTGTAATATTCGACCTAAGTTACTACTAGTGTCAGTCCCTCCTCTCGTGTGACAAAGAAGAAACATACCTTATCATCACCAGTGTTACGTTCCTTCCGGACGTATCGACCCGACTTGGGTTATTTGTCTGTTTGCTGAGCCTTGAGCGCTTCGAAGGTCTTCAGGATTCCGTAGGCGACGGCTAGGGCGATCCGTAAGGCAAACCCCACAAAGGTGAAGGCGACGTGGAGGTTGTAGAGGGGAGAAATGGTGAAGGACGAAGTCGGTCCGTAACACGACTTATAGCGGAAGGGCGGTAGGTTCGACGGTGGAGGGACGGGTCTCCGAGGTCACACCGAGGTTCAGAGAGGAATCGAATGTATACGAGCCCACTTGGATAGCCACCAGCTATGGCACGACTCCAGACGAAGGGAAGGTATTACACAAGATATCAAAGCTACCGCTCTAAGACGCGTAGCCGACTCTACTTATACTACTCCAGAGGAGCTTTCAAGCTCAGTCTGAAGTGCCGAATCCTAATACACAGCCGCGAACCCTAATACAAGTAGCCAATGGCAATAAGGCGCATGGCACGAGTCAGCGATAAGGGTCGCGTGTCCGGAACATGAGTCAGAGATAACAAAGATAAGGGCCTAGAGGCGCCCCACATGTAAGTCCACGGGAATGTGATGTCATACCAGTCTCGATTCGCGTAATCACATGCCAAACACAAGATACGTCCGGGCACAAGCTCATCCGGCCTCTTCTGGACGATTCTAGGCAGGTCACATGCCAGGGTCACGTGACGGCCAATCCTTCAGGACCTATTCCCAAGGCTCCTGGTAGCGGTTCTCGTGCGGGGAGGGAGATCGATCGCTCACCGCGCGTCTCGAATACACGTAGTCTTCTAGCTGCGCTACTGCAGCGTCAATTCTTGCGTCGTCGTAAGGCCAAGTCTCTCGTTGCCAGTCCCACCAAGGGTCTGTAGGTGTACACGCGGACTCCACAACGGGGATATCGGCGGTCGGGGAGACATCACGTGGCGAGTCACGTGCCGGCGAAGGTGAAACCGTAACAACCAGGTCCTGACTTGGGATGCCTCTGATATAATGTAAATTCCTTGGTGTGGTAGTCATTGTCGATATAAAATGCCTTCACGTAAAATGTGGAGGACTTGTCCGAGATCAACATGTTTCCCAGGCGAACGAGACAGGAGGCTTGTAGGAGCATCCGACACTGGTCCCTTTTCTTGTACTTGTCGGAACTTATTTCAAGTAGGACATGCGGAAATCCCTCGATGCTCAAAAAAACATCACTGCGAGGGGTGTATTGGTGTAATATCTGATTATCTCTGGTCTTCACGGCCAAACCAAAGACCCACGGGGCGTCGCTACCGAGCGAGTCAGAACAATCGACTACATCAGAGATTGAAATTCGAAACTCACAAAGAGAGCTTTGCGCCGCGTGGAGACTCGGAGAGGGGGTCAACAGCGAATCTCCTAAGGAGACTGTATATGTGTGATGCGGTACTATTTCTATACGCCACTTGGTTCGAGAGGTGTCGGTCGATAAGGACGTCGAGGTAGTGAAGTAATTCAATGTCCGTGACGCGGTGTGTCTCAGATCCATCGTTCACATCAGTAAAATATTTGCCAAAGGTGTCGTCTCCAAGATGTGCCTTCACAGAAGCTAACGAAGGCAAGATCGTCATCTGAAATTGACTCAAGGTCAGTAGGATCAGATCAGATCACGTTGCAAGACCTACGTCGTGCCCAGGGGAACGCCGGAGGCATAACTCTCGCTCGAGCTGCTCAATAAAATCTGGCAGTGCCCCATCCGAGTCCGCTGAAAATTCGCTGATCTTATTGGCATCAAGCTCGGTCTCGGGGGGGAGTTGGGCTTCATTGCGGGTTCGCAAATGAAAAGTAATATATTGAAGCCAGCTGTTACTTGATCCCGCCCGTAAAGTGTGCAGAATGATACCACCACCTGTGCCAGTGGGAAGGCGTCATACACGTCCTTGCTTCATCAGTTAGAGAGTATAAAATTTACTGTGTTCCCCAGAATCAACATGAACGACGACATCAATATCAAAACGACGGTCGGCACCTTTCTCCTGAAACACCTCACCAACTGTGAAAGGTATGAGCAGGAGAGTCCTGAGGTCCTTTCGAGTCAGTTGAGACCCAGGGAGTAACTCCGTGATGCGGATAGGGCAGCCCAAAGGAGGCTGGTAGAGATTAAACGCTCCGTTGTCTTTATCCCTTACTGACAGCGTGGCCACTTTCACGTAGTCGACGACTCCGCCGATCGTTTCTTCGGGTGGCACGCTGATATTGAACGGAGAGTGGCGAATCATGAGTTTGTCATCGATGAAAATGCAGATGAGCCGGACGGGTGCTGTAGAAACGTTCATCCTGATAGTGATTTTTGGCCGACACAGACAAAAGAAGGACGAAAGAAAAACAATACGTGGTGATTTGAAACGCGCCAAGTAAATATATGACCTATGGTTTAAACCACAAGTCTTATGCCATGATTGATGACACTGTAAACAATATAATCGCCGTCTATACAGTTACATATGTGCATGGCTGCTCACCCTCCGTCGGTCACCCGCTTATGGCACTGCCACGATGCAGACCTAGTTTACGACTTCGCCCGCTCAATCCGGGGCGGGGACTACCAATGCACAAGAGAGCGCCAGAGAGTAGCGCACAGATCCTGAGCCGAGCAATACAAAAAAAAAAAAGTTTTCAGACGAATCACTTGTTCAAGAAACGCACCTGCATATGTATTTCAAAGAAAGAATTTGACGACCTTCCATTCCACGGCAGCATGTGTGCATATATCCCACACTGAGTCAGAGTTGCGGGAGCCGACTGGAGTCAGATCTAGAAGGCTGACGCGCTGACGGATCATCGCGACTTCTCTCTTATATAACTTATGGAAGGCGGTGGAAGGGCAATATATATATATATATATATATATCAGAAAGGGCGCAAAAGGAAGGGCACAAGAAGGGCACCTGATTTTCCCCATGTGGTGACGGGATTTAGCTTGGGATGTCCAGCGGCGAAAAAAGAGGGAGCGGCGGTGGTTGCATGCGACCTCTTTCAAGGTGGGAAAAACAGGTGGCGTGGAAATACAAAAAGAACCTTCCTGAACCGTTCGATCCATTGAAGGCTTCAGGTCTAATAATAGTAACTATCCCAAACTATATGCTATCTTTAGTCATGATCAAGGTCGCGATAGAGAAATACGGATTTGTCACGACATTTCTCAGTGACCAAGACCACTGCACTACATTTCCGATGCGTTTTGCGACCTCGCTCAGTCGCCCCCGATCTCTAGTGCGATGAGATTATGTAACGCGTCACGCGTCACACGGCGCCTGAGAGAAGTCGAGTTTGGAGTGAGGCTGATTGAGAACTTAAGAGTCGGATGGGTTTCGAGAACAACACGATTTTACATTTGAGCCCAAGCACAGTACATTTTATACTAGAGCTGGTACCATAATTTGTAAAGTAAAGGTCCAACAAGAATCATAAGGTATCACAAAAGGGTACGAACGCGTCGTCAAGACGCGTGGCCAGGAGTGAAGGATCAGGTTCAAAGACATAACGATGGGGCATATGAATGATGTGGAAAGGCGTCCGAGACCGAAACCGAAGGTGATGGCGAGGAGTCGAGGTAGCGTGGTGAAGAAAGGTATAAGCTTGGGTATAAGGCGTCGCCCTTGTGACGTCGGGCTCGGCGTGCTTGCGCTTGATCCGAAAACGCATCCTGAAACTAATGGTTATGAGGCTGTACAGTAGTTGAGGCAACCAAGAGAGTGAGAATGGACCGCTAGGGTCCTAATCCAAAATTCGGGCGAAGAATCGTTCACGCTGAGGCGAGACGGACTACTGAGGGACTCTGTCGGGCACCGGCCCGGTCCGGTCCTGCCTGGATCACGGCGTGCTCCTCCTCATGTACATTGAATCACATAAATCACTAGAGATATCAATGCAAACTTTCAAACATTCAGCACATGACTATAAATATAATAAACACGACTACCATGTGGAAGAGCACGAGGGTAGGAATACTAAAACCAGGTTGGTGTAACCTTGTGCGTAGGGCAATGAAATTACCACGCATGTCCGATATCTCCTTCTTCATTTCTGCCAGCTGTCTCTTAACCTCCCTATTCTGAGCTAACACGATAGCCATGATCTCTTCGTTCAGATCATCAAGTTCTTCGTATATCTCTGCCACAGCAAGTGATTTATGCAAGGCAGCACGGTCAGGATGACTGTTGTTGACATAAAGCCCCATGGGACGCCAATCGACTTGGTTGGTCCGGTGATCGATATCTGATACGCTTTGTTAGGCCTCAATGTAAATGTCGCCGCATAGAGAGGCTTACTAGTGGCTCTGAATGGGTCTTCGACGTCAATTTCCGTGCCGGTCACAGCATCGCTACCTGCCGGTGCCTGATTGGGCTCTGTGTCTGAAATGGTTGAGATGTTTGGGTCGATGATCTTAATTATGACACACTCGAGTGACGGGAGATACAGTGAAAACGTTGTACGGTACTTACGAAGCCCTCATCGTTTCATTGGTCCCAAATGGTCATATCTACTGTGAGATAGCGTCGAGGACAATCGGATGGGAGGTATTGGGGTCATTGATTTTTGTTAATGTTATATACGATTTTGCTTGGACAGACTAAGCCGGAGGGTGTTACGGTCATGGTCATGGTCTAACAGTAGGGTGGTAACGTACAATACAAGAGCCGAAAACTGAACAATCAGCTGAGATCGGATTCAATTGTTGCATGTTGCGTGGCTATGTACGACAACGCCCACGTGGTTTTCTATTTGACTGGACATATACATATTTCATCCATCAGACGGCGTTTGGGAAGCATCACCAATTCAAGGTGCACCCCGTGACAGCGAGATGGAGTCAAGGTGCACGCCGTGCTTTGAACGATTCATCTATTTCACCACTCGAACTGACCGCATCAATGATGTTGCCCTAATGGCCTTTTACTGTAGTGGCCGAGATGGAATCAACTAGCGCGACGTAGAATGACCACACATGTAAGGGAAGTACCTCATGAAGCGATAGACATCTATGCTAACGAAGAAACTTCGCGAGGCCAGGTCAGCCAGCTCTCAGTCGTTTGTGTAAGCACCCCACCTTTCCAGCCTGATCTTGAGGACCATGGCGATCTGAGTCAAGAAGGTCCAGCAGTGTCCCCTTTGACCTTGGCAATGATCTGCTGGAAGGTTCTTCATTTTCACCTACTTTTGGTTTTTTCCACGCATCTAAGTTTCCGATTCTGTTTTCTCTTTGGCGCCTTTCCCTCTCCCTTGTCCTCGTCTTCGCTGATAACTTCCCACAGCGGTGCGCCTCCGTTTTTGATCGCTTCCGCTGGTAAGGGTTCGTCAGCGTGTCAGCGTCTTCGCCATCAGAACTGCAGGAGTCCGTCCACGAAACCGATTTTCTGCGAGCGGTAGACAAAATACTAGTACAGTACAGTAGTACGAGTCACATATCGCAATTTCCCGCTTCTGAAAAGTACTGTAAGACGTCAGTGTTCGTCAACAAACTTTAAAGGCAAAATCATACACTTCTTCGGAGAAACAACAACAGGTCTGGAGAAATTTATAAGTGATCGGCACCCAACTACATTTGTCAACGGCGCGTCAACGTTGACGCGAGACGTTCCAATCTGACTCAGACCGAAAACAATATTGATCATTCAGATAGATGCGGCCACGATGGGAATGGAAAGGGACAATGAGGAAGACTAATGTGGACCGCGAAAAATAACACTCGCCATAAGACCCTAAACAGCGACCGCCAATGAACCTGGGTCTGATCCCGGGAATAGGCAGCCGTCCTAGACAACGGAGTAAGAGAGCGGCCCAAAAAAGACACGGAATGAAAAACTGCCTGCTGGAATGCCCAATACCCGGACATGAGGTTCGATCATACACGTTCGCCTTTGCCGTTGAACTCCTGGTATGGAACATAGCCGAATTGATCCTTGAAGTCTGATGTCCCAGGCTGTTCTCGAGTGATGCGAGCGCTCTACTCACACGTCTGCTCCATCCAACGTGGAGGCGCCGAAGGTTTTGGCCGGTGTAATTGAAGCTATAAGTCTTGAAAAGGAGCCAGTTTGGATGGCGTCAATTGTCGCGTACATTTCCTTTGCATTCTGCCATGGGGCACCGTCAATAGGACTGTGCTTGGTTGATGTTACGATCACCCGGATCGTTCTGCAGGGCTGGGCTAGAGTCTGCGCGACTCTACAACGTTTACAGTCCAAGGGACTCTTCCTTGCGCGCAGGCAAGGGTCTGGGGTGCCGGGCCGGGTCGCTGACTAAGCGACGGAGCGTCGAGCTTGAGGGACAAGAGACAAGGAGTGGGCTATATTATTAAAAGACTAAGACAAGGATTCTACAACGTAGACTGCTTGTCTTATATACATGTTTGACTGGCTCTTGCCAGCACTACAGGGCTTACGCGTCGTCTGCCAGCAAGAAGATATGAAACATAGAAAGGTACGACGGAATGTCAGCAGAACAGACCGAAACACAGAACAAGACAATGGAACATCAGATAAGCTGATGCCTAGATATAACCGAGTCTGAAACACAAGTGAAACACAGAAGGACATCCGATAAGCCGATGTCCGAGATAATCGAGAATCTGAATCTGGAACCGAAACCGTGGCGTGGCACGTGATCGTGACAGTTGATGTCGCTGACCATAGATCGGTGCCTTCCACAATCTCGGGAGCCGATGACTGAAGCGTCACGCAGTGGTAATGCGCCCAATCAAACGCGAGGCGGTTCTCAAAAGGCAACCAGTCATGGACAAACCGATCGACTTCGCACTGTGTCGTGTGTCGGGAGTACTGTTGGATCCTAAAGAAAGTCGCCATCTTCACGGCACGGCTAAGTTGTAGTCATTTCAGAACCAAAATCGACCAAAAGAAATGCAGGCATACTGTCCAATGTCGGGTGATAAAGTGTGCAACGACAAATCCTTGGGAAGTGCGATATCCGGTGAACGTAGTCGAAAGCGTGTGTGTGAGTAAACGTGGGCAGAGGGTGGCTATAAAGAAAGGGGAGTTTAGAGGAAAAACCCAAGTCCAAGACGAAGACGAAGCACGAGTTCGAGCAAGACAGATCAAGGTAGCTTTCCCGGACCACGGGAGCGAAGTGAAACTGGAACGTGTACGAAACGATCGTTACACGCACGGATTCGGTCAGGACTGAGAGAAGGAGCAAGATGAAGGTGGGAGGATAACGAAGAGTCGGAAAGAGGGAAGGTGGAGGTCGGAAGGGCTTCGGGAAACGCGAAACGGTTGCGCGAAGTCGAACGAGGCAAGTGGGATGGATGAGCAAAGTCGAGAGTGGTGAAGGAAAGGGATTCCGAGAACGCGCGAAGATGATTGCACGAAGTCGAAGAAATTGACAAGACCAAAGATCGAGACACTAGAGTTCTTCACGAAAGTCTCTAAGACGATCGCGAAGGAGAGAAGACCTAGGAAAGAGTTATAAAAGATCAGTAGGCAAAGTCGCGAAGGAGAGAAGAGAGTCAATTTTGAGGGAGAAGAGAGAGGAGAGTACGATGAGGACAGCAAATCGGGTGCCCTTATACTTAGGCCTGACCTCGAAGAGACATCGAAATCACACAAAGAGAAAGAGAATCGAACGAGGACGAGAGGGGGAATCGACAATTCGATGACATTCAAATGCGCAATCCGAGAGCCCTTTCTACAAACGATCAGTACCTAAGGCAAATGCAATGCGAAATCGTTGAAGTCGAAACTTGTGAGGAGTAAGTGTAAAGTGGGGGGGGGGGGGGGGGGGGTAAACGAAAGGTCGTAGGTAGGAGAGGAGTCGACGGATGGAAACACGAGGCAAACGTGAGGCAGAGAATACGAGTCACGAGTAAAGTAGGGTGTTCGGTGGGTAAGGGCGCATGGCCGAACGACGGCGCCGGAAATCACGACGACGCGCACTACGAGTACAAACGAGAGGTCAGAAAAAGAAAGGAGAATTCAAAAATATAATGGGCGCACCTGTGCCCGAGACAGAGAGCGCAAACTCAAAAGATCCAACCTAAGAACGAGGTTTGAGGCACGACAACATGAGTCGATCTGCTGAGGGTGAAGACGTGGTTGACATGATAGAGGCGGAGAGAAAGATGAAGGAATGGTGGGAGATAGAGGCATAGCAGACTTGAGGTCGTTGGTGTCGCAGTTCGAGATGAAGTTAAACCAACACTGGTAAAGTGTGGTGATCGAGGGGCGTCCGACGAGGGCGGGAGAGACAGGGATACGACGAGGCAAGGAACGACGAGTTTAGGGACGAGATGGTGGAGAGAGAATGAAAGGTAGAACGAGGCGAGACGAAGAGAATAAGGGCCTGTTCGGTAAACGCTTTCTCACGCGAGACATCTATCTATACAATATCTATACAATATATAAAGCATAGACGAACGATTTACTGACACACATTTTTAGTTTGCTGACACATAGAATCCTGACAAATTGAATGTGTGTCGTTGGGCGACCGCCCCTATCTGTCCCTATTGCGTTGGGCTACCCCTATTGCGTTGCTCCGCATCTCTCTGCCTTTGCTGACACACATTTTTAGTTTGCTGACACATAGAATCCTGACAAATTGAATGTGTGTCGGGCGACCGCCCCTATCTGTCCCTATTGCGTTGGGCTACCCCTATTGCGTTGCTCCGCATCTCTCTGCCTTTCACGTTCTATCTCTGTTTGTGTTGGGAGCTGTCGTGTGCTCTTTCATGCTTGCTCAGTCACCATTCACTGACAGTTTCTCACAAGTACAGGCAGGAACACTGTTTGGCTGCCCATTCTCGCACCCTCCTGTCCATTTTGCTTCCTCCGGCCCATCGCGTTTTTGCTCTTGCTCAAAGTCTGAAACTGTCCTGTGCTCTTTCATGCTTCCTCACTCTCCATTCGCTGATGGTTGCTCACAGGTACAGGAACACCGTTTTAGCCGACCTATTGCGTTGGCCTGCCCATCTGTCTCCCTCCTGCCCCATAGAATGCCGACGAAACATATGTTTTAATTGCGGTCTCTTTTAGCCCTTGGTCGTGTATTGACTGCCCTTGCTGTATTTGACGTTCCTGCCCACATTTTGGCTCCTTCGCATCTGCTCCTGTCCATATTGCATTTGGCTACCCCTATTGCGTCGCTCTGTGGTGGAGGTAGCGGTGCCGACTGCGGACATGGACATGAACGCGGCGTACGAGGACACGGTACACATGCTGTCGACCAAACTGCCGAAGGAGGAGAAGGAGGAGGACGCGACAACGATGCAGGAGGACTATGATCGTGACTTTAGAACAAAGTGCGTTGCGCCTTCCCTCAATCTGTTGACAGCGCTGATGGCTTAAATTTTCGTCATATTCAGTGTGTTGCTGACTTGGGTACTTTCGAACGTGAGTGGAACTTGTTCTCTCGGAGAGTCAGTCGGTGGCTTACTTGCTAAACACGCTGGCTTAGGCACTCTTGGTCGCTGTTATCCCTTGTGTTCGCTGCTTCACCTTTGCTCCGATATTAATACCAGCTTTGTGTGACCATCTTTTGCGCCTTGCTATGTAATTTGCGTGTTACCCTCAACACATTTTCGGTGATGTCATTCTCATGGATTTTAAATTACTTCCGTTTTGTCAACCGAAAACTTCCATTGAGACTTCAGCCAACAAAGCATATAGGGGTGTCGGAACAGCATCCTGATCAACCTTCGTTCTGGACAGTTACTTCGATGACTTCTTCGAGCTCAACAGAATGCGTCAGCCCCGCTCGCAGAGACAACCACTTTGACCTGATGGGAGATATATTCGACGTGTGTAACTCTTATTTATCACACTTCATTGGCTAAGCATATAAAAATACGATGCAGCTGTTTCGCGTATCTGCTACAACAGCCCCATTCGCAATCCGTCACACGCCAGCAAGGCTGTCTATCTCAGGCAAAGTATCGGTGACCCAACAAGACATTGGCACATTCACCATGAGCATCCAACAGACTATTCGATGGGCTGCTCTGAACACTACGTTGAACATACGCGGTGCAATTCGTATGCACGCAATGTGGCCACCCACAGTAGACCAGCATCTGCCAATCTTAAATAGCGTAATTTCCTTCAGCGGAGAATTAGTAGCATTCGATTACAGCGTCGCTCTAATCGCGTTAGATGACTTATGCTATCTTCCACGTCCTGGAAATTTCGTATGACATCGACCACTTCGTATCTCTAAACTTTGCTTCAAAATTCTGACTCGACTTATCATACTCATCAGCTCAGCTCACGCTTCCTAACTGTCGATTTACGAATGCGTTTCGGAGCAAATTGAAAATTTGACGCACACAGACCGGCCCTTTGGGCCGGTCCGCAGTCGCTAGTATAAATACTTGACGAACTTTTGCTGACACATACAATGAGTCATATTTTTTACGGTTTATGGCAAGTGTGATTGAGCTTGCTTTTTTGGTTGTGTTCGATTTGTTCGTGGTCGAACACACATTGGCGACCACTGTAGCACACGTGAATGGAGATGACCCCCATACTTCTGAAAGTTCTTTGACCGTCCGCATTGATAGATGTGACGTATCTCCTTCTCCATGCTCACTACTGACACTTTTCACTTT
This sequence comes from Lactarius hatsudake, assembly GCA_024734325.1. NCBI lineage: Eukaryota > Fungi > Basidiomycota > Agaricomycetes > Russulales > Russulaceae > Lactarius > Lactarius hatsudake. The sequence continues at coordinate 408,959 of JANSJP010000032.1, read as the reverse complement.
TAACCTTTGTTCTTTTTGGCAGCACATAGAACACTGACCAAACATGTTTTCCGAGCATTGGTCTCGCAACTTGAAGCCCCTATTCACCTATCCGACACTGTGACTCCTATTCATGACATCGTCGCGCCGTAGGATGCGGTCCGTTCACTCTAGCTGCTTCACCCTTATGCTCTCACCCCATTGCCACTACCCATTGCATCCACCCCCACTTGCGGGTATTCCTCACTTGGCTCCACAAAAGATTTAGATAACGATAAGTTTTCTTTCCTTTTCTTCTCAAACCTGTGCAGCACAACAGCAGCCACGACACTGCCATTATCCCTGCCGTTGTGCTGCCCTCGCTCCGCAACCGCCACTCGCGGCACCCTGTCGCCCACGCAACTGACCCTCAAACCCCCTTGTGCTCAACTATTGCCACCCCACTGACACACCTGGTGACTGCCGAAACTGCCCCACCTGCCTCCACCCCGACCACGTCATCAACACCTCAACACTGCGATGCTGACAGCTGTGGCGAACAACAACCATGAGGTGACACTGGCAGTGACAACGGCAATGACGAACCAGGATAGCACCCTCAACAACAACAGGAATCACGATGATACCCTAAACCGTTGCTAAGCGTATAGACGACCAGTTATCGGGATGATTGGGTTCGGGGAGGTGTGAAGCCACGCTGCCAGTCGTGCAGGCCTCCGCGTGGCATGAAACTTCGTATATCGGTCCGCTTCGATCGGGGATGCGTCGCTCTAAGATTACTAAGGGTGCGCGAATGTGCGAGACGCTCGGGAACGCGTAGAACGAAGGCCGAATGACCCGGGCTGCTTCGGGCTCAGTGTGATGCGCAGCCGGTCGCGCAGGCCCCCGTGGGGCCTGTAACTTCGTAGGTCGGTTCGCTTTGGCTGGAGATGCGTCACTCTGAGTTGGCTAAGGGCGCGCGAAAGTGCGAGGCGCTCGGGAATGCGGGGAATGAAGGCCAAATGACGCGGGCTGCTTTGGGCTCAGAGCGATGTGCAGGCGGTCGCGCAGGCCCCTCCGGGGCCTGTAACTTCGTAGGTCGGTTCGCTTCGGCTGGAGATGCGTCGCTCTAAGTTGGCTAAGGGCGCGCGAGAGTGCGAGACGTTCGAGAGCACAGGAAATGAAGGGAACTAAGCCCCACAGAGCTACGGGTGTTAGGTGTAAAGTCATAATTACTGATGAACAGTGCACATAGAGATCATACTCACAGTGGACAAAGGAGACTGTGGTGAGATATGAAGGGTGACTGGAAGCAGCAACAGAGTAATCTTGCAGTGGAAGCAGGTGGGGTGTCTGGCACACAACAGATGAGAACTGATGTTACATTGGAGAAGTGGAGACATACCTGGCACACAACAGATGAGAACTGATGTGGACCAGGAGCGTACAAAGTACTCTACTTATACTGCTACAGAGGGTGACGCTGGTAACAGCAGGTCACAGTAAATACAAGGTGCATTGTTCTGTACACGGACAAAGGAGTGGACTAGTAGGAGAACAAGGCGTAAAGAACAAGAAGAGTCCAGACTATGATATCATAGTGACATCACAATAAAGATAAGAACAAAGGAAAGTACATAGACGTAGTACAAGGGCAATCCAGAGTGGTCCATGATGTCATGTACATGCGTGATGTCATAGATAAGAGAATACAAGAAGTCCAAGATTGTAAAGATCAAAATAATCTAATCTACAAGTCCTGTATATCTAATCTAAAGCAGTCCGTTATCTGCGTGTCCATTTGAGCCGCTAAGTGCGCACAGGTCACTTATCAACAATTACATGAGTTATATATACTTGGGAATAAAGGCTGAGGGATGGGGTGGATCAGATGAAAAGACAAATGGTAAAATGCGGAGCGAAGGATCTGGGATGAGTATCGCACACACTATGCACACCAAGCGCGGAAAAGCGGTGAAGTGTGTTGAATATGCACTTACAATAGAACTGTGCTCTGTATCTCAGCCTTGATCAAATAGGGAAGGGTATGAGAAAGGTCTGGTGGGGGATTCATACAGCAGGAACAGACGCATCATCTCAAGCATCGTTTCACATCTATTGTAAAAGGACAGTCCTCCGGACTGTCCCTTCAATGCTAGTGATGTTTGAATTAATTGAGAATGAGAATGTGACGCGTTCGGCGAACCTTGTGTCACGAGAGACCGAGAAATGAGAATGAGAATCTCCCCGCCAACCAGAAAAAGAGGTCTGACCTCTTTTTCTTTTGCCTTTCTCTGTCGAGAGTGACTGTGACCACCCGCCTTACAATATATTGGTGCGAGAGTGACGCACTGACCCAAGCACTGACCACCAGCACACAGGACAAAAGTGATAGACGGTGAAATAAAATATATTCGGTGATAACGTAGTAAGGGAATCACTATCGTAGCCAGACATCCCATTGCTTGTTCCATTGCCTTCCATCACCGCAGTTGTCGTCGACACGTGGTTTATTGCCGTCATCACCTGTGTTGTCGTCTTCATCATCATTGCTTGCTTCGTCGCCTTGCGTTTCCATGGTCACGATTATCGTTGTTGCGTTGTTGTTGCCTTGCTGCCAGCGCCATGGTGGCCTCTGTCATTGTTGTTTCCAGCTGGCCTCATGACTCCGGACTTGCGCGCTGTGTCGATTTGATGTTGTGGTGGGATTTTGCATGGCGTCATGGCACTGTGAGGGCTTGCACACCATGTTGTGAACTTGTGATGGTGTCGTGGCGTGGCGTCATAGCGGGTTTTGTGCACCGTGATGCATGATAGGGTGGAGGTGGTGGTGGCAGACTCCGACTCCTCGTGCGGCGACATTGTGGGTCATGTGGTCATGAGGTCACGCTTTGTCATGTAACGAGACAACATTTTTATTTTTGTATGTAAATGCGTTCGGAGGTCCTGGCTAATTAAACAATGTTTTGTAACAGTCTCTGTTTCCCACCCGGGAAACAGAGGGTCCACTGAAACATTGTTTCAGGGCCCAGCCGCGCTGAACAGGCCCTAAGGACGAGTAGTGAGTTGGTAGCGATGGCTGAGATATGGCGCGACGAGTGACGACTGAGCAGAAACTGAGATGAAAGGAAATGGCCGATTTCGCGCTCAGAGGCCAAGCTACCATTACACCGGATGTTTGAAACTCTTGTGTCGAGCGAGTCCAGGGAGCGATAAGGTTTTCGTAGAGGGTATATCACAGGTTTACCTTCATATACAGACCGGTCTACACTACGTACACTGGCAGTAGCGGAGAATGAACATTGTCACATGAAAATTTCACTTCCAAACGGGCGACCAAAGTGCAAAAGGAATGGGGAGTACGCTTGCTTTAGATGGACGTCCCCGGTGGCGAAGGGAAAAGGGAAGAACAATAGGGGCTACAGACAAAGTGGGAAACGTAAAGCGCAGAAAGTCCCGTAAAGTGTAATGGCATCCAAGGAGTCCTAATTTGTACTACAATTAGCCCCGCCGCTTATATTTCCTTGGTCTGGCTCCTCGCGACAGTTTGTCATTGCAAGGATAACTTTCCTATAATCCTATTTCTCTGACCACCTGAAACATGGGCCAATACGTGTTGAAGAAGACCCTGGTCAAACATGGAGATTCTGTGAACACACTAGCATTTTCGTATGATGGGTCGTTGTTTGCGAGTGGCGCAGATGACGGTCTTGTCATCATCTTTAGGGGTAACGGAAGTGGTCAGGAGCTTCGTCGATTTCAAGTCAATGCACCTGTGACAGCATTGCTCTGGCGTTCTCGTTTCGGTTACACAATCATAGCTGGCGATGCCAGCGGCAACGTGCATACAATCTGCCTCAGCGATTCCACACACGTACTAAGTGTCTCTCTTCGCTCTGTCTGCAATGCTATAAATGCAGTTCACAGGAAAATGCATACTATCATACCGTTAACAAGGTCCCTGGCCCGGTCCACTGCATTGCGCAAAGTCACTCATTGCTAGCCATCAGTTCGGGAAATGTTGTGCAGCTAATCAAGCAGGGAACCATAGGTTTGCTTCATTCTCTCCACTGGCCTGTGTGCGAGACTCCGGGTGACCCAAAGTAACTGATAGCTACCTGGGATACCGTCGCCCGGCTCCCGGACCCACCTAAATTCCCAGAACTGGATGGGGAACTGCCAGAACCAATGGCTCGATCGCTTCACTTTTTAGGAGCTAATGACCATATTCTTTTAGTGACATATCTAGATCATGGCATGATGTGAACACCCTATGACTGGGCCTCTATGTGTTTTACTAACTGCTGCTGTATTCATAGAGCGTGGGACCCAAAGACTCTAGAAATTAAATGGCGCATACGCCCTCGATCCTGTAAGATGTACGATCAACTATCTCTTTCGATTAGCGTTCTCTCACAACACTCAACCTGGTTCAGAGGTTGTTCTGCAGTATCCCCCAATGGGAAGTTCTTGCCGTAACCAACCTCTACGATGGCATAGATTGGTATTCACTTGATTCCAATCACTTTATGGATGCACCATTCCAGCACACTACTCCACATACGATATCGGAAAACGTGATTCTTCCCGTGACATTCATTCATGGTGGCACCGCAGTGTTATCGGGAACATCGACTGGCTGCGCTCGAATCACTAACTTAAAGGACTATTCTCTAGCAGAATCACTTCAGCACGACCGTGAGTGACCTGAACCTTTGGAGAGCAGAGTCTGAGGGTTATTTTGAACAGCATGTGACATTTTGCAGGCTGTGGTTCGTGTCATCTCATATAATGATAAGTTCCTTCCGCAACTGTTGGATTTCAGGCGTACTCTAGTTCTGGAGATCTGCGCCAGATCATAACTGGGGTATCTGAAAGGGGTTCAGAGACGAGGATGAAGTACTGGGTTCAACCTCGTAGCCCAAAGAAGCAGGCACAACCGAAGTCAAAACCGGCCATAGAGAAAATCAAAGGCTGTCTCACAATGCATGTAAGTGAAGATATATTTTATTCAATTCGGCTGGTTGTAACGTCTACCACGGACGTTTGCCTGACTTAGGCTTCGTTGGTTGCGGCGATCCTAAGGGGTCTGTAGAACAGGCGGTTTGTAATGGCGTCTGGGTACTCAGCTGGATGTGGGGCTAGATCCCCGTTCAACGCAATGAAGGCGTGCAAATCCTCCTCCTGGGGTACGTCGATTGGGGGTTCGTTGAGAGGGACGATGGTCCTCCAAGAAGGGTGATCGACGATGTAGATGTAGCTGTAGGGTTTAGCAACTCGTTCGTTGTGGTACAGGAATACTCGGTGATATACCATTCCCAAGGGATATGTGTCCACTGCCCACGACGGGGAACTCGGGATAAGTTCACGGGGATCCCTGGTCTAAGGGGATATGCTGGAAACGACTCACTTCACAGGGAAGAGGGTCCGAGGAGTAAAGAGGTGCCGAAGAAGGTGGTATTGAAGAAGACCAAGATGGTGATCCTGGTCTTCAACCTCAACTACTTATACAGATACTCGCGGGCTTTCAAGCGCCGCTCCAACTATCCTAGCCAATAGCGTAAGTAGAGCAAACCCTAATACAGCTATCCTAGGAATGAGTCACATCGAGTCATGATCCGATCCGTTATTGTACAAGATTACATGCGCCGGAGCTTACCCAGCTGACCGATCCGCAAGTCCATGACGATATATCGCTGACGTGGTGTCATTCCCGAGCGTCAGTGTTCACTTCCGGGCCGAAACGTAACATCACCCCCTTTTCAGGATCAGGCACCAGACCGACCGCGGCAAATCTCCTCTCGGAGGCGCGCAATCCACTGCCCTTCCTCGACTCCCGGACGGTAAGAGTCCCGCTCGTCTTCGATGCGCTTGATGGCGTTGGCGCGTTGAAGGCGTAGGACGCAGTCCCGACGCATACGTCCAATCTTGTCGAGCTCGTCGATCTTCTTCTTGAGCTCCTCCTCCTTTGCTGCATATCCCACTTGGAGGCAGCGGTAACGGTGGACCTCGGCGGTGACCATCAGGTCGTTCATAGCCATACAGGCCATGTCGACCGATTCGCGGTATGTGCTGTCCTGGTCTAAGAAGACCAGGTCGTCGTCGTGATAGGTGGGTGTGGGTTGGTCGTAGTTGGGGGCGGCGTGCACCAACTTGCCGTACTGCTGGTCGCTGCCCCGTCTGTAGGCGAGGACGAAGGGGTCCGCCGTAAAGACGAGCTGCGTATACCGAGCTGGGTGCAACCGGCCCTGAGCGTCGTGAATCTGGAAGGGGATGAAGTGGACTCCCCTGTTGTGATGGAACCCGCACGGTGGCGGAGTTTCCACGCGAGATTGGGAAACTGGACTGTGTTCCTCCGGACGGTAGAGGCGGCGTCTCTCGGATCTCTCCGATGGGGGGAGAGTGAGTGGTTCCCCGTCTGTGCTGCATAGCGGCGGGGTTTCGTCGTGAGTTTCCATGAGGTGAGTCCCATACGTGAGATGTTGATTGAGGGGGCAATGTTCCTGCGACAGGTACCGGTCGTATGTTCGATCTTCTTGTACCTGAGTCTCGTTTTGATGGGACGGAGGTCTCGTGGGAACATAGCCTTGCGGAGACGGGTTTCGTGTGCCCGCTGCTGTAGGTGTTGGCGAAGGAAGAAGGGATGGAATGGGGGTAGTTGGACGACTGGGGCTGGGTTGAACGGACTGGGAAGGCGACAGGGATGGTGATGGCAGGGCGTTCTGAATGATAAGAGTGGGTTGGACTGAGATGGGGAGCAGGTCGTCGAGGACATAGTGTACTTGGACTGGAGATTGGGACATGAGTAGGTGGGAGTGAGGGAGAAGGAGATGGGGACGTCTCTTGGGAAAGCCCTGCACTTATATGTGTTTCTCTGGCGGGGTTTAAACGTTTGAACTCCCTTATCGCTTCATCAGCGAATACGTCATCCTTCGAGACCCATTGATTATCGGAGTCCGGGTATCCGCGCCATTTGACCAAATACTGCAGTTTCTTTGTTCTGCCGAAGCGCCGAGAGTCTAGAATCTTCTCGACCTCGTATTCTTCTTCGCCGTCAATCAAGTCTGGCGGTGGGCACTGATAGTTGGGGCCGTGTGTGGGCGTTTCGCGATAAGGCGTCAGAAGGTCCGTGTGGAACACTGGGTGAATGCTCCACTGCGTGGGAAGCTCCAGTCGATAGTTGACTGCGGACATCACCTGGATAACCTTAAAAGGACCGTGTCTTCTGGGCGCGAGTTTCGTGGTTGGCTGGTTGGTACATAGGTGGCGTCCTTCGAGCCAGACTAAGTCTCCGATTTGATACTTGGGCGTATCTTTGTGTTTGATCCACCCCTGCTGCGCTTTTCTCATCAGTTCCTGGGCGCGCATTCTAGCCTCTTTGAACTGTCTGACGCGGAGTGCTACCTGGGGAATAGGGGAAGGTCGATCAGTCCAGTCAGCGCATGGGTCATACCCCATAAGGATGTTGAAAGGGGATTCCTTGGTCGATTCGTTTGGCCAATTGTTGTGAGTGAATTCCGCCATTGGGAGATAGTGGACCCAGTCGTCTTGGCGTTCGTTGACCCAGAATCGCAGGTATTGTTCTAACCACTGGTTGGTGCGTTCTGATTGTCCGTCTGTCCTGGGGTGATAGGCTGTGGAAATGTTCTGTTCGATTCCTAGTATTTTGCATAATTCTCGTGTGAATTTGGATGCAAATCGCGGATCTCTGTCACTGATGATGCGCGCCGGTAGTCCGAATTGGGAGAAGACGTGTTTTACGTACAGGGCTGCGGTTCCTTCCGCGCTTATTTCCTCTAGGCAGGGAATGAATATGGCCGCTTTTGAGCAATCGTGGTCTGTTACGGTCAGTATTGTGTTGCAGCCTTCCGCTTGGGGTAACTTCGTGATAAAGTCCAGTGCTATTGTCTCGAAGGGCATGGCTTCCGGCTTTGGGAATATTGGTTGTAGTGGGGCGCGCGTGGGGTGGTTGTTGACCTTGATCCGTTGGCAGTCTGCACATCCCTTGACGTAGTCTTGTACTTCTTGTCGTAGGCCTGGCCACCAGTAATATCATTCGACCATCTTGATTGTTCGATTGATTCTGGGGTGTCCGTGTATCGGTGGATCGTGGTGGGCTTGGATGATGTGCCTTCACTCGTATTGGTCTCCTGTGACTACGCGCCTTCCGTCTTTGTACCATGTGCCTTCGATTTTCTTCAGTTTGTGGGGGTTTACCCATCGCCTGATGGCTTCTTCCTCTTGGGTGTACACTGGGTTGGCAGGTTGCATTTCTGCTACGGTTATTGTGTTTCCCAGTCGCGTTGGATCTTCTGTGGTGTCGATCTCTGCCGCTCTAACGAAGATGTGGTCCGGAAGTACTGTGACTTGTTCGTTGTCATGATCTCCTTGGTCATAGTCGGGTCGTCTGGATAGTGCGTCCGCTCGTCCGTTGGCTGTGCCTTTGATGTGGTGAATCTCTATGTCGTACTCGGAGAGTTCGAGTACTTCCCGGGCTACTCGTCTTGATATCTTTTGAGGGGATCTCCAATATTGTAGGTTCATATGGTCTGAGAACACTTTGATTTTGTGTGGTGATCCTGTGAGGTATTGTCTCCAGTTGCGTAAGGCTTTGACTATGGTGAGTAGCTCCAGATCGTAGATGTCGTAGTTTCGTTCGGCTGCATTGAGGGTGTTTGAGTAGTATGCGATGGGGTGACGTTTGTTATCTTCGCCTCGTTGGAGTAGTACTGCTCCTACGGCGTATCCTGACGTGTCGACTTCTAGCTCAAAGGGTTTGTCTAGTTCTGGGTGTTTGAGTACCGGTTCTTGTGTCACTAGTTCCTTAAGTTTGTCGAACGCCTGTTGCTGTTCCGTTCCCCATGTCCATTCCGTGTCTTTGCGGGTAAGTTTGTTGAGGGGTCGTGCGTGTGTGGCAAAATTTCGGATGAAAGCGCGGTAGAAGTTGCAGAAGCCCAGGAATGATCGCACCTGTTTGACGGTTTTTGGGTAGGCCATTCGCGTATACCCGAAATTTTGACGGGGTCCATGCGGATCACCCCCTTTTCAATGATTACCCCCAGGTAATCGAGGGAGGAAGAGTGGAAGATGCATTTCTCCGGTTTCAGGTAAAGGTCGTGTTCTTCGAGAAGGTCCAATACTGCGTGTACCGCTTCGGTATGGTCTTGTTCCGTTGTTGTTGTTGCAATGCCGATGTCGTCCATGTAAGCCCGTATGATTGTTCCCTTTCGTTCGAAGTATTCGATGAGTGGGGTGATGATGTAGTTCATCATGGCTTGGAAGGTGGCTGGTGAGTTTGTTTGCCCAAAGTACATGACCAGCGGTTCGTATAGTCCGTATTTTGTCTTGAATGCGGCTTTCTCTTGGTCACCGTCTTTGATGAGTATGTTGTTGTACCCCCATCGTATGTCAAACTTGGAGAAGATTACCCCACCGCTTAGGTCCGCGATGAGTTCCAGTATCAGAGGGAGCGGGTACTGGTTGCGTATGGTCCATTTGTTGATGACTTGGTAGTCCTGTACTGGTCGTAGTTTTCCGTCCTTCTTTTTGATGAAGAAGAAGGGGGATGCGTACGGGGATTTAGAAGGTCTGATGTACCCTTTTGCTAGTTCCGCGTCGAGCCATTCTTTAAGTGCCTTGTCCTCTGCTTGGTTCATCAGGTAGATCTTACAGTCGATGTGGTCGGGAGCGTCCGGTTTGAACTCGATTGCGTGGTCCCAAGGTCTGGAAGATGGGAGGCGGTGCGACTCTTCTTCGCTGAAGACCTTTGCGTGTCGTTTATATTCGTCCAGGATTTCCTTTTTCTCCGTGTACTGTTGTGCCGTGATTGCTAATTCTGTTGCCGTGGTTCGTAGATGGATGGGTAACGAGTCCTCTTCTAGTTCTGCGAGGATGTGCTCCTTGTGTTGATCCATGCATTGCTCAAGGGTCTGTCGTAATTGCTCCATTGCTGATCGTGCTGTGAAAGGTCTAACGGGGTTTGTGGTGCGTATGATGATGGGGTATTGTTTTGTGTCTAGGGTTGCGGTGGCCCAATGGATCCTGGGTTGGAAGGTGGCAAGCCAGGGATATCCGAGTATAACATCTTCCCCTCCTACATCTGTGATGAAGAATGGGATCGTCTTGACCTTTCCGTCTGTTTGCACGTTCAGGTCGGTGTAGTGGGTGATCTTCCCTCCTTTGTTGTGTGTCCCGTCGATGTTCCAAATGTTGCGGGGTCGTTCCAATTCTTTGATCCCAATGCCCATTTGCTTGGCGAAGTTGGGATGCATAAAGTTGTTAGTGGCTCCTGAGTCCACCAGTGCTTGTTTGTCGGCCATTGAGTTACTCGTGCGGATCAAAACTGAAACATGCATGGATCGATAGCGTGTTATGAACTGCGAGTTACATTGAGAAGCCCTCACCCAGGCCGATGGGTTCAGGCGTCGGGAAAATCCTTCCTCATCCACTCCCCCATCTGATTGTGAAGCTCTGCCATTTTGCCCATCATCAGGGTCATCGGGGTTTCGGTTTCTTGGGGTGGCGTGGTTGGCTCATCTAGGTTGATGAGCGGTTCCTCCGCTATACTCGGGGGTGCGGTAGGAACTTCTTCTATGTAGGCACTTCGCCCTTGGGGAGGTCCGGTCTGTCGCGGTTGGCGAGGCTGGAAACAGTCTCGTGAGAAGTGGCCTTTGCGTCCACAGTTATAGCAGGAGACATCCTTAGCGTTAAAGACACCTCGTCCTCCATGTCCGCGTTGGATGAATCCTCCCCTTGGTGGGAACGGGGGGCGATTGTCGCGGTGGTTGATTTCCGGGCGGTTTGGGTCACCCACTTCAGCTACTCGAGCTCGGATTCTTCCTGGGGTGGTGTCCATTGCATCGGGGTGGTTTTGGTATTGTCGCCACATTGGTTGGTTGGATCTCTGCGGTGCTTGGAAGCGCGTTTGTTGCTGTTTGGGACGCTGGGTCGTGGGTAGTCGTCCAAATCCGTCTTGTCTGGCCTTCATGTGGAGGTATTTCTTCTGCTGCTCGATTACGGCAGTCTTCCATTGCGAATAGTTTCTGGGGTCGTGGAATTGGTAGGCGTTGCGATAGAGGTCCATGGGCAGTCCCCTTGTGAATTTGTTGAGGACCAGTTGGTCATCTAGGCGATAGCCAGCTAAGCGGACCGTTTTCTCGAATTTAGTCACGTAGCTGTCAATATCTGATCCCGTCATGCGGAACCCCTTGTCGAGCTCTAGTCGAGCGTTTTCTTGTTCCAGATTGTCGCGGAATTGTCTCTTGAAGGCGATTTCCACACCGCTCCAGAGCCAAGGATCATGTTGATCTACTTGTTTGTCGAGCCACTCTCCTGTGCTTGTGGCCCATTCGTCGATGAGGTCCCCTTGGATGTAGGTGAGGAACATCATGGCCTTGGTATAGGGGTGACTGATGCTTCGATTGAACTTGTTCACCCTTGCGAATCGGTTCCATTGGGATAAGAATGCTTCTGCTTTGTCTCGTTCTCCTTTGAAGATGGGGGGTTCCTTGCCGACGAATCAGTCTGTGAGATGAGCAGGGTCGATGGGTGCTGTCGCGGCTGGGGGTCCTCCTCCGCCATTTCCTCCACCGCCACCCCCGTTTCCGCCCTTGTTGTCTCCGGGGTCTCCCCCGGGTGGCGGGTCATCGGGGTGTCGTGGGTACTTGGTGTCGAATAGCGCTGTGCCAATTCGCATTTCTTCGTGGGTGATTGTCTGACTCATAGTGGTAGGGATGGACTTAGCGATAAGCTCTAGGGCTTCTTCTTCTTGTTCGTCCTTGATTACGTGGATGTCTTCCGGGTTGCTGGCAAGTGATGGGGATGGTGCAGGAGTTTTGGGAGTGGGGGATCGAGCTGGTTCTTCTGTTTCTCCGTCAATGGGCCCCCACTGATCGCGGGTGACTAGTTCGCTGGTGCGGATGTTGAGGTTGAGTGCTGAGGATGCGGGTTTGGTAACTTGGAATTTGTTGTTGGGGTCGCTCCAACGGATCTCTGTCCAACAGGTGAAGTCGAAGTTGAACTCGACTGGGACGATGTGTTGTCGGTTTTGCGGGTCGATGTAGTAGGCGATGTATCCCGGGATTTCTGTGTCGTCCTTCCAGAAGGCTGATTGAAGGTATCTTTTGGGAACGTTGCGTTCTCCTCGTCGTTCGATGAAGTAGGGGCGGAAGGGCACCCAGAGATCTTTGGTTTTAGGATTGGCCACGGTGGATCTTGGTCTTAATGTAATGTCTACCATGGACGTTTGCCTGACTTAGGCTTCGTTGGTTGCGGCGATCCTAAGGGGTCTGTAGAACAGGCGGTTTGTAATGGCGTCTGGGTACTCAGCTGGATGTGGGGCTAGATCCCCGTTCAACGCAATGAAGGCGTGCAAATCCTCCTCCTGGGGTACGTCGATTGGGGGTTCGTTGAGAGGGACGATGGTCCTCCAAGAAGGGTGATCGATGATGTAGATGTAGCCGTAGGGTTTAGCAACTCATTCATTGTGGTACAGGAATACTCGGTGATATACCGTTCCCAAGGGATATGTGTCCACTGCCCACGACGGGGAACTCGGGATAAGTTCATGGGGATCCCTGGTCTAAGGGGATATGCCGGAAACGACTCACTTCACAGGGAAGAGGGTCCGAGGAGTAAAGAGGTGCCGAAGAAGGTGGTATTGAAGAAGACCAAGATGGTGATCCTGGTCTTCAACCTCAACTACTTATACAGATACTCGCGGGCTTTCAAGCGCCGCTCCAACTATCCTAGCCAATAGCGTAAGTAGAGCAAACCCTAATACAGCTATCCTAGGAATGAGTCACATCGAGTCATGATCCGATCCGTTATCGTACAAGATTACATGCGCCGGAGCTTACCCGGCTGACCGATCCGCAAGTCCATGACGATATATCGCTGACATGGTGTCATTCCCGAGCATCAGTGTTCACTTCCAGGCCGAAACGTAACACTGGTTGACTACTCGATAGAGGGTGGCTTTAGGAATTGCCGTTGTTGCTTGTAGCCTAGCCTTTTTGTATTGGGACGTTCAGCGTAATAACGGGGCTCAAGACCAGTTCGACAATTTCCTGAACATGCCACCGTTTTCAAGGTCACGCTGGGAGCAATCCTTGGAGCAGTCTTGGACACGAAATGTCAATATGGACGATGGTGTTGAAGTGGGGATACACCGTTAATCCCTTCGACATGGTTAGGGTTTATGACGTCATTTCGGCGTGATGTCTACAATAACCTGACTCGTAATACCTAAGGCCGGGTAGCTCAGTTGGAAGAGCACAGAGATCTAATCCGGGGTCTTGGGTTCGATCCCCAAACTGGCCATGTACTTTTCCCCTATTTGAGGTCCCTTTCGATCATTGTCCGGGGTGCTGCTTTGAGGGGGTGGCGCCCCCTGGGACTTCATCATGGTAGCAGCACCGCGGGGGACCCTATTGGGGAAAGTCATGGCCATGGGGAGATGTTGAAGTGGGGATACGCTGTTAATCCCTTCGACATGGTTAGGGTTTATGACGTCATTTCGGCGTGATGTCTACAATAACCTGACTTGTAATACCTAAGGCTGGGTAGCTCAGTTGGAAGAGCACGGAGATCTAATCTGGGGTCTTGGGTTCGATCCCCAAACTGGCCATGTACTTTTCCCCTATTTGAGGTCCCTTTCGATCGTTGTCTGGGGTGCTGCTTTGAGGGAGTGGCGCCCCCTGGGACTTCATCAGATGGCAGCTTGTAACTTCGCATAAGTTGACGTTGTGAACAGGAACACGTCGTGTCTGAACTGTTGAGACCGCAGACGAGTGCAGCACGGTCGGGAACGCAGACACGAACTACCAAGTGAACTACACTGTACTCTCTAGAGTCTGAAACGCGAAGGGAAAAGTCTACTTGTTGTAAAAGTTGTAAATATACAAAAATATGTCCCAATACCGCGGTGGCCACCCGGTGACCTGGTCACGTGATCTCAGTGGCACCCCTGAGCGCCAACGGAAATACATCCAGCTGGTGACACCAGCGTGGATACATCGTGTATTGGGCTGGCTATTTCGGGACTCGTTCCGTTCCTGGCGTGTTCACCGGCGTCCCACCCGGCTCGCACGTGTCACGCGCCTCGCGCATTCGCGTTTCCTCGCAGGTGGGAGGGAGGCACGGCCAATGTGGGCACCCTCGAGTCGAGTACAGTCGGCACGCGTTGACTTCAAAGGTGCGTGGCGTGGGCCAGTAGTATTATGCTCGGTAGCTGTAGTAATCTAATAAATGATGAACAGCGCACATGAAGGGATCATACTCACAGTGAACTGGGGACTGTGGTGAGATATGAAGGGTGGCTTGAAGCAGCAACAGAGTGATCTTGCAGGTGAAGCAGATAGAGTGTCTGGGACACAACAGATGAGAACTGATGTTATATAGAAGAGAGGAGACATACCTGGCACACAACAGATGAGAACTGATGTGGACCAGGAGCGTACAAGCTGTACTACTTATACAAAATACAGGGTGACGCTAGTAACACAGAGTCACAGTAAGTACAAGGGTTATTGTTCTACAAACGGACAAAGGAGTGGACGTTCTGAGAACAAAGGTCAAGAGTACAAGGAGAATCTAGACTAATGATATCATACTGACATCATAATAAGGATAGAACAAAGGGAAAGTATAAGGGCGTTGAATACAACGCAAAGTCCGGATCCTATGATGTCATAGTATACAGTGATGTCATAGATAAGCAAATACAATAAGTCCGAGATTGTGTGATCATAATAATCTAATCTACATGAGTTCTGTATATCTTATCTACAGCAGTCCATATCTGATTGTCCTTTGAGCCGCTAAGTGCGCAAGGGTCACTTATCAACAAGACCTTGACTTTTTGTGAGTATGTCTCCATCTCAGCCATCATCATGTTCAAGATGGTCTTGCACTATGTGTAGTGGTATGACTACCTTGCTACGCTAAGCTCAAGTTGAGAACTAAAGGTGAACTGCCAGGTGAGCACACCCAAGCCTAGCATGGAGATAAATCACGTGCCAAACATACAGTCACAGTGGAGAATATAGGAACATAGAGTCTTTATACAAGAACTCAATCCTAAGGAGTATCACACTGTGGCACACTGAGTGGAGAACCAAGAGGACAAGTTAGATTGGGAAGGTAAGGAAGTACAAGTGAAATGTGCACCTGAGTGAAGAACCAAGAGGACAAGTTGGTTCCACTCAGGATGCTACAGGAGGGTTTATATACACTACTAGAGCTGAGCTTGAACTGAGTCTAAACACTATTACTAAGTGTACAGTAAAACTCCTTGACTCAGGAGCTGATGTCTCATGTCTAATAATAGCACTATCTATTGTATTGACTGATGCACTTGTCACAGTGCTTCTGCAAAGCTCCACTTTGCTGAGTAACTACTAATACAGCAAGTAAGTGTATACTACTAAGTGTGTTCTGGAACCTTTCAGAACCTTCTGGAGTCTTCCATCTCCTTCCAACCAATCATAACTGTATACATGTATAAGGGACATAAGTCCCATGATCACATGCACATGGGTGGCAACCCATGTGACTAACTTGAAGTCTCTGTACTTTGGCCCTTATGTCTTCCTGATATAATTCCATTTAAATTAGAAAAATAGGAAAATAAATACATGTCCATGACACCATGATGCAATTTCTTCATTTGACTGTGGGGGTAGTAGTTAGTTAGCAGGCACATACACCATCAACCAATGGAGGTCAATGTGCCTTTGACCTTCAGTCGCTTCTGTGTATCGTGACAGCACATTCTGATGGGTATCTACAACTGGCAGGAAAGTGTGAGCTGCTGAAAGTAGAGCAAGCACCAAGATGAGTTACCACATAAAGTTGAGAAATGGTGAGCAAAGTTCTCAAGAGCTTTGTGTGTAACCAGCTGCATTCTGCATGTCTACAGGGATTTCATTTCAGAATCTCATAATGATGCTGCATGCAGCTTGAAAAGTGGCTGTCTTGAAGTTGCACCATTCCCAGAGGCAGCACAGTGTCATGGAGAAAATCAACCAATGGCTTCTCATTGGAGAGGGTCTAGTGAGTTGCTGTGGGACGAAGGGATGGAGGAGGTAAATGTGGTTCTGTTCTGTTATCAATGTTCAACAACTTGTCATGTTCAGGCATACAATCATTACAAAATCCTCACAAAGCACATGACCACTTGTAGAAATATGGATTTCCTATTTAGGTGAGAATATGGCATCAGAATACTGTATTCTTGTATCTGAACACAGCCTAAGGATTGCCAGACTTGCATTGGATGGCTACTGGACAACTACATGTAATGTCTTATCAATGGTATAGTGTTACCAGATTGTAACCAAAAAAAAATATCATTTGAGCACCACTAATTTACACTTTGTACACTTTGCTTGATTGTCTTATCACTTACATCTTATTATCTTATCAAAATTTTTTCACTATACCAAGTCTTGCCTCTGATGGATTCAAACTCACAACCTCTGGATCAGTTACCCATCTCAGTGTTACTACTACACCACCTGTGCTGGTAATACATCTTCCAATCTATCTTACTTAATTAGAAAGCCAGGTCCAGTGCATCGCCTAAGTCTTCAGGAAATTGTAATGCTGTTATAACAAGTTATAATCACTAAAATATGTTGTAATATATGTTGACCCTCTATATCTAGGCATAGCTCTGGCTCAGAGATTATGCAAATAAAATAACAACCTTATATCACCATTACAATCACTGTGCTAATATTTGGGGTCACAAAAAGATACAATTTGATTTGTAGTACATTTCAGATGACATAATTTCACCATTTATTTGCACCTTTAATTATTTGTTACTTATCTTATCTATCTTATCTAGTATTACTAATTATTAATTATTGTACATTATAAACTGCCTTGCTTGAGATTTGAACCCATGACCACATCATGTAACTTGTTGACTTATTTTCCAGGATTGAACATCAACCACTACACCAATAAGTCTTGTATACCCTACCTACTATGTTTTATTTAGTTAGCAAGACAGAAATTCAATATGAAGATGGCAGTGATATCACAATATGACAACAACAAGTCTTAGAAAGCCACAACTATATTACAACAAAATCTTATTTTGAGTGGGTATTATAATCAGTATATAATCATGACATAGTGATACTGAGTTGTCAGTAAAATTACAACAGTATTATAATTTGTATACAATCATGTCATAGTGATACTGAGTTTTCAAGGAAATTACAACAGTATTATAATTTGTATAAAGTGCTGCATTGTAGATACAAAGTGGTAAGGGAGATTATGACAATATCAAAAAGATTGTAGCAGCCTTGGGATATTTGTAACATCTGTAAGCTATTATATCTAGTTATAACTTTCCAGAGGATTAGATGATGTCCAGATGGCACCAGTGGCTTCATCCTGCAACCATTGCCTGGGTGATCAAAGAACAACCTACTCACATGTGTCACATTTCAATTGAGAGATCAAGCAGAACTCCAGCTCCCCCTGGAAGACCTGCTTGATGAGAATGGCCTCATCAAATCACAGTATGGGCCAGATTTCATTGAGCTACTTGAGAAAGAACTGTGGAACCTATGCTCCCCCATTGGCTTCCATGTAAGTCTCATGGCATAATCCAATGTGTCCCTGCAGACCATGGTCATTCCAGGGGGCCACAGCCCACATGTTAGATTGCTTGAGGGCCCTTCTTGGAGAGTCTTTTGGCGAATATTTTGCAGACTCAAGTGACACATCTGATATGCACCACATGTCTGACCTTGAACTGCTCCACTATATTGTGGCACTTTTTGACAATCACCTCAGCAACAAGGCTGCATATGTAGCTAAACCTGAGCCACATATATACAGTCTCCTAGGGAGATTTACTGAGCCCCCCCCCACCAACCCAATATGGTGCTCCAGTGGTAAGCCACAATTCTTGTAACAACCAACAGCTCTGACTTGCTTTGTAGTGGCACTTTGTGGTCCTTTAGACTGGTTGTAGAGGTCCAACAGAATCAGTTCCAGTATACCCCCTGAAGTGACTTCACTATGAGCATCGAATCTTTTCCACACCTGCTTGTCAAGGTCATTTCCAATAAGAACAGCAGAAGGGACAAGAACTGAATGCTTTTGCAGGCCTCTCACCTCGTTTGATTAGGAAACTCTCTGCTCAGAAAGCCCTTTGTGTTCATTAAGGCTATCTACTTTGACAGTGACTTTCAAGCATTCAAATACATGCTTTATCAGAGAGGAACTGAGCCAGATAGCAAGGTGCACTTTTGCTTACTGTTGCATGGAAAGATGTTCTGAAACCCACAGCAGGTCAAATATTTGGAGCTGCCCCACAACCTTTCTCAGAGACTAGGGGAATTCAAACTCATTTTCTGACTTTACAACTTCTGTCTCTCAATAGCAGCACTGCATGGAAAGCTTTCCCCAAAGCTGGCCGATGCTCTATCCTCAATTTGCCATGATACCAAAGGGCTCCCAGCCATCACATCAAAGCATGGCCTTGGTAACAGCACAGCTTGTAGCACAGGCAGCTCTCTCAAAAGAAAGAGGGACCTGACGAGCAGAGACACATTGTCAATGGGAGGAAGGCTTCACCATCTGCAAGTGTAGACATTTGTCCAGGGAGTAGTGTTGCCACAAGTTAGAGTCCACACTGACGTGAACCCTAACTTGGATCAACTTGAATGTTCACACCAGTGCAATTCTGGAGTTGTTGCACTGCAGATATTTCCCTGGTCACATTGTCTCTATTCCCATAACAACCTCATGTGCTCTGTACCAAATAGTGGATATGTTGTATTAACAGACTTGGAGTCCTGGAAATGAAAATACACAGTGTTGTAAGGCAGCATTTTGTCTGTTTTGCACCTTCAACTGCCATCAGTAAAAGTGACCGCAGAGTGTAATACCTTCCAATACAGCAATAGATAATATTTTATTGTGTTAGCATATATGACCCATAAAATGATTTCATAACCAATGTATGTGGCCAACATTATTCCTATTTAAGACAACCCTAGGAAGTATTCCCATTGTAGCACATATCATTGAAATCCATTACAACCCAATTCTGTTTACCATTACAATGGGATTTTTATCAAAACTAAATCCCTTACAAAGTTATGCTACAAAGGGTGTCAAGATTTCTTGTTGATGGCAAACTTTCTGCTTTTCACTCTCCACATTGCTTCATGATGCTGTGTGAGTAGTTTGGGCATCAACTCAGATGACACACTGACATCATTAACCAATGATGTTATAGTACCTCAATGATGATATTGCCAACTGTCACCATCAAGGCCACTATAACAACTTCTCAAGACTAAAACAATGTCCACTCAACAAGGGGAATTACACTCGGGCTTCACCTGCCACCTTGCCCTCCATCAAATTCAGTGCAAGACCATCACAGTCATCTCTGAGTCATGCTCATTTGCAGTCTCATCACCAGTCTTGGCTCCCAGACTTATGGTGATGCATCGCTTCCCCTCTTCCTGCACCCACTCCCACTTCATTCCTACCATTCCCAATGGTGTTGAGTTTGAGGGTTGGCTTGCACATGTCACCAGTACCTTCCCAATCAGAATTGACTCCTTCACAAGGTGCATCTTCATCTGTGTTCTACCTGCCAGCCCACTGCTGCTGCCAGCACCCTGCCAATGCACTGAATGCAGGCCAAGCCCTCAACCCCACAGGCACCTACTGCAACCACAGCAGCAATGGGGGGCATGCCAGTGCCACCAATGCCAGCCCAAGCTGCATGACCACAGTAAACTACACATCTTATATACAATTCTGGCTGGCTCTTGCCAGTGCATCAGTCTTAAGTGCCAGCACATCTGTACTATGTGTCAGAACAAAAGAAGAACATAGAAAAGTACAGTAGAAGATCAGATAAGCTGATCTCTGGATATAATCACATCTGAAACATGAGTCATCAGTTTGAATCCAGAAGCACTTATGTGGTGTCATATCACGTGACCGTGACACTCAAAATAAGATTTTGTTGTAATATAGTTGTGGCTCTCTAAGACTGGTTGTTGTCATATTGTGATATCACTGCCATCTTCATATTGAATTTCTGTCTTGCTAACTAAATAAAACATAGTAGGTAGGGTATACAAGACTTATTGGTGTAGTGGTTGATGTTCAATCCTGGAAAATAAGTCAACAAGTCACATGATGTGGTCATGGGTTCAAATCTCAAGCAAGGCAGTTTATAATGTACAATAATTAATAATTAGTAATAATAGATAAGATAGAAAAGATAGGTAACAAATAATTAAAGGTGCAAATAAATGGTGAAATTATGTCATCTGACAAGTACTACAAATTAAATTGTATCTTTTTGTGACCTTAAATATTAGCACAGTGTAGTCTCCTTGTAATGGTGATAGAAGGTTGTTATTTTATTTGCATAATCTCTGAGCCAGAGCTATGCCTAGATATAGAGGGTCAATATATATTACAACATATTTTAGTGATTATAACTTGTTATAACAGCATTACAATTTCCTGAAGACTTAGGTGATGGAAGGCATGAGGTGCTCACTATACAGCCAGAGGGTGGAAAAGCACACCTTTCACCTCTGGTTCAATGATGACATCAATTATGTAGCAGCCACCATCACTGTTCTCTGGAAACATCTCCATAACTGAGTAAGGTGGCAGTAGGGGTTCCATAAAGTGCCTTGGACTCAATTCACAGCCATTGATGTCACAGACACATATTATTTTCCTATTTTTCTGTATTTATATGGGATTATATTGGGAAGATATCAAGGGCTGAAGTACAGAGACCTTACATTAGTCACATGGTTTGCCACCCATGTGCATGTGACCATGGGGCTTATGTCCCTTATACATACAAACAGTTATGATTGGTTAGAGGGAGATGGAAGACTTGGGAAGGTTCTAGAAGGTTCTAGAACACACTTAGTAGTATACACTTATTCACTGTATTAAGTTTTACTCAGCAAAGTGGAGCTGCTTGTATGCACTATGACAAGTGCATCAGTCAGCACAATAGATAGTGCTAATTATAGACACGACACATCAGCTCCTGAGTCAAGGAGTCTTACTGTACACTTAGTAATAGTGTTTAGACTCAGTTCAAGCTCAGCTCCAGTAGTGTATATAAACCCTCCTGTAGCGTCCTGAGTGGAACCAACTTGTCCTCTTGGTTCTCCACTCAGGGGCACATTCACATGTATCTTCCTTACCTTCCAATCTAACTTGTCCTCTTGGTTCTCCACTCAGACATGCCACAGTGTGATCACTTGTAGATAGTATCCTGCATAAGGGTTGCAAGTTCTACTTCCTCCACTGTGACTGTACATTCGGCATGTGACTTGTCTCCATGCTAGGCTTGAGTGTGCTCATCTGACGGTTCACTTAGTCATCCACTTGAGCTTAGCATAGCGTGACGTCATCCCACTACAATTGAGGTCATAGGAAAGTGTAATGGAATAGGTTAAAGGGGGCTTGTAGAGACTGAACCTTTTGTGGTCCATGCCCTGTAATGAAGGACTAACCTTCACCACAGTGCCTACAATCTCACCACAAACCCCCTTTGCAGGCCCTTCAACTTGGAATGGAGAGCCATCAACTTGGATGGTGCTCAGCAGCCTGCCAACTACTGAAACTTGAATGCACTGGAGTATAATTGTAGAATTAGAATCTCCCATTGTGACTGGAGCAAGCAGATGAAGACGATGGCAGGGCAGTGGTACGTGATTAGATGGTGAATTAGCTGATCAAACAGGACTCATGGCCTGGCCCACCATGCATACTGAGTTGAGCATACTAGATCCAAGAAAAATGCACAAGCTAATTGCTGCATGCCGCACACCCCCTTCCATTACACACACAATCGTGGGAACACTGCCAGCCAGTCTGGGAGTGCACACCAGGGTGTGTGCAAATAATAAGTGTAGGAAGCTTGGTATTTAGGTAATAGGATGGAGCAACCATTGTTGGCTGTTTGACTGGGACAGATCAAGAAGCTCCCATTGATCATATCAATTGTGTTTGATGTAAAAGCCATTGTCAGATTCAGATCTGAAGAGTGTGGAGGTGATTGGAGATTGGAACAACACATGTTTGAACCTCACTCTTGAACCCATTTATGCCCCAGCTTATAGGTCATAGACCCAAGAGAGGAGCGTGTCAACTTTGGTGAGTTGATGTCTCAGGAGACCTTGTACTTGATCAAATCTGGTTCAACCACATAAACCACCACATTGGAACATTTTGGCATGCGCTTTCTGTAGGGATGGCCAGGAATGAAGCCAGGGACATATTGCCACCTGAATATCCACCAGTCAGTGCACTTGTTTCCTTGTCTGTTCACACACACTCATACAGGAGGACATGCTCATTGAGTGATGGCACTCAGTCTGCCCAGGTCTCCCTTACCTGAGGACCACCGCCATCAACTATTGCCAAAGGGGCCACTGGAAAACCCTGACAACATACCACTGTACATGTACCATGCGTGCTTCCATCAGATTGTGCTGCCAGTGCAGTTGGCAGCTGACAGAGGCACATTCAGAGGCCACATCCAATGCTTGAGAGATCTGTGAAAGCCTAGATGATCAGGCCAATCAGGGGCTATCAAGTCTGTGTAGCAAAAGTGCCCCCTCGGGTCATTGGAGAGCCAAGAAGTGAGGGTGAGAAAGAGAAGTACACACAACCAGGAGCGCATAAGCTCAAGCCACACAGTCTCAGCGCCATGAGCTTTGGCAAGGTACTACCAACTCATGCAAATGGTCAAGCTCACAGTGTCAAGCTGCTAGCTTCAGCAAAGCACAACACTGGAAGGTGAGGAAAAATTGAGTAATCCACATGGTATAACAAAAAGAAAAAAGGTGCTCAGGCAGTGCTGCACTTGGTGCTGTGGGTCTCTGCTCTCCTAGATCCCATTCCTGAAATTTGGCTTAATTTTTGCTTATTCACAGTTGAATCTGTACTTATTTATTAAACACCTGGCTTATTTTTTAAGCAGAAAAGAAGAGATCAGGTATATTATGTGTATTTGGAACCACCACAATACATAGTATTGATTCCCCTGGTATTTATCCCCCTGCAACACCTGAGTACTTCAGCAAACTGGGGTGCAGACTCTCCCTCCATGGGCCAGCAAACATGTCAAGGTGTTGCAGACAGGTATCAGTTGCCATGCTGGGTTGTGGAAGCTCAAAGCTATGAGACTGGCTGTCATTGTTGCTTTGAAGAACTGGGAATCACCATTGTTGCCTTGATGGCGGGGGGGTGTCATCACTGTCACATCGAAGGGACACTGCTCAGTCACAGAATCAGTGATATAATGGGGGCACAATGAAAACACACCTCCAAATGCATTGCAGCTGTGTCCCAATGTATCTGCAGGGGTGATGGGATCACAAAATGTGAGTTAAAAAGCTAAAAAGAAAAAGTACTTTGTCTCACATGAGGTCACGTGGCAAGCTTGACTTCTGGTTGATCTGACAGTGTGACTGGTGAAGATGGTGAGAGACTAGAGTAGGGGAGAGGTTAGTAGGAAGCACAGAAAAAAGAAACAATAATATAAAGGTGTATGGCAGCAATGATGCAGACAGGCTAGAGTCTTATCAGCCTGTGATAGAAAACCAAAATAAAAATAAACACAAGTACCCAGTCTTGTCGATGACAATGTGGGCTTGATGGTGATGGAGAGGTGGTGGTTTTACCCATGTCAGACTGGACTTGGCAACTACATCACAGCCTTGTGTCATGGGGAGGATGGTATGTTGCTGTATTGCAGAGGCAGTCAGTCATCAAATGTGGAGATGAGTGTAAAACAAAATAACATACATGCAGTCATTGCCAGTCAAAGGTTGGATGCATAGGCACAGGCTGGTCAGGTTTTGGGACTGAAATGATGCAATGAATACAAGCAGAAAGCAGGCAGCAACATAGTTGGGACAAGAGTGACAACCAGCTGAGATGAACATGAGACATGTCATTAAAGTTTTAAACACCATCTCAAATACACTGGTGTGATTGGATTTGCTCCTTGTTGGGGTATTTGCATTTGTTTGGTCAAACATCATACCCACATTCTGAAGTTGACTTGCTACATTG
Organism: Lactarius hatsudake; assembly: GCA_024734325.1. Classification (NCBI taxonomy): domain Eukaryota; kingdom Fungi; phylum Basidiomycota; class Agaricomycetes; order Russulales; family Russulaceae; genus Lactarius; species Lactarius hatsudake. The sequence goes on along the minus strand of JANSJP010000032.1, from coordinate 384,890 downwards.
CAAGCCAAGTGTTGCTGCTGTCCTGGGCCCATCTCCCCTTGCTGTCATCTGGATGTGTTCAACTGTCCTCTATGTTACGTTTTTGCTTCACTATGCTGTTACTTCACATCTTCACTGTACTTTTACGATACAATCCAGTGACCCGCGCTTCTTGGCTCTTATCTCGCACCTTGCACCTCGGCGATAGGATGGCCAGTTTTGTGCTTCTCTTCATCCGCTGACCATTTCCAAGGCACGCATCGTCCCGTGGGATCCTCTTGTACCATATCTGACTCTCTCCTTTGTTCACGCTTTGAGACTATTGACTCATGATCGCACCATGTGTTTGTACCTTACAAACACCTTGTATTAGTATATAAGTCACACCCCACCTAGCTTGTATGGTAGACTTGACTTCTTGTGTAATACCACAGTGTCTTTGCCTCACGAACGACTTTCGACTCGCCTTTACGCTTGAGTCAACGCTTTCACTCGCCTTTACGCTTGAGCCTCTTCTTTCTACTATTGTCCTCGGTCCCAGGGAGACCGAGTGATACTTGTGCATCACCGAACTGAGTCTTAACCGACTCGTACCCTTCCGATCCTGTTGACTTAACGCGGTACACGTCATACCTAACGCCCCTGTGGTGGTGTTACACTCTAGACAGTCCTGGTCACTCTTGATGCCTGCTTGGCTGATGTGGTTGTACTTTGCAGAACTTGCTTATCACCTTGGTGCACACTGGAATACATTCAAATGTAGCACTATGACAATGCTGTGTGCACTGCCAACCATGGTGATGTGAGATTGAGCCCAGCCTCATGCCCACGCTCAAGCCCTCCCTATGTGGTGCTGACATGCCCAAGAGCTTGATCATGCCCAAAAGATGCACCATGCACTGGACCACCAGCAACATGTTGGGCATTGGTACACCATTGCCACTGCTCAGCTGTATGTGGGTCCCCACTTCAATGACAACATAGCCACTTGCAGCTCAACAATGCATGCCACAAGCTGGGCTCCCAACCACAAGACTGAGCCAGCCACATGCAAGCCCAAGTCCCTGACCATGATGACCCTGACCCTGCTGCTCAGCAGCACATCCCATGAATTCTCTAACCATGGCAGCCACAACAATCCCACTGCTACAGGCATGCACATGACCCCAACCAGAATGAAGATACCAGCGATAATGGAAGTGGTGACTGTGGCTGTGACAATGACAATGATGCCCCTCTGCATGTGACCCCAAGCCCAACAACACCTATTCAACTGGGGTGGTAGTACACATGTTGAGTTGGCATGACAGTCTTCAGGGACTTAGCTATACTTTGATGTCTTAATGTAACACTGCATGTTTGTGATGAACAGTGCACATAGGGACTATACTCACAGTGACAAGAGGAGACTGTGGTGAGATATAGAGGGTGACTGGAAGCAGCAACAGAGATAGTTCTTGCAAGTGAAGCAGATGGTGTCTGGCACACAACAGATGAGAACTGGTGTTTATACAAGAGGATAAGATATACCTGGCACACAACAGATGAGAACTGGTGTGGTGCCAGAGCGTACAGGGTACACTACTTATACTGCTACAGAGAGTGACGCTAGTAACAGCAAGTCACAGTAAATACAAGGACGCATTGTTCTACACACGGACAAAGGAGTGGATGTAAAGAGAACAAGGCGTAGAGAACAAGAAGAGTCCAGACTATGATATCATAGTGACATCACAATAAAGATAAGAACAAAGGAAAGTACATAGACGTAGTACAAGGGCAATCCAGAGTGGTCCATGATGTCATGTACATGTGTGATGTCATAGATAAGAGAATACAAGAAGTCCAAGATTGTAAAGATCAAAATAATCTAATCTACAAGTCCTGTATATCTAATCTAAAGCAGTCCATTATCTGCGTGTCCATTTGAGCCGCTAAGTGCGCACAGGTCACTTATCAACAGTTTGAGTGAAAATTAAGGCTCTGAATAGCTTGCTGAATAGTTATTAGTGGTCGCTTACTGTATCACCATTGATGGCTTAGTGATAGAATGACCAACTTTAAGTGATGAACTAAGCTGGGTTAAACTCTTGTCATTTTGCTTAGGAATTACCACAGGTTGGCCATACCCATGACAGGTTGCAGGTATGGGTCATGTGGGTACAGGTCTGGGTAGCGATTTCCTGACCCGTGCAAAACCTGTACCTGTGGCCCAGGTACCTGCAGGTAGTACACTCTTTTACCATCACCACCATTTTGTCAAGTATGCCTGTGCAAGCCATGCCACACACCTTTACTGTCCACCCTTTGTCCGCCATTGCCTTGTCAAGCATGCTGTGCAAGCTGCACCACACACCTTTACTGTCCATTCTTGTTCCTTGCCCCTTGTGTTACGATTTTCACCTGCTGACTTGGTTGTACGATTACGATACAATCCTATGACTCGCGTCTCGGCAATAGGGTTGGTCGATTTACGCTTCTTTCCATCCGCTGACCATTTCTGAGGCGCGCGTGACCCCGCGGGATTCCCTTGTACTACTTACAGCCATTCCCCTTGTTTACGCTTTGGTATCTTTGACTCATGATTGCGCCATATGTTTGCTCGTCGCAAACATCCTGTAACAGTATATAAGTCACGCCCTACCTAGCTTGTACGGTAGACTTGACTTCTTGTGTAATACCACAACGTCTTTGCCTCACAAACGACCCTCGACTCGCCCTTGCGCTTGAGTCCACTCTTTCGCTCGCCCTTTGCGCTTGAGCCCTGCCCTTCTACTATTATCCCCAGTTCCAGGGAAACCAAGTGATACTTGTGCATCCCCGAACTGAGTCTTAACCGACTCGCACTCTTCCGATCCCGTTGACTTAGCATGGTACACGTCGTACCTAACGCCCCTGTGGTGGCGTTACATTAAGTCAAGTCTCTCACAGTGGCGAATCTTCATAGTCGCGCCAGATCCCAGGCAGAATACATCGACAGATATAGTGACGACGAGCTTTCCGATAAAATCAAAGGAGCCGTCGTTAGGAAGGAACACGAAGGAGTGGAAGGATACTTTCTCTTCCACCCTAACACCCAGAAGTACCGACAGGTTTACTACCTTGAAGAACTACGACAGTGGGCGTATATTGACTACTCCGCAAAGAAGGGCCAGTGGTACACTATCAGTATAGTACCTCAGGCACTCGGAGTTGGACCCCTCACAACTCACACCACGCCTGGTATTGCCATTGACGACGATCCCCCATCACCCAGTGTCTCTGTACCCACAACAAACCTGCCCAACCCAATGACACATTTCCAAGCCCATGCAATGTCCCAAACCCAGCAAGCCTCGGCTAGTACGACCCTCACCAGTGGTGGCACTGGAGGAGGAGGAGGAGCACCCAACCTGCCTAGTGGTAGCGCACCAGTACCATCTGGTAGCGGTGGCGGTGGCGGTGGCGGTGGCGGTGGCGGTGGGCGGTGGCGGTGGCGGTGGCGCCGCGCCAGGAGGAGCCGCGCCAGCAGCGCCAGCCCCCGGAGGAAACAGACGACTGGGAGGAAACCCCCCTCCCGAGTTCACTGGAGTCAGAGACGAGAGCAAGGCTTTCTTGCGAGCGTTTTGACTCTACAAGGAAATGAACCCCACCATCGATCAATTATCGATCCCGGCCTCGCGAGCCATGACCTTCTTGTCGTATATCCGAGGCCCACTGGTAAACGACTGGGTCGACGAACAGGCGCAGTGGTTAGAGGACCAAATCACGGCGGGAGTCAATCAAAATAATGAAGTTTTATGGGCCACAGTCAGAGATCGATTCGTGCAGGCCTACACTGACACTTCGGAACAAGCCAACATGCACAAGGCGCTCCAAAATCTCACTATGAAGGGAGGGGACATCGACACGTACGTCGCGACCTTCCGGAACCTTGTCACGAAAGCAGGGTACAACCCTGATGAAGCCACAACACTGGAGTTGTTCCAAGATGGGCTACCAAACCAGTTAGTAGTCAATGCTGTCCGCTTCCAGCACCCTGTCAATTGGGAGCAGTGGAAGGCGGCCGCTTGATTACAACAAGCTGAATACCTTGTTCTCAAGGACCGCCTTGGCAAAGGAAAACCCCAGCGAAAGAAGGGTGGCCAAAGCCGAGAGCAGTGGGTCCAGGCCCTCAAAGGAACTCGCGATCCCAATGCCATGGACGTTGGGCGCGCCAGAGCCTCCGTGGCCCTCACCGATGCCGATAAAGCCTCCCTTCAAAAGGAGGGACGATGTTTTAGATGTCGTGCGCAAGGGCACATCTCGCATAACTGTCCTCAAAAGGGCATGCAAGTGGCTGCCACTACATCTACCATGGCGCCAAACCCCATGTCCCCGCGATCACCAACCACGGCTTCCACGAGTTCAAGTTTACCAGCTCCCGCCATCTCTTCTTTTGCCATACAATCTAGTCGCGTACTATCGAATGAAGAGCAGGCAGATCTACAGATCGCAGCGATGAAGGCGCAAACACAAGAGGTGCGAGACCTCATGGTAGAAAAGTTATTCGGACGGGAGGATTTTCTCGACGCTTGAACCCTGCGGCCTGGGCTAGAGCATTAAACCTAAACGTGTACACTAGCAGATACCGATCCATGCGAATTCCAGTCCTCTTTAAATCTGCACACGCAACGGCTGAACAACAAGTCCTTATCGACTCAGGAGCCACCGACAACTTTATATGCTCCTCGCTCTTAAAACGACTCCAAATCGGAACAAGGGATGTCACTCACCCTATCCGTATTTGGAATGTAGATGGCACCCACAACCAGGACGGTGCCATCACGCAATACACGGATCTTACCATACGAACGGGAAAAGAAGAGAGGACACTTCGCTTCTTGGTTACGAACCTGGGAAGGGACGAAGTGATCCTGGGATACCCTTGGTTCACAGCCTTTGAGCCCGCGATCAAGTGGGGAGACGCGACGCTGAACGAAGAATTTCAGCTGGTTGTAGTCTCGAGCCTTCACTTGTCAGATGAAGCCACGCCCATGGAAGCTTCCATTCGGGCGTTGGAGACGTATGAACTTGACGAGGAAGCGTGGGAGCAGCTCATGGACGACGACCGAGAACCCCAAATCGCCTTCTTGCGAAAAACCACAACCGCTTCTGAGTTGGCGGAGCAGGAGGCCGCGAAGAAAAAAGAATGTACATTTGAGGAGATGATCCCAGAGGAGTACCGATGCCATCATAAAATTTTCGACGAAGAGGCGTCTCACCGATTTCCCCCTTCCCGCCCATGGGATCACGCCATAGACCTCCTCCCTAACGCCCCCGCTTCGCTGGACTGCAAGGTCTACCCGCTCGCACAAAACGAGCAGGAAGCGCTAACCACTTTCCTTAACGAACAACTCGCGAAGGGGTATATTCGTCCATCGAAGTCACCGTACGCATCCCCTTTCTTCTTTATCAAGAAGAAGGACGGAAAACTACGCCCCGTCCAAGATTATCGACGGTTGAACGAACTTACGGTCCGTAACCACTACCCACTCCCCCTAATCCCAGAACTTGTCGATCGAATACGCAATGCGCGTCTGTACACAAAACTCGACGTTAAATGGGGGTACAACAACGTGCGGGTGAAGCTAGGAGATGAGTGGAAGGCCGCCTTCAAAACCAATCAGGGGTTGTACGAACCCCTCGTCATGTATTTCGGGCTCACCAATTCTCCCTCCACATTTCAAGCAATGATGGATGACACGTTCCGACCCCTCACCCTTACAAACGAAGTGATCGTCTATATGGACGACATTCTAATCGCCATGCCCCTCGACTATCCTCATCACCGCGCTGTAGTACACGAAGTCCTCCGCTTATGCGAAGAACACGACCTCTATATCAAACCAGAAAAATGCAAGTTCGAAGTGCTCGAAGTCGAGTACCTCGGGTTAATTATAGGCCATGGGAATCTGCGGATGGACCCCGTAAAAGTACGGGGAATCTGAGAGTGGCCAGCCCCGAGAAACCTTCGCGAAGTACGTGCATTCCTTGGGTTTTGCAATTTTTACCGGCGATTTATCCGAGGATTCTCCACACTCGCACGACCACTACATGACTTAACCCGCAAAGACACCCCGTGGCACTGGGGACAACGAGAACAAGACACATTCGACAATGTTAAACGCAGCATCCAGCGCGAACCCACATTGTTATTCCCTGACCTCACAAAGCCATTTGAACTGGAGGTCGACGCATCCAACGTCGCCATCGGAGCCGTGCTTAACCAGCTCGGCCCGGATCAAAAGCTACATCCCGTCGTGTTCCATTCCGAGTCCTTCAGTCAGGCAGAGCGCAACTACGACATCTATGACAGAGAATTGTTAGCAGTAGTCAAAGCCCTGCGAACATGGCGCACCTACCTTGTCGGCTCCCCCCATAAAATCATCATTCACACCGACCACGCCAATCTCCAGTATTGGAAGGAACCGAGGAAGATCAGCAGACGAGTTGCGCGTGAATTCCTAGAACTTTCGGAGTACAATTTCCTCCTGAAACATGTCTCCGGAGTTAGAAACAGCCGCGCGGATGCCCTGTCGCGAAGAGCGGATTACGCAACACACGAGGAGGACAACAATGACATTATTGTCCTCCCCGCGGAACGCTTCCTTCGAGCGACGGAAATGTCCATGCATGACATGGACATTTGGACCCAGATATCGCAAAACCTTGATGAGAAGGACGTACTGCGATGGGTCAAGCCCCATAACCTGAAAAAGGTGGGGGGGCTGTGGTGGAAGAACGACGCGTTAGTTGTCGTGGGCGACAACGACCTTAAACGGGGGGTAATCACCTTTTTCCACGATACGCCTGCCATGGGACACCCGGGAATCGCAAACACATACGAGCTACTGCGACGCGACTACTGGTGGCCCAACATGCGCAAAGACGTAGAAGACTATGTCAAAGGATGCACGACATGCCAGGCAAACAAGATTAACCCTCATCGCCAAAAACCACACCTATTCCCCATCACCACAGACCCGAACGCCGAACCATTTGAGGTCGTCGCCATGGACTTCATCACTAAACTCCCTCCATCAGATGGATACAACTCCATACTCACCATCACGGATCACGATTGCTCGAAGGCCGCAATCTTCATCCCATGCAACGAGTCGATCACAGCAGAAGGAGTAGCGCGTCTCTACCTCCATCACGTATACCCCCACTACGGCATTCCCCAAAAGATTATTACAGACCGAGACCCCTGATTTACGTCCGCATTCATGACCAACCTTTGCAAGGTCCTCGGGATTCGTCAAAACATATCGTCTGCATACCATCCACAGACTGATGGACAATCCGAACGTACGAACCAGTGGCTAGAACAATACCTGCGACACTGGAGCAACGTACAACAGGATAACTGGGCCGAAGCGCTACCAGTGGCGCAATTTGCCCATAACGCCTGGCCTAATGCAACGACAAAAGAAACCCCCTTCTCGCTCATCATGGGATGGGAGCCACGTACCATGTGGACACCAAAACCCACGTCATCCCCATCCGTTGAACAACGCCTAGAAGAGATGGTCATCAGACGACAACACACGCAAGACTGCATTAAACACGCGCAAGAACTGATGGCAAAAAGGGGCAAGACACGCTTCATCCCTTATCAGGAAGGCGCAATGGTCTGGTTGGAGGGTACGAACCTCCGAACCTTTTACCCCACCGCAAAACTCGCCCCAAAGCGCCACGGCCCGTTCCGAGTGAAACAGGTCCTCTCCGACGTCTCATACGAATTAGAGCTTCCGAACACGTGGAAGATACACCCAGTCTTCCATGCGAACCTCCTCACACCATATAAGGAGACGGAACTGCATGGCGCAAATTTCACACGCCCACCCCCGGACTTGATCGATGGAGAGGAAGAGTTCGAAGTGGAGCGCATCCTTCAGTCCTGATCACATGGACGAGGGCGCAAACTTCAGTTCCTTGTCCAATGGAAGGGCTTCCCGATAAGCGATAGCACGTGGGAACCCCTTGAAAATGTCCGACATGCACCCGACCTTATCACCGACTTCTATCGCCTAAATCCTACCGCCGAAGGGGCTGGACGAAAGATATAAAGTACCCCCCGACCGCACCATCGCTCCATCTCCACTACCCTTTTACTCAACCATGACAACAACTCCCATTGTTTCCACTATCCAGACCCGCCGCCCCGTCGAGATTATTCTCGAAAATCTGACCGTACCTTCGCAGGACCTGGTGTCCCCTCCGAACCGGAGGGTCGTACGCCGTACTCTGTGATCCCTGACTCCCTCCGCCTCCTGTACTCGCACTCGCCGTTTCAGCCTTGGCCTCACTAACAGAAGAACCTACGCCACCCACCGAAATCACTGAACCTCCCCCAACCCTTGTCGTCCTCCTCCGCCGTCGACACACCAGTCACCGTCCTGTTCCCGCTACACCCACCTACCCACCCGAAACCACTATCCCCCTCACTCCACCACCACCACTTTTGCCACCTGCCGTCCTCGCTGCCCATATCCCAATCCCACCATTCCCTGCCAGAATGGACCATACATTCACACCAATCCCTCAAGCGCGTGTCACGATCACGTGCCACGCCACAGTTTCGGTTCCAGATTTAGATTCTCGGTTATCTCGGACATCGGCTTATCAGATGTCCTTCTGTGTTTTCCCCCATGTTTCAGATTCGGTTATATCCAGAGATCAGCTTATCTGATCTGCGATCATATTCGTTCTGTGTTTCAGTTGCAGCTTATATCTAGACATCAGCTTATCTGATGTTCCATTGTCTTGTTCTCTGTTTCACCTATGTTCCCCTGGTGTGCTGGCGTTCTACTATACTGTTCTCTGTTTCGACTCGGCTCACTGGCAAAAGCCAGTCAAAATGTATATAAGACAGGCAGTCTATGTTGTAGAATCCTTGTCTTAGTCTTTTAATAATATAGCCCACTTCTCGTCTCCTGTCCCTCAAGCTCGACGCTCTCGCACTTAGTCAGCGCCCGGCCCGGTACCCAGACCCTTGCTCGAGCGCAAGGAAGAGTCCCTTGGACTGTAAACGTCGTAGAGTCGCACAGACTCTAGCCCAGCCTTGTGGAACGATCCGGGTGATCGTAACAGCGCGGATGGTCGAGCCCGACCCAGCCCTCGCCCTCCTCGATGATGAGGAGGACAAGGAAAACGAAGACCCGGGTATCCCCTTTTTCCTTAATGATCCCGCCGCCCCCACCTTTTCCGCGCTTCTGGTCGGCGAGACAGGTACCATTAAACAGACAGCGCGGTATATTTACTACCGCCACAATTACCAGGAGGTCATCGGGACGATGGGAAAGGGCCATCCTTGTTACGCGTCCCAGGTCTTCCTCAATGAGGTGTATACTGGTCAGCTCGCACAACACATCACCAACAACCAGATCAATATGTTTCACCCTCATGATCCCCGCGCCATTGTCCTCAATGAAGTACTAGTCAAACTTCGTCAACACCCGTCTTCACGCCGAGGTGTCCCGTCTCCGCGAATGCCTTACGCGTCGAGACGCCATCCGTACCTGCCAGTCGGACATTCGGCGCCTCGAGACGGAACTGACACGGGATCAGGTCCACCTCGACATGGACTTCTCCTCGGTCCGGAAGCGTCTTCAGTACGCTCGGGCCATTCCTCTCATCGCCGACAAATATGCCGAGCTTCACGCGAAGCCCCGTGCGCCCCCGAGGCTCGCCGGAGTACACCCCCTTATGTTGATAAGTGGCCTGTGCGCACTTAGCGGCTCAAATGGACACGCAGATAAACGGACTGCTTTAGATAAGATATATTGGACTTATGTAGATTAGATTATTGTGATCTTTACAATCTCGGACTTTCTTATGTATGACATCACTGTAACAATGACATCATGGACTCCTCTGGACTCCTATTGTATTTCGTCCTTGTACTCACTTCCTTTGTCTTAAGTCTTTATTGTGATGTCACTATGAGATCATAGTCTAGCCTTCCTTATTCTTTGCGCTCTTGTTCTCCTTCTATACACTCCTTTGTGTCCCTCTATAGAACAACGCTCCTTGTATTGTGTGACTCTGTGTTACTACTGTTGTACTAGCGTCACTCCTGTATTTGTATAAGTAGTACAGCTTGTACGCTCCTGGTCCACATCAGTTCTCATCTGTTGTGTGCCAGGTATGTTCCCCACTCTTGTATAAACATCAGTTCTCATCTGTTGTGTGCCAGACACCATCTGCTTCACTTGCAAGAACTATCTCTGTTGCTGCTTCCAGTCACCTTCTATATCTCACCACAGTCTCCCTTGTCCACTGTGAGTATAGTCTCTATGTGCACTGTTCATCAGGTTATGGGCCCTGGTGCCCAAGCCACTCCACTTGGCTGGTCACTGTGTTCTTAGGATCACACACCAAGTCAAGGTCTGTCTGGGGCCTCACCAGCCTTGCCCAAGGCAGTTGACACTGGGGCGCCAGTGTCACTGCTGAGAACCTCCTGTATACATGTACTGCCCAGTAGTCCTACTTTCACCCCTACTGTTTTCCTAGCCCCTGCGCTATGCGCAAGGAGAACTGGATCTGGCAGCCCCATAATCCATATCCAGGTGTGCATGGCCCACTGGGCTGTGTATTGTGGAGCTTAGCGCCAGCTGTCTCTGGTGCTCCACACTGGGCGCAGGATCTCCTCAACCATGGGAGTGTAAAACCTGGTTCAGACTCTGGGGGGTGTTCACCACTATGGTGTTCTGCAGCCAGATACCTGCCTTGTAGCAGCAATGGGAAAGTATTCAGTAAAGCCACTTGTGGCGATGAGGCAACCAATAGGCCGAGGAGGCTGAGGTAGACAGCCTTGGGCTCTGAAAGCACTCCCTTCATTTCCCCCTGACGCAAACTGGTGAAGCTGTGTCCTAGACACATCCTGGCTGGCAGCTAGCTTCCAGTATGGCAAAGGGATTCCTCCATCCTGGCCTAGCCCTTGTATCACTGGCATACCATCAGGAGGCAGGACGCGTTAGCGTTCTGGCCTTACAGATTCACAGACTGGAGTGGTACCCCTATCCTATCTTGCAACTGTTTCAAAGCGCTGTCGCTGACTGCTCCTCGGCGATAGATAAATCATCCCAATGTCTTCTACACACTCATCCCGTGCTGCCTCGCCCACTGGTGCCACCGGTGCGGCTGCAGGAGCCACAGCAGGCGGTTCACTTCCACCTGCTTCTGGGTCCACACCCTCCTCGCGTATTGCGAATGCCTATGGCAATTCCTTTGCATGCCGTCCGTGCATTAATCTTACTCGGTTCAATGGGTCCAATTGGAACGAGTGGGTCTGGAACTCTGGAGGCCATCCTCACACTGAATGAAGCAGAGGATGTGTTCTACCTCCAGGTCCCACCCTCGGAGTCACCGCTGATGAGTGGGACTCCGTCCAGCGTCGGGCTAAGGCGTACCTCCGCCTCTACCTTAAGCCTGACGTCTACTCTCTTGTTGCCGACCCACTGGCCTACCCCACCTTCAAATCGAAGTGGGACAAGCTGAAGGACGTCTATGCTGGTGCCCTCGGGCAGCACCACCATATTTAATTTGTGGATCCAGTTAACCCAAGCCCGCCTCGACGACTCCGCGCCTATGGCCTCTCAGTTGGCCAAGCTCAATGAGCTGCGAGTCGGCCTTTCCAACGCACAGATGGGTGTCACTGACACCCAGTTCTGTCTCATACTTCTCCACGCCCTGCCAGCCTCTTACGAGGTTCTGGCTTCCACCATCCTTGCCAGTGGCGCCCCCTCCAAACTCAAGCACGCTGAAATTATTGCGCGCATTGTTTCGGAGGAGGCGCGCCGCACTGGCCCTTCTGGCTCCTCACTCAACAAGGCCGCCCCCATTAAGCCCACTAGCGGTGGCCGTAAGAAGAAAGACCATTCTCAACTTACGTGCCATTATTGTAACAAAAAAGGGGCATATCAAGCCTGACTGCAGGCAGAGGAAGAAGGATGAAGCTGCGGGGAAGCTTAAGGACAACGGCAACAAGGCTGCCAACTCCCATGTACTAGTACCTACCACCGCCTCCATTAAGGAGGTTGATGATGAGCCCGCCATTGACTGGGCGGACAATGCAGTTGGAGTTGCCTTGTATGCCGCCTCGCGTGTGCGTTGGATGATGGACAGTGGTGCAACACACCACATCACACCACATCGGTCTGACTTCAAGGACTACACCTCGTGTAAAGGCGCTGTGCGCCTGGGTGATAAGTCCACAATCGACCAAGTCGGTGTAGGCTCCGTCGTCTTCACTACGAGCCAAGGCATTCCCATCACCCTCAGTAATGTGCTACACCTTCCACAGGTGAAGACACGCTTCTTGTCGACGCGTGCTCTAGCACAGAAGGGTGCGGAAGTGGCCTTTGACAGTGGCTCGTTTAAAATATCTGTCAGAAAACAATGTGTAGCTGTTGGCTACTTGGAGGACAACCTTTACTGGTTGGATGCTTCAAGCATTGGCCTCAATGCTCACGTCAAAAGTGCTGCCACCACTCTTGATATCTGGCATCAGCGCATGGGACACATCTCCCCTGCTGCTCTTAAGTCGTATGGTCCCTCTGCCACTACTGGCATGGACATTGACAGCTCTACTACGCATACTGCCGTGTGTCGTGGGTGCGAGTTAGGCAAGTCCACTCGCCAACCCTTCTCTGCATCCTCCACCAAAAGGACAACCCGTATCTTTGAGATTGTACACAGTGACCTCGCCGGTCCAATGCAAACTCAGTCCCTACAAGGCTCTGCGTACACCACCACCTTCATAGACGACCACTCCAAACATGCAGTGGTGTACTTCATTAAGTCAAAGGATCAGTTTGTGAAAGCGCTGCAGATGTATTTGGCCTGGGGTGAAACCCAGACGTCCCATAAACTGCGCGCACTCCACTCTGACCGCGGAGGCGAGTACATGGCAAGCCAAGTACAGGACATTCTCAAGCAGAGAGGGATAGAGCATCACCTTACGATGCCAGGTTCACCACAGTCGAACGGGAAAGCCGAGCGGTTTAACCGCACCATTACGGATAAGGCAATGGCCATGCTACACACAGCAGGCATGTCTAAAGGCTTCTGGGAGCATGCTATGAGCACTGCGGTACACATCTACAACCGCTCTCCCACCCGTACGCTCAAGTGGCGCACACCTTATGAGCTCTGGTACTCTGGCAAAGTACCAGATGTCTCACATTTACGCGTCTTTGGATGCAAGGGGTACATGCACGTACCTGCTGATAAGCGTCGCAAATTAGATGCGAAGGCCATTGAGGTCACGCTTATTGGGTTTGAGCCTGAATCTAAGGGCTATAAGCTCTGGGACCGCCAAACCCGCTCTGTCCGTTTGTCCAGGGATGTGACATTCGACGAGAGTAGCTTCCCGTCCCTACAGGGTGTTGAGCCACACCCACAACCTTCTCAAGTGGCCTCACAGCCACTACCTCCACCAGTGATTGCCGTACCTAGCACGTCGGCGTTACCACCACAGCGAGCACCCTCCCCTGCACACTCAGACACTAGTGAGGAGGAGGATGTTGAAGACATTCTAGACCCTAAACAAGAGCGTCCACACACGCCACCACCACCTGCACCACCCACTCTTCCCGTAACACCTAAGCGTGAGCAGCCCACTCCCACTTCGCCACCGCCGCGTCAAAGCGCAACGCGCATTATGCGCCATGTCCCTCCTCCTTCCCCAGATATGCCGGAGGTTTTGAGGACCGCGCACAGCGAAGTCAGCTGTTACGCGAGATGGACAATGCGCCTAGACGCTCTGCCCGTGCACCTGTGCCCAATCCCCGCTACTTCTCAGCGGATAATGTGGCTATGCGCGGCAGACGGTTGGGATATGCGGAGCTGTTGGCTGCAGCTTACATAGGAAGAGATCCTGCATCTTACGCAGAGGCCATGCGGTCTGTGGATGCAGATGAGTGGACTAAGGCGTGTCAGTATGAGATGGACGCACTTGCCCATAATGGCACCTGGGAGTTAGTAGATCTCCCGCCTAATCGCAAGGCAGTAAAATCCAAATGGGTCTTCAAGCTCAAGGCGGATGGCCGCTACAGAGCTCGCTTGGTGGCTAAGGGATTTACGCAAATCCCTGGCATAGATTTTGATGAAACCTTCTCTCCCGTCGCACGATTCGAGTCGCTGAGATTACTTCTGGCGTTGGCCGCGCTGGAGGACTGGCACATCCATCAGATGGATGTCAAGTCTGCGTTCCTCAATGGCGTGCTTGACGAGGAGATATACATGGAGCAACCACAAGGGTTCATCACCACTGGTGCAGAGACGAAGGTGTGTCGCCTAGTCAAGGCGATATATGGTCTCAAACAAGCCTCCCGTGCATGGAACTTGCAATTCCATGGAGTGTTACTTGCACTCGGCTTTAAGCGGACGTTTGCCGATGCCGGCGTATATGTGTTGCCTCAACGAGAGGGGGATGGACCACTCTTCGTTATCATTTACGTTGACGACATCACTATATTGGGTGCTTCCTTGGAAAGGATTAAGCGTTTGAAGTCAGATCTTTCTGAACGCTATGAGATGACAGATCTCGGGGAGATAGAGTCCTATCTTGGTATGCGCATTGTGCGTGACCGCTCTCTCAGACGCATCGAAATAGATCAGTCTGGCTATGTCAAGGATGTCCTTGAACGCTTTGGCATGTCTGATGCCACTCCACACTCCACACCCTTGCCCGCTGGTGCTGACGAGCACCTTCATAAATATACGGGTCAGGCTACTGCCTCTGACATTACGCACTACCAGTCACTCATTGGTAGTCTGCTGTACGTTCAGATTGGTACTAGACCGGACATTTCCTTCGCTGTGTCACGTCTGGCACAGTATGCAGCGAATCCCTCACCACAACATCTGCGGCTTGCGCAATACGTTCTGGCTTACTTAGTAGGCACTGTGGACATGCGGATAGTCTACGATGGCGCCAGTGGAGACGGCCTTCATGGCTACTCTGATTCTTCCCTGGGTGACCAGGTTGACGACAGACACTCCACTTCAGGTTATGTGTTCCTTTTAGCCAATGGTGCAATAAGCTGGTCTTCGCGAAAGCAAAAGACAGTGGCCCAAAACACTACAGAGGCGGAATACATGGCCATGACCGATGCGGCCAACCAAGCCGCTTGGTATCAGAGCTTCCTTGCGGAACTCGGGTCCGAGGTCGACGACCCCATCCCACTGCATGGTGACAACAAGGGTGCCATTGACTTGGCCTTGAACCCGGTCACTGGGAGGCGATCGAAGCACATTGCCATTAGGCATCATGTCATAAGGGAGTACATCGAAAAGGGGACCATCACCCTCATTAGAACCCCTACTGCGGAAATGGTTGCGGACGGCTTTACCAAGTCGCTTGCGCGTGTCCTGCTGCAGCAACACAATGTTGACATGGGCTTGTGCTAGTCCCAGATTGCTGATCACGGGGAGATGTTGATAAGTGGCCTGTGCGCACTTAGCGGCTCAAATGGACACGCAGATAAACGGACTGCTTTAGATAAGATATATTGGACTTATGTAGATTAGATTATTGTGATCTTTACAATCTCGGACTTTCTTATGTATGACATCACTGTACAATGACATCATGGACTCCTCTGGACTCCTATTGTATTTCGTCCTTGTACTCACTTCCTTTGTCTTATCTTTATTGTGATGTCACTATGATATCATAGTCTAGCCTTCCCTTATTCTTTGCGCTCTTGTTCTCCTTCTATACACTCCTTTGTGTCCCTCTATAGAACAACGCTCCTTGTATTGTGTGACTCTGTGTTACTACTGTTGTACTAGCGTCACTCCTGTATTTTGTATAAGTAGTACAGCTTGTACGCTCCTGGTCCACATCAGTTCTCATCTGTTGTGTGCCAGGTATGTTCCCCACTCTTGTATAAACATCAGTTCTCATCTGTTGTGTGCCAGACACCATCTGCTTCACTTGCAAGAACTATCTCTGTTGCTGCTTCCAGTCACCTTCTATATCTCACCACAGTCTCCCTTGTCCACTGTGAGTATAGTCTCTATGTGCACTGTTCATCACCTTAGCCCCCCGCGACGCTGGACCTAGCGAAATGCCCCGTCTCCATGGTGAGAGCGGTGGGCATAGGCGCAAGTGTTTTCAGTGTAAGTCGACGGAACACCTGGTGGCTCAGTGTCTGGAACGATGGGCTAGAGAGCCGTGTCAGTGGTGCGGAAGTCGAGCTCATAGGCTCGACGCCTGTCTCATCCGCCGGTCTATCCCCTATGACTCCCGCGCACGTTGACCTGGACTCTCGCCCACGGTGGTGCGGGAAGTGTCTGAGGTACGACGCCACACACGAAGAGATAAAATGTCCCATGTACGAGATGTGCTGGGACTGTGGGGAGAGAGGACGCTTCATGTTTTTGCGTCGACATACCTGCCCCCGCACTCCCTCTCCTGTCCCCGCGAACATCCCCGCCGACGAAGACTATGCTTACACGAGCGATTAGTTGAAGTCGAGGCGACTTCAATTCTGACGGGGGGGTAATGTTACGATTTTCACCTGCTGACTTGGTTGTACGATTACGATACGATCCTATGACTCGTGTCTCGGCAATAGGGTTGGTCGATTTACGCTTCTTTCCATCCGCTGACCATTTCTGAGGCGCGCGTGACCCCGCGGGATTCCCTTGTACTACTTACGGCCATTCCCCTTGTTTACGCTTTGGTATCTTTGACTCATGATTGCACCATATGTTTGCTCGTCGCAAACATCCTGTAACAGTATATAAGTCACGCCCTACCTAGCTTGTACGGTAGACTTGACTTCTTGTGTAATACCACAACGTCTTTGCCTCACGAACGACCCTCGACTCGCCCTTGCGCTTGAGTCCACGCTTTCGCTCGCCCTTTGCGCTTGAGCCCTGCCCTTCTACTATTATCCCCGGTTCCAGGGAAACCGAGTGATACTTGTGCATCCCCGAACTGAGTCTTAACCGACTCGCACTCTTCCGATCCCGTTGACTTAGCACGGTACACGTCGTACCTAACGCCCCTGTGGTGGCGTTACACCTTGTCTGAGTTGTCTCAAGTGTGCTTTATGAGCAGTCCCTCATTTCAGTTGACACTCCACCATCCTCATCTACCTTTATTTGGTGCATTCCTTATCTTCTTCTCTGATGGAATGAGACTTGGCGGACAGTTGCTGCTCACTTCAGCACCATCCCTTTCCTGGTCCCATCTTTTCCATTTGCTGCCAGTGTTGCCCCGTTTTGGCTTTATTCTTACTAGTTCCTTGTCTTTTTTTTCCAGACCTTGCCAGATCTCAAGTGCAAGTTTCCTTACTCAATGCCAAAGAAGATGAAGAACTGTTCTACAACAACAAGAAAAGAAACTGAAACTGATGGATTCAATGTACGTACATGGCTATTGTTGACAAATACACAAACTAATAAACCATACAGCCATATCATGAGGCTTGGGCTCAGGTTGTGAGACAGCAATGGTGATCTTATATCTCTGGTGCTGCACCATGATGCTGTTGTTTGTCCAAAGGAACATGCTGCAGCAATCTTTGCACTGGTTGTTTGATGGCCTGGATTCATTGTGTAGCCACCATTGGGGCATTGCCCCACTTGTAGGTATGATGTAGCACAGTAAAAATGTACTTAAAGGCCTTGTTTCCCTGTCAACTGAATCCATACTTTTCTGCTTACCTTTGTGCACATTGTTTTCCCCATAATGTCTGGCAACTTTGTCAAAGGGTCATGCAAGCAAAAGCCCACCAAATGTGTCACAGAAAATGGTGATCCTCTTTCTCAAAAAAGAAAGAAAAGAAAGTCATCAATGTCCACTGCTACTCTGTCCATTGCAGACCCTAGCTCCCCTCCCTGTGCCCAACCCCATGCCCTTGACGATGCTGATGGAGTAGTATTGGGGAAGTTTGGTCTCAGACAGACCCAAACTGGGTTTGAACTGAACCCAAACCATTTAAAATGGTTTGGGTTTGGAGAATCCTGGCTCAAACCAAATGGTTTGGTTTCTGGTTTGGGGGTCCCAAACCCAGTTCAAACCAAACCAAACTGAGTTTAAACCAAATTTGAACCAAAATCAATGGTTTTTGGTCTTAAACAATTTGAAACAAAGTCTCAATTGATGAATTTGAACAAAATAAATTGTTTTTTTGCCTCAAACCAAGGTCTTATGTGGTTCCTTAAGTGGTTTAAACCAAATTTAAACCAAACTGAGCCAAACTGAACCAATTAAGGACCATTTTAAAACACTTATTTTTAATTGGTTTGAAATGGTTTGGAACAGTTTAGAATGGTTTGGAGCGGTTTGGTTCAGTTTGGGTTCAGTTTGGGCAAATTCTAATCAGTTTGGTTTCTGGTGATACCCTAAACCATCACTAAGCGTATAGATGACCGGTTTATTCGGATGTTTGGGTTCGGGAAGTCAAGGAGTATAGAGCCAAGAGGTAACTGAAATTGAAGCCAGCTTGATATGGGGTGAGCGGACTGAGAGCGAACAAGAGGTAACTGTCATGGATGCATATTATTTTCTCTATTTTTCTGTATTTATACGGAATTATATGAAGAAGGTATAAAGGGCCAAAGTACAGAGACTTCAAGTTAGTCACATGGATTGCCACCCATGTGCACGTGATCATGGGACTTATGTCCCTTATACATATGTACGGTTGTGATTGGTTAGAAGGAGATGGAAGACTCGGGAAGATTCTAGAAGGTTCTAGAACACGCTTACTACTATACACTTACTCGCTGTATTAAGTTTTACTCAGCAAAGTGGAGCCACTCGTAAGCACTATGACAGGTGCATCAGTCAGCACAATAGATAGTGCTATTTATAGACACGATGTGTCAGCTCCTAAGTCAAGGAGTCTTACTGTACACTTAATAATAGTGTTAAGACTCAGTTCAAGCTCAGCTCTAGTAGCACTGTATGCAAACAAGAGTTTAAATGAGAAAAAAACTCAGAGGAAACCCTGTAGAGTGTTAAAAGATTTCCAAAGTTTATTTCCCATTAAACTTTGAATGTAGAGTTTAAATCTCTTTAAAGTAAAATTTCACAGAAAAAAAAAGTTAGACTCTCCATTTGTGACAAAGTCATGTGATATGTGACTGTGACATGTGACACTCACATGTATGCCACAAACATGCCTGAACAAAGACAGGCACACAAACTTCTATATCTGACACATGTCACCTGACCTTGTCACAAATGGAGAGTCTAACATTTTTCTTCCGTGAAATTTTACTTCAAAGAGATTTAAACTCTACATTCAAAGTTTAATGGGAAGTAAACTTTGGAAATCTTTTAACACTCCACAGGGTTTCCCCTGAGTTTTTTTCTTATTCAAACCCTGGTGTGCATGTAGTGTAGTGTATATAAACCCTCCTGTAGTGTCCTGAGTGGAACCAACTTGTCCTCTTGGTTCTCCACTCAGGTGTGCATTTCACTGTATCTTCCATACTCTGTCCAATCTAACTTGTCATTTTGGTTCTCCACTCAGACATGCTACAGTGTGATCACTTGTAGATAGTATCCTGCATAAGGGTCGCAAGTTCTACTTCCTCCACTGTGACTGTACGTTCAGCGCGTGACTTGTCTCCGTGCTAGGCTTGAGTGTGCTCACCTGACAGTTCACTTAGTTATCCACTTGAGCTTAGCATAGCATGACATCGTCCTGCTACAGTAACATGTGTATGCGGGACTGCGAGTAGTGAACAGTCAAAGAGCAGCACGCACGGGTGCTGGAAAAGATAATATAATCTGATGTGTGGAGTAGAAGAGTGTTATGCCTATGACTTATTGAATCCCAAGTGGACTCCTGAATGAGCTGCCCTGAGTACTATGCTACTGGGTCCTTAAGTATGGTTTCTTGCCTCCCAAATCTGCATCTCACCAACCAAGTCATCCATTCTGTCTTGGTGTGATCCACCTTTCATTTCCTATTTTGAGCGATGCCTTTTGCAGGGCACTGCCATTCCTAATTGTGCCTGTGATTCTCCTGATTGTAAGGCTTTGGCCTGAGAAGGTCGCCGGCACATTGCTATTTGCACCTCAACACTATGTTGTCCTTTTCCTTTTGGGGGCGTAGCCGAGCACACCAGGCTGAGGCACCACTGCACCTACTTGTGCTGCTGCCGCACCTGTGATTTCAGCCTGTGAACGTCGCTGACACTTCACTATTCACACCTCACCATCTTGCCACCCCAGATTGGCTCCTTGGATATCACATGGGCTTTGGTTATTTGATCCGGCCTCTCATGTGCGTTTGCAGTAGAGCTGGTTTTCACAGGTGTTCATCTCGCGCAATTAGTCTACAGCCTGGTAGCCAGCTCTAGTTTGCTTCAGGTGTTTCAGGTTCCTCAGGTTCTTTGGTTTTGCTGACCAGGCCGTTCTCCCACATCCAGAGTACAACGGCTCCATCAGCTGTGTGGGCCAGTTCACTGGTCCAGCTGCCATGCATCTGTGGCCTAAATGGTCAAGTAAAATGTGAAAAATGTTGAGCGCAGAACTAACAAGCAAAGAGGGTTAATAGCAAAGGTGCTAATAGAGACAAGTTAACTTCAGAGGTGAAGGGAACTCTATTACAACTGCATACCTAATAGAGACAAGTTACTATAAAGGGACGTCTCATGAGTAAAGGTAGTATAAGAGAAGTAAAGAGAGGGGGACTTGATGAACAGTGCACATATGGGACATACTCACAGTGACAAAGTAGACTGTGGTGAGATATGAGGGTGGCACTTGAAGCAGCCAGCAACAGAGATGATCTAGCAAGTGAAGCAGATGGGGTGTCTGGCACACAACAGATGAGAACTGGTTAGATCATCTCTGTTGCTGCTTCAAGTGCCACCCTCATATCTCACCACAGTCTACTTTGTCACTGTGAGTATGTCCCATATGTGCACTGTTCATCAGGTTATGGGCCCTGGTGCCCAAGCCACTCCACTTGGCTGGTCACTGTGTTCTTAGGATCACACACCAGGTCAAGGTCTGTCTGGGGCCTCACCAGCCTTGCCCAAGGCAGTTGACACTGGGGCGCCAGTGGTCACTGCTGAGGAACCTCCTGTATCCATGTACTGCCCAGTAGTCCTACTTTCACCCCTACTGTTTCCCTAGCCCCTGCGCTATGCGCAAGGAGATTGGATCTGGTAGCCCCTTAATCCGTATCCAGGTGTGCATGGCCCACTGGGCTGTGTATTGTGGAGCTTAGCGCCAGCTGTCTCTGGTGCTCCACACTGGGCACAGGATCTCCTCACCATGGGAGTGTAAAACCTGGTTCAGACTCTGGGGGGTGTTCACCTTATGGTGTTCTGCAACCAGATACCTGCCTTGTAGTGGCAATGGGAAAGGATTCAGTAAAGCCACTTGTGGCAATGAGGCAACCAATAGACCGAGAAGGCTGAGGTAGACAGCCTTGGGCTCTGAAAGCATTCCCTTCATTTCCCCCTGACACAAACTGGTGAAGCTGTGTCTTAGACACATCCTGGCTGGCAGCTAGCTTCCAGTATGGCAAAGGGAATCTCCATCCTGGGCCTAGCCCTTGTATCACTGGCATACCATCAGGAGGCAGGACGTGTTAGCATTCTGGCCTTACAGATTCACAGACAGGAGTGGTATCCCCCATCATATCTTGCAATTGTTTTGAAGCACTATCACTGACTGCTCCTTGGCGATAGATAAATCATCCCTATGGCATCTTCCACACACTCTTCCCGCGCTGCCTCACCCACCAGTGCTGCCAACACTGGTGCAGCTGCAGGCACCACAGCAGGGGGCTCACTCCCCCCTTTTCCCACTGGGTCCACACCCTCCTTGTGTATCTCAAACGCGTATGGAAACTCCTTCGGCATGCCCTCGGGCATCCATCTTACCAGATTCAACAGGTCCAACTGGAACGAGTGGTCCGGGACTCTGGAGGCCATCCTCACGCTGCACAAAGCCGAGGATGTGTTCTACCTCCAGGCCCCACCCTCAGGAGTCACTGCTGATGAGTGGGACTCTGTCCAGTGTCAGGCAAAGGTGTATATGCTGGACACATCTCCCCTGCTGCTCTTACTTAAGTCGTACAGTCCCTCTGCCACTACTGGCATGGACATTGACAGCTCTACCACGCACACTGCTGTGTGTTGTGGGTGCGAGTTGGGCAAATCCACTCACCAACCCTTCTCTGCGTCCTCCACCAAGAGGACAACCTGTATCTTTGAGATTGTACACAGTGACCTCGCTGGTCCAATGCAAACTCAGTCCCTACAAGGCTCCGCATACACCGCCACCTTCATAGACGACCACTCCAAGCATGCAGTGGTGTACTTTATTAAGTTGAAGGATCAGTTTGTGAAGGTGCTGCAGATGTATTTGGCCTGGGGTGAAACCCAGACATCCCACAAACTGCACGCACTCCACTCTGACCGCGGAGGCGAGTACATGGTGAGCCAAGTACAGGACATTCCTAAGCAGAGAGGGATAGAGCATCACCTCACAATGCCAGGTTCACCACAATCGAATGGGAAAGCCGAGCAGTTTAACCGCACCATTACGGATAAGGCAATGGCCATGCTACACACAGCAGGCATGTCTAAAGGCTTCTGGGAGCATGCTATGAGTGCTGCGGTACACATTTATAACCGCTCTCCTACCCGTACACTCAAGTGGCGCACACCTCATGAGCTCTGGTACTCTGGCAAGGTACCAGATGTCTCACACTTACGCATCTTTGGATGCAAGGGGTACATGCACGTACCTGCTGATAAGCGTCGCAAATTGGATGCAAAGGCCATTGAGGTCATGCTTATTGGGTTTGAGCCCGAATCTAAGGGCTATAAGCTCTGGGACCGCCAAACCCGCTCTGTCCGTTTGTCCAGGGATGTGACATTCGACGAGAGTAGCTTCCCGTCCCTCCAGGGTGTCGAGCCACACCCACAACCTTCTCAAGTGGTCTCACAGCCACTACCTCCACCAGTAATTGCCGTACCTAGCATGTCAGCATTACCACCACAGCGAGCACCCTCCCCTGCACACTCAGACAGTACTGAGGAGGAGGATGTTGAAGACATTTTAGACCCTAAACAAGAGCGTCCACACACGCCACCACCACCTACACCACCCACTCTTCCTCTTACTCCTAAACGTGAGCAGCCCACTCCCACTTCGCCACCGCTACGTCAAAGTGCAATGCGCATTATGCACCATGTCCCTCCTCCCTCACCAGACACTAATATGCCTGGAGGTTTTGAGGACTGTGCACAGCATAGTCAGCTGTTGCGCAAGATGGACAATGCGCCTAGATGCTCTGCTCATGCACCTGTGCCCAACACCCACTACTTCACAGCGGACAATGTGGCCATGTGCGGCAGATGGTTGGGATATGCGGAGCTGTTGGCTGCAGCCTACATAGGAAGAGACCCTGCATCTTACGCAGAGGCCATGCGGTCTGTGGATGCAGATGAGTGGACTAAGGTGTGTCAGTATGAGATGGACGCACTTGCCCATAATGGCACCTGGGAGTTAGTAGATCTCCCACCTAATCGCAAGGCAGTAAAATCCAAATGGGTCTTCAAGCTCAAGGCGGATGGCCACTACAGAGCTCGCTTGGTGGCTAAGGGGTTTACACAAATCCCTGGCATTGATTTTGATGAAACCTTCTCTCCTGTCGCATGATTCGAGTCGCTGAGATTACTTCTGGCGTTGGCTGCGCTGGAGGACTGGCACATCCATCAGATGGATGTCAAGTCTGTGTTCCTCAATGGTGTACTTGATGAGGAGATCTACATGGAGCAACCACAAGGGTTCATCACCACTGGTGCAGAGACGAAGGTGTGTTGCCTAGTCAAGGCGATATATGGTCTCAAACAAGCCTCCCGTGCATGGAACTTGCAATTCCATGGAGTGTTACTTGCACTTGGCTTTAAGCAGACGTTTGCCGATGCCGGTGTATATGTGTTGCCTCAATGAGAGGGGGATGGACCACTCTTCGTTATCGTTTACATTGACAACATCACCATACTGGGTGCTTCCTTGGAAAGGATTAAGCGTTTGAAGTCAGATCTCTCTGAACACTATGAGATGACAGATCTCGGGGAGATAGAGTCCTATCTTGGTATGCGCATTGTACACGACTGCTCCCTCAGACGCATTGAAATAGATCAGTCTGGCTATGTCAAGGATGTCCTTGAACGCTTTGGCATGTCTAATGCCACTCCACACTCCACACCCTTGCCCACTGGTGCTGACAAGCACCTTCATAAATATACGGGTCAGGCTACTGCCTCTGACATTACGCACTACCAGTCACTCATTGGTAGTCTGCTGTACGCTCAGATTGGTACTAGACCAGACATTTCCTTCGCTGTGTCACGTCTGGCACAGTATGTAGCAAATCCCTCACCCCAACATCTGCGGCTTGCGCAATATGTTCTAGCCTACTTAGTAGGCAATGTGGACATGTGGATAGTCTACGATGGCGCCAGTGGAGACGGCCTTCACAGCTACTCTGATTCTTCCCTGGGTGACCAGGTTGACACAGACACTCCACTTTGGGTTATGTGTTCCTTTTAGCCAATGGTGCAATAAGCTGGTCTTCGCGAAAGCAAAAGACAGTGGCCCAAAACACTACAGAGGCGGAATACATGGCCATGACTGATGCAGCCAACCAAGCTGCTTGGTATCAGAGCTTCCTTGTGGAACTCGGGTACGAGGTCGACGACCCCATCCCACTGCATGGTGACAACAAGGGTGCCATTGATTTGGCCTTGAACCCTGTCACTGGGAGGCAATCGAAGCACATTGCCATTAGGCATCATGTCATAAGGGAGTACATCAAAAAGGGGACCATCACCCTTATTAGAACCCCTACTGCAGAAATGGTTGCGGACGGCTTTACCAAGTCGCTTGCGCGTGTCCTGCTGCAGCAACACAATGTTGACATGGGCTTGTGCTAGTCCTAGATTGCTGATCACGGGGAGATGTTGATAAGTGACCTGTGTGCACTTAGCGGCTCAATGGACATGCAGATAATGGACTGCTTTAGATTAGATATACAGGACTTGTAGATAGATATACAGGACTTGTAGATTAGATTATTTTGATCTTTACAATCTCAGACTTCTTGTATTCTCTTATCTACAACATCACACATGTACATGACATCATGGACCACTCTGGATTGCCCTTGTACTATGTCTATGTACTTTCCTTTGTTCTTATCTTTATTGTGATGTCACTATAATATCATAGTCTGGACTCTTCTTGTTCTTTGTGCCTTGTTCTCTTTCTAGTCCACTCCTTTGTCCGTGTACAGAACAATGCACCTTGTATCTACTGTGACCTGTTGTTACCAGCATCACCCTCTGTAGCAGTATAAGTAGAGTACTTTGTATGCTCTGGCACCACACCAGTTCTCATCTGTTGTGTGCCAGGTATGTCTCCTCTCTTGTATAAATACACCAGTTCTCATCTGTTGTGTGCCAGACACCCCATCTGCTTCACTTGCTAGATCATCTCTGTTGCTGCTTCAAGTGCCACCCTCATATCTCACCACAGTCTACTTTGTCACTGTGAGTATGTCCCATATGTGCACTGTTCATCAGGACTTACACTTCAGAGGTGAAGAAAACTCTGAAGTGTATGGGCGAAAACAGCAGTCCTTTTATACAGGATGCTTAGATAATAATGGTCTGTGCGCACAGGTGATCCAAACACAATACAGGTGGTCTGTGCGCCAGAGGGAGATAATGCCATTGGAGGGCAGAGAACAATAGCTGCCTAAAGCAGACGATACTGGTATCTTAACAATAAAGAACAATAAGAGCCATATATGACTCTGTCAATAAAGATAAACAAAAGCAGGTCTTTATAAGTCCAGCCATAGTCCAAATCAGTCCATAAGGGACAGATACCGTATTTAGTATGTGGGCTGACACAATCAGATCCCACGAGACATGTGACTTTAATCAGTCGCGTCTCAACATCCCTCCATGATTGAGACAGTCCATATTTGTATATAGATGGAGATGATAGTCTTTTGAAGAGCTGAAGAGTCATACAGAAGTTCGGGATTAAGATTGAAAGATTGGTTCATGGTACAGGACCATCTTATTTGGAGCAGATGACGCTCCATCCGAAACTCTTATTATAGGCGCTTCATGAGATCCTTGATACAGGACTACTTTTTGAAGGCTTAGAATCTGTACACTTATAGTTGGCAAAGGTCCAACTTCTTCAGGGTCTAAGAAGGGTTTTTCTTAGCTCTTCAGATCAGAGAACATGGTGTGCTTTGGTGGAAAACCAAGGATCGATGACCATTGACTGGGGTCTGAGCATGATGTTCCTGAGGCTCCATCTACACCATTCCTAGATCATTGACCATTTTTTCAAAGGTGTCTCTGGGCAGTGACTTGGTAAGTCCATCCGCAACCATTTCACCTGTGGGTGTACATATTAGGTCTATGACCTTGTTTTCTATGTATTCCCTAACTACATGGTGTTTGATTAGGATGTGTTTGGACCGCCTTCCAGTGACAGGGTTTAATGCTAAGTCTACAGCACCCCTGTTGTCACAGTGTAGGGGAATAGGGGAGGTGACCTCATACCCTAATTCGCCTAGGAAGGTAGTGTACCACTGGGCTTGGTTTGAGGCCTCAGAGAGGCTCATGTACTCTGCCTCTGTGGTAGACTGTGCAATTGTCTTCTGCTTTCTGGTGCACCAGGAAATGGCTCTATTGGCAAGCAGGAAGACATAGCCAGAGGTGGAGTGTTTCTCTTCCTGATCTCCCCAGGAAGAGTCACAATAGCTGTGAAGGCCTTCTCCACCATTCCCTCCAGCATAGCGCAACACATAGTCCTTTGAAGTGTTAAGGTATGCTAGGACGTATTTTGCTAGACGTAAATGCTGAGGTGATGGATTGGAAGTGAATTGGCTAAGGCGCACAACAGCAAAGGAAATATCAGGTCTGCTTCCAATCTGCCCATAGAGCAGAGACCCAATTATCTGTTGATACTTCTTAATCTCAGAAGTAGAGGCTTGATCTTCAAACTTGATCAAGTGTGCCTCAGCGCCAGAGGGAAGAGGGGTATATACTGGAATCAGACATTCCAAAGTGTTCAACTACGTCGCGGATGTAATCTGATTGGTTGATCTCCATAGTGCGATTTGCACGGTCTCTGGTGATGTTAACACCTAGGTAAGACTGGATTTCACCAAGATCAGTCATCTCATATCGTCTTGATAGAGATGCTTTCAGATCATTGATCTTTGATAGGGAGGGCCTTTTGTAACCAGGCACACTAGGTGCTTCGGAGCCAGCTGTGACGAAGCCGATAAGTTGCTCCATGTAGATTTCTTCCTCCAGTTCCCCATGAAGGAATGCCTGATTTGACATCCATCTGGTGAATATGCCAATCTTCAAGCGTAGCAAGCGCGAGAAGGAGCCTGTAAGGACTCTAAATGGGCAACTGGGGAGAAGGTTTCAGTCAAAGTCCACCCCCTCTAGTTGGGTGAACCCTTTTGCCACCAGCCTAGCACGAAAGCGACCATCTGCTTTCTTCTTAAACACCCATTTACATTTAACCACCTTCCTTCCCTCAGGAAGTGGTTCTAACCTCCAGACATCAAGCTTGCCGAGAGTGTCCAGTTCATACTGGCACGCTTCAAGCCAATCAGCAGCTTGGTTAGACTCCATGGCCTGCTTGAACGTCTGTGGGTCCTTGTAACCAGGGACCTCAGCAGCATTGAGCAAGTCCATCATTCCCAGTCTACTGCTCCCTTGCACGAATTCATTGTTGTCCTCTGTGAAGTAGCGAGGATTCGTGAATCGTACCCTTGTGCTCCGTCTTGGACAGGACAAGTGAGGAGATGCACTCACGCCTCAGAGATCTAGGGGTTTCCCTAGGAGGCGACACTTCCCTGTTGAAGTTAGGGGCAAGTATAGGCACGGCAACTACTGGAGGCCTTCCAGGGCGGGCACGTGTGTGAGTGGGAGCAGTGTTGGTAGGAGGGGGAAGTTGTGAGGGAGGTGTGTGGTAGATTATCTGGTCTGCTGGAGCAGGAGTAGTATTGGGTGGGGTGCTAGGCTGTTGTACTGCTACAGGTGCCTGGGGTGGTAGCACAAAGACTGGTGTAGTCTGAGGCACTGTAGGGGCAACAGCTGGTGTAGGCTGGCTAGGCACCACAAAACAGATCTCACCGCTGGCAGCGCCTCTTTTGAGTTCACCAGATATGGGAGAGGAAGAAGGGGGAGAGTGTTGAGCCACAACACTGCGGGATGGGAAGGTGTCTTCATCAAATGTAACATCTTGTGAAGAGATGAAGCACCAGCTATGTCTATCCCAAAGTTTGTAACCCTTTGAAAGGGGTTCATAGCCCACAAACACGGCTTCCCTTGACTTAGGGTCTAATTTGTGCCAGTTGTGTTCGGGTACATGATAGTAGGCTTTGCAGCCAAATACTCTAAAGTAAGAGACATCTGGGACTGTACCATCCCAGAGCTCTAGTGGAGTTTTCCACTGATTAGAATGAGTGGGAGTGCAGTTATAAATTTGCACTGCAGTTTGCACTGCTTGTTCTCAGAAGCTGGGGCTGAGGCCTGCATGGTGCAGCATGCTAGTGCCTTTTTCCATGATGGTGCGATTAAAGCGCTCGGCTCTTCCATTCTGTTGTGGAGAATGAGGCGTTCGTGAGCATATGCTTGATTCCTGCTTCCAACAAGATTTCTTTGAGGTCTTTGTTGACATATTTGCCACCAGGATCCGAGTGTAAGGATTTGATGGGCTTGTTTAGTTGTTTTTCAGCCCACACCTTGTAGTGTAAGAAGGCATCCTTAAACTGGTCCTTTGTTTTCATAAAGATGACGACTGCTGCTTTTGAGAAGTCATCTATGAACGTGGCGAAGTACTTGTTGCCCTGAATAGAGTTACTCTGTAGCAGGCCAACAAGGTCACTATGTACAACCTCAAGAGGTTCTTGTGCTCGCCTTGTGGAGGGTGGAAAGGGTAGACATGTAGATTTGCCAAGTTCACATCCAAGGCAAAGTCCATCTTCCACAGAGGAATCATTTATGTAGAGTCCTTTTACAGACTCTTGAGCATATCTCTTTAGGGTGTCTTTGGACATATGTCCCATGCGCCTATGCCAGACATCAAGGCTAGCAGATGCAGGTGCTTGGACAGCATTCATGGCATGTCTGTCAAGCCAGTAAATGCCCGAGAGCCTTGTGTCCTTCCACAATGGTCTCTCCGTTGTGCCTTATGGCAAAAGATGTAGCATCAAAGCCTAACTGTGGCACCCTTAGATGTGAGACAGGGTGTTGATAGGATTTGAGAGTGGGTGTTTGGGAGGTGGAGTACATCAGAAATTTTGAGGTCAAAGCCTCGATTGGTGCAGGATTGTGATTGAACCTGTTCCAGCACTTTTTAGTACAGTGCTGTCACCAAGAAGAACTTCAACACCTTTGTGAGGTGTGTAGGTGTCATAGTCTTCAATGTGTGGTGTGAAATGTGCTGATGCTCCACTGTCCATCATCCATCTTGACAGCTACTTGAGTACCATTGGCACTCATCATGTAAAGGGAGACCTGAGGTACCTCATGTACCTCTTCTATTTTTCCAGAGCTGTTGACTATAGTAAACAAGTGGCTCTTTGGTACAGGTATGCTATTGGCTGCAGCAAACCTGTTTGCCGGAATTGAGTCCAGCACTTCTGTAATAGTATTCTGTGCAGCTTTCCCTTGCTGCCCAGCCTTCCCTTTCCTCACGTTCTCCTGGTCCCATTTGAGCTTATAGCAATCTGGCTTTTTATGGCCAGGTCACTTGCAGTAGTGGCAGATTACATCTGGAGACGCAGAGCTGCTGGATGCCGTCTACACATGCTATGGAGGCGAGTGAGTTTTGATGGGGGCTGTCTTGTTAAGAGACACCCTGGGACCAGCGATACGGGATTCCTCATTGATGAACCTATTGATGAGGTCCTGAGGTATGAGATTTGCAGGGGGGCCAGATGCAAGAATGGTTCCTGCTATGTATGGTACTGTAGGAGGAGGGGAACGCATCTAAAAGTATGAAGGACATTTGCATGTCTGAGACAGGCATCCCCTGCTCTACCAGGGTGCTCCTCAAGTCCAACATTTTCTGGAGTTGAGGTAGGAAGGGGCTACCTTCCTGTAGCTTGGTGTTTGCCAAGCTGACCCAAATATTGAAGGTGGCCATGGAGCCCACCTGAGCATAGAGGGTTTCTAGTTGCTGATATTTGTCATGGACGCTTGGAAACAGCGCCATGGATTGAATACTTGATAAAGCCTCTGTTGTGATGGACAGGTATAGGAGGCCAGTGATGACCTCCTCCTGTTTGTTCCACAGGCCTATCATAGCCAGACCTTCTGCTGTTGGGCCTGTTGGCCCTCCTACAACCGCAGGGTGCTGGGGAATAGTTCCAGCATCTGAATGGGTGAGGTGACACCTGCACCCATTCATGAGCATAAGGGAGGAAAAAGTCTGGCTCCAGGTCTGCCAGTTTGTCCCATCTAGCTGTCAGAATGCGACCTATAGAGGGCCCTTGAGTCACAGAGGACACAAGGGGACTGCAGAGGAGGATATAAGACTAAGGGGATATTTTCCGTCCTCTGCAGGATATACCAACCTGACTAAGCATATCTAAATAAGGTAACTCCGCTTGGAGCGTTGTACAGTCACAAACAGCACAGTATAGTATGCATCAGCTGCAAATAACACTCCCCCATGACTGTGCAGGGCTCCAAACCATTAAGTAAACAAACCAAGCATTGTGGCACACTTCTGCACCTTCAACCGGTCAAGAGCCTTCGTGAAGATGTCAGCAGCCATCTCCTGCATTGTGACAAAGCTAGGAGTGATTAGACCGTCTTGAACAGCATCCCTAAGCCAAAACAGGTGAAGCGAGAGATGCTTCATCTTGCCATGGTGCTCTGGGTTCTTGCTCACTGCAATCGCCGACTGATTGTCCATTCTGAGCAGTGAAGGGCCAGAGATGCTGTAGCCGAGCTCCCCCATGAACTGACGCATCCACAGGATCTCCTTGCCCACCTCAACAGCAGAGATGTGCTCTGCCTCAGTTGTGGACAAGGCAACCAAAGGCTGCAACTTTGAGCTCCATGATACCGCTCCAGAGCCAATCTTGACCACATATCCACCAGTGGACTTGCCATTGTCCGGGTTGCCACCATGATCAGCATCTGAGTAAGTGATGAAGGGCTCTGGCGAAGTGGAGGGCTTGTAGACAAGCTTGTAGTCAATTGTGCCCTTCAAATAGCGAAGCACATGCTTGGTAGCTTGCCAATGAGCCAGGCCAGGATTGGAATTGAATCTGGCAAGGACTCCGGCTGCATATGCGATGTCTGGCCTTGTGGTGACTGCCAGATACATCAGGCAGCCTACAACGGAGATGTAGGGGAACTGGCACATTTCTGAGGCTTCTGCATCGGTCTGAGGGCACATGGAGCTGGAGAGACGCGTGCCAGGGTTGAGAGGAGTAGAGACAGGCTTGGAATCGCTCAGACCATGCTCCTGAAGAAGATTGGAGATGTACTGGCTCTGGGAGATGGAGAGAGTGCGATTGGGACGATCTCTGATGATTTCCAGGCCGAGTAATTGGGTGGTAGGGCCAAGATCTTGCAGTTTGAAGTGACTGGACAGTTCTTGGACGATTGAATCAATCTTGGCTCCATCCTGGCAGGCAAGCGTGATATCGTCGACAAACACAGGCATCAAGATTCTAACATCGTCTCTGAGGTAGATATAGAGCCCATGGTCGGATTGGACGCGATTGAAGCCCATAGATGTGAGCACAGAGTGAAGGGTCTTGTTCCAGACCCTGCCTGCTTGCTTCAAGCCATAGAGCGACTTTCTCAGCCTACAGACATGATCTGGACCGCCTACTTCGAATCCCTCAGGCTGCAGCATGTAGATCTCTTCCTCCAGAGTGCCATTGAGATCAGAGTGCCATTGAGATAGATATGCATGAGAGATGTCAATGGAGCGAAGTTCAAGGTCTTCCAGAGCAGCCAGAGCAAGGACAATGCGAATGGTGGAGTACCAAACTGTGGGAGCAAAGGTCTCCTTGACGTCGAAGCCAGGACGCTGTGAATAGCCCTTGGCCACTAATCTCGCCTTGTAACGGTCCAGAGAGCCATCAGCATTGTGCATGACCTTCATGAACCATCTGGAGCCAATTGCACGCTTCCCAGGGGGCAGCTTGACGATCTCCCAAGTGCCATTCAATCTGTGAGCCTCCCTCCATCTCTTCCTCGCACGCCTTGTGCCACAGATCTGCATCAGAGCATTGCTGGGACTGCCTGTAGGACGTGGGCTCAGCTGTAGACCCTACACGAGCTTGGATGATGTCAAGGGGATCATCAGAGTCCTCATCTTCGTCTGAAGACACCACTGCTGGTGTAGGTTCCCTTGGCTGCTTGTAGCGATCTGGGACGGCCCATTGCTCTGGCAGCCACTCATCTCTGGGACGTCTGGAGCGCTGAGGACGAGGGGGAACAGGAGGATTGTGAGGATGGCGAGCTGGAGGGGTTGAAGGCGATGAAGATGAAGGAGGAAGTGAGTGATAGATGGATGGAGGTGTCTGTGAGTGAGCAGGCACCGGAGCAACACTTGGAGGCGAGATATGAGGAACAGATGGCAGAGCAGAAGTAGTAGACCCATCTCCCCCATGAAATGGCATCTGTGAATCAGATGGAGTGTCCAGGACATCGTCTGAGATGTCTGGGAGTGAAATGGAGGTAGGTGGCATCTCAAGAAGTGAATCGGGACAAGGGGAAGGCAGGTGGAGTACAGAGTGAGTCTGGAGCATGAAGAAGTGTTCATCAAAGTCAGCCCTCTCTGAGATGAACACCCTCTTGGTCACAGGGTTATAGAACTTCCATCCCTTGTAGCCCTGAGGATATCCAATGAATATACACTTCTCCATGTGCGATCCGAGGCTCCCAAGTGGACGCTTGTCCCTCTGGATCAGCACATAGGCAGTGCAGCCCCAGATGCGAAGCCTGGACAGATCTGGCTTGCTCCCATTGAATGCCCGATAAGGTGTGCTGTCTGGGAGCGCTGATGTGACCAGTCTGTTGCTTGTGTGAATGAATGTGGCCAGAGCTTCGCCCCAGAAGGCTGTGGGCATCCCAGACTCATGCAGCATCGAGATGATGGCTTCCTCCATCGTCCTGTTCGCCCTCTCGGCCACCCCATTCTGCTGAGGGCGATTCCTGACAGTGTGCTGCCTCTGGATGCCCTGGTCGATGCAGAATGCCTCAAACTCACTAGACATGTACTCTCCACCCTTGTCGTCCCTCAGAGTGCCTAGTTTCGCTCCAGTGACATTCTCAGCCCAAACCTTGAACTGTTTGAAGGCAGCAAAGGTCTCAGACTTTCGCTTCAAGAGGTAGACAGCCTTGAAGCGAGAGAAGTCATCGATGAATGTGACCCAATAGCGATACCCTTGATGTGTGGGCACCTTGACAGGGCCATGGACGTCGCTGTGGACTAGCTGAAGCGGTTTTGAGGCCCTAGAGGTGGAACATGGAAAAGGATCTGCATGCATCTTGCCTGCCTTACATGCTTCGCATACTGGGTCTGGGTTAGCCTGTGAATCAAGCTTGAAACCCGTCACCAGGTTGCCTGAGAGCAGCCTCTTGATGCCTGCCAAGTAATGGTGGCAGAGGCGACGATGCCAGAGGTCCCAGTCCAATGGAAGGGTGGTTGCAGATGATAGTGAGGCGAACTCTTCAACTGGAATGGTGTCCCCAACAAGATATGCAGCATTTGAGGGTCCAGTCTTCGCTTGGAATGCGATCCTGTTGTCCCTGATGAAGTGTAGGGTGTCCCTCTCAATGGAGACGATGAATCGGCGATGGAGAGTGAGATATAGCACAGATAATAGATCACTGCAGAGTGCAGGGACATATAGGACATTGGAGAGCTCTAGAGGTGCCATTTCCTCGCCATTCACCACAGGATTGAACCGCACCGACCCCACCCCTTCAGAATAGACCACAGATCCGTCAGCCAGCCGAATTTCGATGCGATGCGGCCTCAAATTGCGCATCCAATGGCGATTGAATGTCATATGAGCTGAGGCGCTAGTGTCTGCATTCCAGGATGTGTGAGAGTTGACCTGGAGAGCAGAAAATGAAGCACTTGCTGATGCAGCTGAAGCGGACTGTGGGGCTTCTGGAGGCGACTGAGACGAGATGGATGCAGGGGAAGCTGTGGAGGATGAAGGAGGGTTGATCTGACGCATGAGTCGCTCCTTGAGGAAGCACTTGGCCTCAATATGGCCCAAGCAAGAGCAGAAGTCGCATTGGGGGCGACTGGATGAGCTACCTTGTGATGTCCAAGTTGGAGGAGTGGAATGAGATGCTTGGGGTGCCTTTGGACGCGATCTGGGAGGTCCAGATGTTGCTCAGAATGCAGATGAGGTCCCAGAGAGGTTGGAACGCGTCTGATCCATGTTCCTGAGCGATTGGATCACAGATTGCTTGTCAAACTTGTCCAGGACTGAGATGGTGCGTATGACTTCGTCAAATGACTGTGGGAGTGCCCTGATGATTGCCATGACAGCTAGCTCGTCATAGAGGTTGTCCAGAGTGAAGGAGGAGGGGGAAAGCGACTGGATGACCCTAATCTGCTCATCTACCTTGTTAATGAGCGATTCCAGGGACTCTGAGTCATCCTTTTGGATGGAGAGGAGTGTGTGGTAGGCATTGAAGTGAGGGGCAGTTCGCTGTTGGACAAAGGAGGCCTTGAGGGTGTCCCAGATAGCAATAGGGTCGTCCTCACAGTCCCTAATGAGCACCCTGAGCTCATGAGACATGGCAGTCTTGAGTGCTCCAGCAGCCTTCTCAGCCTTGACCTCCCATCTCTCCAGCTTCTCCTCGTCTGGAGGCGTAGCAGCAGTCAGAACATTGCCCTTAGAGTCCAAGACTTTGGGTTTTCCCACTGGTTTCTTCTCAGAGCCAGATACCAGTTGCCAAAGGCCATTGAGCTGTAGCCAGGACTTGATGTCATTGGCCCAAAGATGATAGTTTTCGCTGGTGAGAGCGGAAATGGACGAGATAGAGGAGTCTCTTGACACAGACATGGTAAATGCGGTGGGTGCGATTGAGTGGAAAAGAATGGAATGATTATGATGAATAGAAGAGTGGGAATTGAATGGGAATGATTGGAATGAGTGTGAAGGCGCTAAGAGCAGCCAAGACGATGGTAGCAGCAATGAGAGCAGGGAGAATCAATTAAGGCGCAGGGCAGGGCCCATAACCTGTCAGAATGCGACCTATAGAGGGCCCTTGAGTGACAGAGGACACAAGGGGACTGCAGAGGAGCATATAAGACTAAGGGGATATTTTCCGTCCTCTGCAGGCACAGTATAGTACACATCAGCTGCAAATAACACTAGCTTGGTGAGGACAAGAGTGGGAGGGAAGGTGATGTGGAAAGACATTTGAGATGTTTGTAGAAAATCTGGTTCCAAGGAGCAGTCAGAACCTGCCCAGATCTTGGTAGGGAAAGTAGAGGTCCAGCCATAGGAGCGCTATAACTCTGTAACACCTAAAGTGTCACGCCTCAAGTATGTGTGACTTGGATAGTACTATAGTAGTGGAATCATGATAGTGATGGCTGCCTTATACTGAAGTTTCTCCTAGGCCCAAATGTTACTAAGGGCTAGTAGTCATGTTTATCCTACTGGTATAGGGATCAAGCAAGATCAGATCATGGTGCAGTGACAGCGAAGTTTACACAAGTCTGTCTCTACCCTTGCAGCATGGGAACTGGGGCTACTAAAGATTCTAAAGTAAAGGGTAGCACCCTAGAGAGGAGCCCACAGCGAGTTCCAGAAGCAATGAAAGGGATCAACTCCCATAACAATTGTGACTGCTGTCTGTGGAGTCTCTAGAACAGACCAATAAGGGTCTTGGTACTAAGTGGCTAGACTAGTGATACGTGCCATGCAGCAAATCCTGCACAATGGGAGCAAATACTTCTCCTGGCAGAGGTCTAGTCATAGCTACTATGAGACTATTATAGTATAGTAGCATCTCCTAGTTGTATCTAAGGGAAGGACATCTGGTTTTGACTATTGTCCAGGCCTTCACACCCCATAAAGTGACCCAGGTATTAACCGAGTATCACCCAACCATTAAAGAGGCTTATAGCCGCAAGGGTCTTCCCCTTTTGGCCTATGAAAGCACTTCCAGACAAAGACCAGGTATAGAAGATATCGTAGGATATAGTGTGCACAGAGGAATTTGTGGTCATGAGAGACCACTCATGAGAACCTCCTTAGGAGGCTAGCCAATATGGCACATGACAGAGTCATGGTGGACAAGAAAGAAGTGTGTCGAATAAATGGTAGAGGATGCTCACTGATGATGAGGATGACAAAGAAGATGTGGTTGATTGAGAGAGCAAAGTGACACGGGTAGATCTGATGAAAAAAGAAAACCACAGGTTAGTTATTAGGTGTCAGGGCCCATAACCTGTTGAGCGCAGAACTAATGAGCAAAGATGGTTAATAGCAAAGGTACTAATAGAGACAAGTTAACTTAAGAGGTGAAGGGAACTCTATTACAACTGCATACCTAATAGAGACAAGTTACTATAAAGGAACGTCTCATGAGTAAAGGTAGTATAAGAGAAGTAAAGAGAGGGGGACTTACACTTCAGAGGTGAAGGGAACTCTGAAGTGTATGGGCGAAAACAGCAGTCCTTTTATACAGGACGCTTAGATAATAATGGTCTGTGTGCACAGGTGATCCAAACACAATACAGGTGGTCTGTGTGCCAGAGGGAGAAATGCCATTGGAGGGCAGAGAACAATAGCTGCCTAAAGCAGACGATACCGGTATCTTAACAATAAAGAACAATAAGAGCCATATATGACTCTGTCAATAAAGATAAACAAAAGCAGTCCGTATAAGTCCAGCCATAGTCCAAATCAGTCCATAAGGGACAGATACTGTATTTAGTATGTGGGCTGACACAATCAGATCCCACGAGACATGTGACTTTAATCAGTTGTGTCTCAACAAAAAATACTTGAATATACCTCCAGCGGCGTGCTGAGCATATCATTTCCCCTCCAAACTGAGCTTCTGACTGTCCTCAGTCAGCTGGGGAGCTTGCTGCATCAGTAGTTGCCAAGTTTTGCCCAGTTGTCTGTTCACAGGAAATGCTGTGGCATGATGGAAGTCTGCAGGCCAGTTAGTGTTTTGGCTGCCATCCATCATTGACTTTCATAATTTTTCTTTTTCTACATCATTGCCAGTCATATTATGTTGTTGCAATCCTCTTGCAAGTTCGCATTTGCCAAGCAGGGATTTTTAGGTCTTTGCCCCTGGCTTGAAGGGGATGTAGGGGGTGCCGAGGCAGCTGAGGAGCTGGCCCAAACATTTTCTGTGTCCTTGGTAAGTCCGATTGACCTCAATCTCATGCTGATCATGACTGATCACGTGGGCAGGAAATGGTCCATTCTGCTGCCGTGGATGCTGATTTGGATGTTGCCACTGACTCAGAGGTAAACACTCTCCTGAGTCTCACATGCAACTGCCTTCTTCCACATGCTTTGGCCTCTTGGCTTGAGCATTCTCCACACCTTGTTGCTGGAGGGGAGGCTGAATCTTGTCCTGCTGCTGTGGCGCCGCTTGCCCCATTAGATGTCTCTGGTGGTTACACGTGGCTCGCCGAGTACTGGCAACAGGTGGAGGCTGGCACCATGTCTCACTTGGAGTTCAAGGCCCACCACTCAGCCATCCTCATGGCCAATCCCAGGCTTGGCCTCCCATCTTCCTTGGCAGTTTCTTCTCCTTTGCTTCAGCTGTCCATGGAGCCCTTGTCTGTTGGCAGGAGCGTGTCTCCTGCTGAGGCCTTATCAGAGCTGTTCTCAAACCAGACACTCCATTCTTCTGCTCTGCACATGG
The DNA here is from genome assembly GCA_024734325.1 of Lactarius hatsudake. Lineage (NCBI taxonomy): Eukaryota > Fungi > Basidiomycota > Agaricomycetes > Russulales > Russulaceae > Lactarius > Lactarius hatsudake. Next base: position 346,943 of record JANSJP010000032.1, on the reverse strand, counting down.
CCACTGCTGCTTCATTGCCGTCCAAGCTCAGTGCCCTGCTGTCCTATGCCACTGCCACCACTGCCCCTCCTCGCAGTGTCAAGTGTGGCCGCAAGCCTGCTTTGATGGACATGAACGATATTCTGGGCTATGCATGGGTGCATCTTGCATTGTTGTTTGGTTGTCTTTTTACCTAACCCATTTTGCTGGTGTCTGCTGTGCATCCAGCACAAGGTCAAGTGAGCGCCCATTGTTGGCATGGGCCTGCCATACCCATGTTTGGCCTGCATTATTGCAGGTCACGAATGCCTCTGCCCTACCGCCCCCATGCCAGGGGTCGTGCTGATGCCACAGATCCATCTGTCATGGGCCCATCTACCACAGGTCCATCTATCGTTGTGCTGTCTGGTGCCGCCACTACCAGCAACCTGCACCTTCCAGCATCTGTTTTCTCTGGGCCTGAGTTGCCAACCACAGGTGTCACTCTCGCTGCGACCATCATGTTCTGGCGTGGCGAGGTTGCGCACGCTCTTGCCACTTGGTGGGCCCTTGACGTACAGATCTCATTTGTGGAGTGGCAATATGCCCACTTCCTTGGTGCCCTGGTCAAACTGGAACTGTCTTCCAGTAAACTGCCCCACAAGTGGGCTCAGACTGGTGCGTCATGTGGCCCCTCTCGCGGCACCACCAAGAAGGGTAAGGAGAGGCGATTGACATTGATGTGCTATCGGACAGTGCAGATGATGACAAGGCTATGGATGACGCAGAGGACAGTGCTGGTGCCAGTGACCACAATGAAGGTGCTGGTGCTGGTGGCAACAGCACTGATGACGGTAACGGTGCTGGTGGCAACAGCAAGGCTAGTTGGACGGGCTTCTCTGCTAACTTTGGTGTGTAGTCAGCTGAGCATAGCCGAGTCTGTGCGCTTGTACATAGGAAGATTTTTTTTTTTTTTGAATTGCTAGTTTGTCCCCTCTTTGTCTGGTATGCAATTGGTTGAGTTTGGCTTTCTCGGCCATGCCTTTTGCCAGGGCCAAAAAAATTCTTAGCTGTCCCTAGCTACCACGCCGGCACAGTTTGTGAATGATATTCGTTGTCGCTCTTAAGCCATTCAGTCTCAGTTGTGTGGCCATATTTGTTTCTTCCCTCCTTGTTAATGATGCCTGTTCCTGCGTCTAGTACTGCAGCTGCAGGTTCTCCCGATGGTGCAAATCAGTGTGCATACGTGAGTGCTGTTACTGAACTTGCCACATTTACCAAGCAGTGGTTTGGTCTTCACAGTCGCCCTGAAGATGTCACTGCTTTCCTTCATGACTTCTATCAGGTTTGGGTATGTTGTGCATTCTGGGCATCATCGGTTGTCTGACCGGTGCTAGGATCATGCCAAGCATATGGCTGTGCAACTCAGGTTGCCTGGCCTTACTGAGTCGGCCCATGAGTTAAGGAATACCATCAAAGAGGCTGCTGCACCTCATGCCAAGCTAGAATGGTTTTTGCTTTTCCCAGGTGTATTTGAGGATCACTGTTCGTGGATCATCCACTATGCTGCCATGTTCAGCAGGGCTCAAGCTCTTGTCATTGCAAATGTCATCTCTGCACAAAACATTCCTTCTCTTCAGGATCCCTATATATTAGCCATTGCCAAGTTCAGAAATATGCACACCAATGGGGTCATTGGTTTGGATGAGTTTCAGTGGCAGGAGGAGCACCTTGGTTGTGCCAGTTTCCTGGATGACATTAGAAGGTGCAAGTCGTTGGGTGAGGCCACATTAACCAGTTTGGGGTAGTGTAGCTTGCATCCGACCAGCCAGGTGAAGCTCAGTAAAAAAGGAAAGTCAGCCAGTAGTCAGGTGATAGTCAGGCAGGTGGTGGTCAGGTAGTAGTCAATTGACTACCAATTGACTACATGTCATTTTTAGTGACTTCAAAATGACTACCAAATGACTATCTATAGTCAATTGGTAGTCAATTAGTAGTCAGTTTTTTTGCATAATCCATGGTCATTTCTTAGTCACTATATGGTCATATCATAGTCAAGTCATCAATAGTCACTTTGTAGTCAAGTGACAGTCACAACAAATTCCTGAATCAATTTAATTTCACACAGCAATTAAAGGACAATAAAATAAATATATTCATTTATTTGATAAATATACATAAAACTACTAATACTATATAAATACTATAGGGATGAGGTCGGGCCAGGGCGGTTGAGTGGGATGGGGTTGGTGGGGTGCGAGGGTGATGGCGGTGCTGTTGCGGCGGTGTTGTGGTGTGTGGAGTTGGGGCAGCGGTGGTGGCGTTGATGGCAAGGGCGGTGGTCTTGCGGCGGTGGCGTGGCATGTGGAGTCAGGGCGCGGCGGCGTTGATGGCGAGGGCAGTGGTCTTGCGGCAATGGCGTGGCGCATGGAGTAGGGGCGGCGCAGCATTGATGGTGAGGGCGGTGGTCTTGCAGCGGTGGTGTGGCACGTGGAGTCAGGGTGGTGGCAGCATTGATGGCGAGGGCGGTGGTCTTGTGGCGATGGCGTGGCACGTGGAGTAGGGGTGGCACAGCGTTGATGGCGAGGGCGGTGGTCTTGCGGCGGTGGTGTGGCGCATGGAGTCGAGGCTGTGGTGTTGGTGGCAGCGAGGCAGGTCAGGGTCGATAGCTTGCTGAGGTGGGTCGGGTTGATGTGGCGGTGGCGTTGCTGATGTGGGTGGCGGTCAGTAGTGGTGGTGATGGCGGTAGTTGAGGTGGCAGCGGTGAGTTGTGGCACGTGCGGGTTTGTTGTCAGGGTGTTGCTGGCATGGGTGGTGGTCGGTAGCGGTCATGGTGGCGGTTGAGGCCAAGGTTGAGGCAGTGGTGGTGGTTGAGGGAGCGGTGGCAAGGGGCAATGGCACGTGCATCGAGGCAGTTGGGGGAGGGTTGGGTTAGCAACGAAGACGAAGAGAAAAAAAGAAAGACACTACTCAACTTTGGCGGCGGCAGGGTGGCCTGTGTGTCTGGGTCTTTACTTGCCAGTGCATCTTCGTACTTGCCATTTGCCGTGAAGTGGAAACAAGGAAGTGGAAGAGGTGGCAAAAGGGGGATAGGTTCAAGGAGGTGGAGGTTGGAATTCAAATGAGTTGCGGTGCAGCCAAGTGGTGTACTTCCCCACGCCACAAATTAAACTTCAGCCCGGAAGTCGCCTGGATTCAAGACATCATTTCTTTTATTAGTCAATTTGAGTAGCCAACTATCTGATATCTCAGGAAATAAATTAGATACAAATGTGAAAATATTTATGGAGCTAGATCATATTATACGCAGAGGGGTCCTATGCCAACTCTAAGCTATCTGATGAGTATTTTTGAGTTATTTGAATGGCACAGTGATAAGTGCAGGAGCCTGAACAGCCTACTCTATTAGAATATCAAGAAATAAAATAGCTAAAAATATGGAAATATTTGGAGAGGTAGACCCCCTCAGAAGCTGGGGTATTCTCTGCCAACTCTAAGTGATCTGATGTTCAATTCCTGAGTTATTTAACCAGCTTGGTAACACTTCAGCTGAGCTGATCTTAGAGCCAGTTAAATAACTTGGGAATGGCTGATCAGATCACTTATATTTGGCAGAGAGCCCAGGCCCCTTTGCATGAATCTATTCAATAGTGTTTGGAAGTCCAGTCTCAAGACTGGAAAAAGACTGAGACTGGACCAGACCCAGACCGATCTGGACCGGGAATTATTAAGACCAATTGAGACCGCTAACTGCGGTCCGGTCTCGGTCTCATTGTGTTTCCGGAAATTGGTGGACCGAGAAAAGACTGGTTGAGACCGGTTCAACCAGTCTTTTCTCTTCTTTCTCTTTCTCTTCTTTCTCGCAGAGTTACTTGTTCAAATTGTTATTCCTCCACGAAAGTAGTACTGATGTGAATGAATCCAAATGAGTAACTACATAAAAATGCGACACCAAACAACCATTGTGTATGCGGTCGCATCTCATGCAGATCTCATGCGTCATGTGTCAAGTCTTGTCTCATCCCACAACAGCACATTTTACCGTGATTCTGCCATGCCTGCCATAACCCGAACTGTTGCCAAAGGGGTAGCACCAAGGCTTCACAAGCCCAATCCCAAACCCACGCAGCACCAAAAAAAGCATAACTTGAACACAAACTGTAAATCACAAACACAGAAGACTCAGAGACATAAAAGGGCGGCTAGTGACAACTTGATGGAGAGTGGGGGAGAAGGCGAGGAGACTCCAGCATCTGATGATTCGGCGATGTCTCGGAAGAGAAGGAGTAAGCGGTGCTGTGTTTGATGAACAGTGCACATATAGGACTATACTCACAGTGACAAGAGGAGACTGTGGTGAGATATAGAGGGTGACTGGAAGCAGCAACAGAGAGATCTTTGCAAGTGAAGCAGATGTGAAGTCTGGCACACAACAGATGAGAACTGATGATTTATACATGAGAGAGGAGACATACCTGGCACACAACAGATGAGAACTGATGTGGACCAGGAGCGTACAAAGTACTCTACTTATACTGCTACAGAGGGTGACGCTGGTAACAGCAGGTCACAGTAAATACAAGGCGCATTGTTCTGTACACGGACAAAGGAGTGGACTACAAAGAGAACAAGGCGTAAAGAACAAGAAGAGTCCAGACTATGATATCATAGTGACATCACAATAAAGATAGAACAAAGGAAAGTACATAGACGAAGTACAAGGGCAATCTAGAGTGGTCCATGATGTCATGTACATGTGTGATGTCATAGATAAGAGAATACAAGAAGTCCGAGATTGTAAAGATCAAAATAATCTAATCTACAAGTCCTGTATATCTAATCTAAGCAGTCCGTTATCTGCGTGTCCATTGAGCCGCTAAGTGCGCACAGGTCACTTATCAACAGTGTTGAGAACGGGTTGGAATCTGAGGAAATGGTGGAGACTGTCGACAACGACTCGGACATGGGACACACTGACAAAATTGAGGAGGTAGACGATGGCTCTGGTGAAAAGGTGTTCTCAGAGGTAAGTGCTTGCGTCTATTGTGAGAGACAATGACTCACTGACACATACCACACCGCACACTAGGACAATGGTCTGAATGACCACCAACATGGAGCCGACCTCGAGGAAGTGCACACAAAGAAAGATTTGACACTCGATCTCTTGACCATTATGACCAACAAAGTCACAGTGAAGTTCAAGATTGCGCCCAATGAGTACGTGACTGAAAAGGGACGGTGGTGCAATATTTGCAAGTAAGCGATCACATCAGAATCTGCGGACACAAGTACTTACTATTTGCCAGGGACAATGAGAACTTCGTGAGGTCGCATGGGAAACAGAAGGCTTTCCACAAGGGTGGAAATTCATCTTGTCACTTGCACATTTGTCAGCACTACAAGACCTACAAGGAGCGGTGTGAAAACGCTGATGTACCAATTAACCATTGGGCGATCCCTTGAAATATCTGGAAGGCCATGGAAGAGGAAAAGGAGGCCAAAAAGCGAGGCCGACTGACAAAAAAACAGCAACAGCAGAAGTTGGACTTCGGGGCCGTTACAGGGCCATGTGAGTTCACTAGAGAAGGTGTCCTCCATGCGGTCACAAAGCTCATCGCAACTAACAACCAAGTAAGCCAGTAATGTCCACTTGAGCTGCGGAAATGACTTGTAACTCACTCTAGCCACTTGCACTTGCCAATAACCTCACATTTCGAAACACTCTTGTTGCGATGAGGCCAAAATCAACCACATCGGACCTTCTGAGCTCCTATAATGTTAAGGTCTATCTTCACAACCAGTTCGTAAAACACATGAAGGGGTTAGAGGAAGAGATAACTGTAAGCAATTTCACCCCTCCAAGCATTTAAAATTTAGACTTACCTGACTCGGAGTAGGCAGCTCCTGGAAAGGTGTTGATTACTGAGGATGGATGGTCAGTGGATACTACGAAGATGGGATTTCAGAGAATGACAGCACATTGGATCAAGGTGAAGGAGGGGAAATGGAAGATGAGAGCTGCTGTAATTGGGTTCAAGGCCTTATCAGGTGGACATGGTGGGGAGAATCTCAGGAGGTATGTGGTGGGATTGCTTGACCAGTGTTGAGATTATGGACCAAAAGGGATCGAAAGTACAGTCACTCGGGCTGTTACCACGGCCCATGGAATTAATTTCGGTTCTATTCACTCAGCTCTACACGGCGACTTTGGACAATACTAGTAACAATGACACAACCTGTAAGACTATCGAGGATGTCCACACCTGTCGCGGCCTTGAATGGAATAGCAATGAACAACAATTACCATACGGCTTTCCTATTTCCACATACTTTTCTCACCCTCCTTCAGTTGCTTGGGGCACGTTATCAACCTTGGGAACGTTGACATTATGCAACACATAACAAGGATTGCGGCAGTTGAAAATGCAACGGCTATTTGGGAATATGACCCCACCCAAGCTGACAACCGTGTTTTAGGTGGCTCCCTTGATGTCATCGCCGCTATTCATACCCTCGCTATCAAGGTAAGCCTTGATCCCAATCTTGAAATACCCATAACAGATAACTCTACATTACTTAGATTCAAGCGTCTGGACAACGTATTGAATATTTTCAAAGCCAACAGATACGTTGCGGGCTACCTGAAGCTTTGAAGATCCCATTGCACAGTAATATCCGATGGGGAACAGCTTTCAAAATGCTTGACCAGGCAAACAAACTCTGTCAGGTAAGTGTTGCCATTATTGTACTCAGGTCATTCACAATCTGGTACTCCACTAGCTGATCGCCTTATTTGTGGCATCGGCAGACGAGATGTACGGCCCTATCACCACTCTGCGACATGAGAATCGTCTCATAAAACATATTCCGTGGTCTGCTTTCAAGATGACTGATGAGGATTGGGCTCGTGTAATCAACGCATGAGATATACTTGAAGTAAGCGTATTGCTCGGTACTTGAATACGATGACTGACCTGCTCCTTAGGATTCTAATCAAATCCAGCAATATTTCTCTGCCGAAAAAGAACCCACTTTCTGGCGTGCACTTCCCGCTCTTGAAGAGTTACAGTCAGCCTGGGAGATGAAGCGTGACAGCCAAAGTATGCCCTCTACAAGGATGCTCTAACGGATGGTCTTGAAAAACTAAGGAAGTATTATTTGCACCTCAATAAGAAGCCCAGCTTTGTTCTGGCACTCGGTGAGCCTTTTTATAGCTCGGTCATGCATATCTAGTGAACGTCTTGAAGTCCTACATCCATACTACAAGCTTGCTTATATTAAACTTGCATGGGGTGGCCCTGAGGAGCAAGCCGTGGAGATTGTGGCCAGAAATCCTCACGCGAAGGACTGGCAGGATGAGGCAAAAAAGATTGTTGAGAATACGGTCGGTTGATCTCTTCTTTTCATGCGAAACTCCCTGTGCTCATTGCATGTAAACCAGATGGCTCAGTACTACCGAAATCACCCATCGCTTAACCCCACTGCAGATCAGTGGAGAGGAGACAACCGGCGTAGTAGCTTGTACTCTATCAGAATTCGATAAACTTCGTGAAACGCTACTCACCGACGACACTGAAGAGGGCTGGGCATCTGAATTGTGCCGTTATTTGGGAACTATGCAACGAGAATGTGAGAAAGGATACTGATATTGTTGAATGGTGGCAGGTAGGCAACTCCCATATTATCACTGTTTCCACGCATGCTAATTCATGTTCTATAGAATCACGCACAGTTGTTTCCTACACTTGCACAGATTGCCCTCAATGTTCTTCCCTCCCAGGCGTCATCTGTTCCATGTGAATGATTGTTCTCGGGCAGCAAACAGATCGCGACTGACTGGCGCGCTTGCCTAGGTTCTATAGTCTTTGAAGAACTCGTCATCATGAGGTCTGCTTGGGGACCTGGTCTCTATGATATGGCTGCTTGGAATGCTACCCGGGTAGACAAGGTCGATAGCATCTTCAACTTTGAGGATATGCTCAGTTGAGGATGCCAGCTGTTTAGCATGGGATAAGGAATTGGAATGGGGGAACTAATATTTGGCCATAGTCGTACAGGTCACAATACTGTACCATAACTACTGTCAATAAATATGGAGTTGCGTTTGAGGTCGATGACATCAAAGTCTGAGTCGATTTGAATGGGTCCGAGTCATGGGGTATTATTGGTTCACTGCTTGCTGGTCGGTGTAGTCACGGTGATCGGATCCTCTTCTGATTCAGGTGAACAATCAGAAGACAAACCTGGCAGAGGCAGTGCCATTTGCTGATCTGGAGTAAGAAGACCGTGAGTAGCTTTCGAGAGTGCTGAAGCCATCGCCTTGTGAGTATTCCAGTATTATCCCCACCTGAAGAGGATTCTGCTTCAGAAAGATAAGAGGAAGAGTAGCTGAGCAAGCTAGCAGCCAATTGCCTTAATAGCAGTGAGTCCTGTAGCTCTGGATGGCGAGTCTCCAGAAGTCTGGGCTCGCGACGTCAAGAACACATCATCCGAAGTCAGGGACTCCAGGTTAGTTGGCACAACAGCCCTCACATAAGGGAGTCGCATTTGCCATGATTTCACTGGTCCAAGCATGAATTGGTTCTTATCGGCAATATCACCTCATACTTTTGAGAGAGTTGCATTTGCCATGATTTCACTGGTCAGGCATGAGTTGTCTCGTATCCATTTACCACTCTCTCCGCTGAAGCCTGACACTTGCTGGTGAGTACCAATCTCGGTCATCATCACCACGTCACCAACTGAACTAGTGTCTTTGTTTTGATCTCCTTTGTTCACCTCTTTTACCGTTTTTCCCACACCCTTCCCTCTCCACTATGTTGTCCTCACCCCCCGACACTCCTTGCCAACCCTATATCATCGGCAAATCCTATCTCAACATCAATGTGCCCCCTCGATCGTTCATGCCTTCTTATGCTAGCATTCGAGCCCAACATTGTCGTAAATCCTGCCCCAGTACCATATTTATCACCACCCATTCCTTTATTCGTCTGATAATCTCACGACCCTACAATGTGGTCCGCTCTTTTGTTTCCGGCCACTCCACATCCCACTAGTAAAATCCATCAAATACTTGGCCTGGCAATGTGTTCTCGTCTTGGGCAAAGGTGAGCACCACTTCCTCCATTTTTTAATACAACTCTCATCTCTTGTCTTGCCTTTAGTGCACCTCATCAATGCCACCTGTGTCACCTCCTGGACGTGGCGGTGTCTGGCCCATTTTTCCGCAGCCTCATTTCTTATCTACCTGCTTCGCCTCTCGGACATGTCTTGTCCAAATTTCAGCCTCGTTTCCTCTTGGACGCTGACTTCCAACTCCATTTTTCCACACCCTCATTTCTCATCTACCTGCGTCGCCTCTCGGACACGTCTTGTCCAAATTTCAGCCTTGTTTCCTCGGATGCTGATTTCCAACACCTTTCCTATCTAACTGCGCTCTTTTGGTTTACCTTTTCCCCACTTTCTCTTACCCTCTCACAACTTTCGGACGCTTAGCTACCTCCTTCGTTTGACCTTACTAGCTACCTCATTTAACCTTACTAGCTACCTCGTAACCTTAGCTATACATGTTAAGGACGCGTTTTCTCAATGTCAGCTTGTTTTGGACTACAGCCTCAGTACAGCCTGTCAGGGTGGGTCAAAGGCCTGCTGGTAGATGAATGCTTGCCTCATGTTTCGCGCGCAGGGCCTCTTAAACTCAAAAAGACCGGTCTGTACCAGTTGCAAGCCAGTCTCAACCTCAACCAGTTGAGACCAGTCTCGTAACTGGAAAAAACCGACATAGACCAGTCTATGTTGGTTCAGTCCGGTTTTCTAAGGCTGAGAGATTTCGGAAGACTGGTCTCGGTCTCGGTCCGGGCTGTCGGGGTCCAAAAAACCGGACTGGACCAGACTTTCAAACACTACTATTCAAGTCCACAGAATGTACAGTTTATACAGTTATACTACTGCAGTGTAATTTGTAAAGGGGGATGTGCAAGAATCAACTTGAAGGCAAGAATCATAATGTAATGCCACCAGTGGGGCAATGTCCATAGTTTGAGTTGCCTGTGGCAGGCTGCACAGAAGACAACAGTTTGGGCATTGTCAATGACAATGACAATGGAGACTGAAATGTTCCCCTATATTCCCCTGTTTTGCCTTTCTCACATTCACCCAACCCATCTTCCCCATCCTTATTCCTCTCCAATTCCCATTCCCCTTCCCCATGTCCCTTGTATTCCCCTTCCCTATATTAGTTTGGTTTGGTTCAGTTTGGGGCTATTGGCCAAACTGGAAACTCATTTTGATCTGAATCTGTTTAAACTGAATGTAACGTCTACCATGGACGTTTGCCTGACTTAGGCCTTGTTATGGGTGGCGATCCTGAATGGTCAGTAGAAGTTGTGGTTGACAATAGTCTGAGGGTACTCAGCTGGATGGGGAACTAGATGTCCGTCCAAGGTGAGATATCCATGAAGGTCCTCAAGGAGGGAAATGGTGGCTGGATGGTAGTTGAGTATGCGAAGGTCGTCCCACTGAGGGTGATCGATGATATATAGATGGCCGTATGGACGGGCAACGCGTTTGTTGAGGTACAGATATACGTGATGACACATGCAATTGATGGGGAATACATCCACTGCCCACAGGAGGGAACTTGGGATAAGCTCACAGGGATCCCTGGTCTAAGGGGATATGCCGGAGGACTCACTTAACAGGGGGAGGACCCTATAGAGTGAAGAAGTAGTAGTGGTATTGGAAGAAGACCAAGATGTCGTTCTTGGTCTTCGTGCTACCCTATTTATACAGCTATACGCGGGCTTTCAAGCGCCGCTCCAAGATGTACTAGCCAATAGCATAAGTAGAGCAAACCCTAGTACAGCTATCCTAGTATGAGTCACTATGAGTCATGATCCGATCTGTTATCGTACACAATCACATGCTCCAGAGCTTACCCAGATGACTGATCCAATAAGTCCATGATGATATACTGCTGATGTGGTGTCATACCCTTGATGTCAGTGTCCACTTCTGGGCCAAACGTAACACTGAACCTTAACTGAACCAAAGAACTGCACCAAACTATTCCAAACCATTTAAAAATACATGTTTTAAATTGCTCAATAATCAGTTTGTGTTACAATTTTGGACCTCTTTGACTCCCTTCTGATCTTCTGTGTTCCATTCTGATATTCTCTGTACAATACATGATTTCTGTGGGCTTCTCATTTCTCATGTGCCCATCCATTTCTTTTGATTCCACTTGTGCATAACTCCTTTTGACATGTGGTTTGTGCCATCAAAACCCACTGTACCTTTCCAGCTTGATCTGACTCATATACAGCTCTGCATAATCCTGATGTTCCACATTCAGGTATTCCTTTGTGTTCATTCTGGGGCTAAGACCTCATTATCATGCCATGTATTTGGCAAAGCCAAATACCCTGTACTACTATATAAGGTCTTGTATACCTAGCTTGTATGGTAGACTTGACTTCTTGTGTAATACCACATTGTTGTCTCACAAACCTGCTTGAACTCACCACTGTGCTTGAGTTACACCTTTTGCTCACTGCTGTGCTTGAGCCCCACTTTGATTCCACTATTATCCTTGTGTCCCAAGGAGACCAAGTGATACTTGTGCATCATCAAACTGAGTCCTAACCAACTTGCTCTTTCTAAAACCTGCAGTTGACTTATGAAGTACACATTGTACTTAACACCCCTATGGTGGCGTTACAGTTTGGTTCAGTTCAAACCTAGTTTAAATCACATTTAGCTGTTTATTGAACAGTTATAAGCACTTGTTCTTAATCAGTTTGGAATGGTTTTGGGCCCATATTTGAGGGTCCCAACCAGAAACCAAACCATTGAGTTCAAGCCAGGATTCTCCAAACCCAAACTGATTTAAATGGTTTGAGTTTAGTTCAAACTTGGTTTGGATCAGTCTAAGACTGAACTTCTCCAACACTACCCTTCCCTATGTTCATATATCCCTTCCCCTCCCCCATGCTATATTCCCCATCCACATGTTTCCCTCTATCCCCATCCCCATCCACATGTTTCCCTCTATCCCCATCCCCATCCCCATCCCCATCCCCATCCCCATCCCCATCCCCATCCCCATCCCCATCCCCATCCCCATCCCCATCCCCATCCCCATCCCCATCCCCATCCCCATCCCCTTCCTTATTTCCCTCCCCCACCTACATAATCCCCATCCCCTCATCCCCATATCCCCCGTCCCCATATTCCCCCTCCCCATGTTCTTGTCCTCATATTCCCCCTCTCTGTGTTTCCTTTCCTCATCCCCATATCCCCCTTCCCCATGTTCCCCTCTCTCATCCCTATACCCCCCCTTCCTATATTCCCCACCCCCACCCCCATATCCCCCCTCCCAATGTTCCCCTCCCCATCCCTATATCCCCTCATCCCCACATTCCCCTCCCCATCCACACATTCCCCTCTCCATCCCTATATGTCCCTCTCCATACCCATATTCCCCTCCCCATCCCCATATGATCATATCCCCCTTGCCCATATTCCCCTCCCCCGTATCCCTCCTGCCCATATTCCCCTCCCCCATATCCCCCCTCCCCATATTCCCCTCCCCCATATCCCCCTCCCCATATTCCCCTCCCCCATATCCCCCCTCCCCATATTCCCCTCCCCCATCCCTATATCCCCCCTTCCCATATCCCCCTTTCCTATATTCCCCTTCCCCTTGCCCATCCCCATATCCTCTCTCCACATGTTTCCCTCCCCCATCCTCCCATCCCCCCTCCCCATGTTTCCCACCTCAATCCCCATATTCCCCATATCCCCCCCATATGCCCCTCTCCATACCCATATTCCCCTCCCCATCCCCATATGATCATATCCTCCCTCCCCATATTCCCCTCCCACATCCCCATATCCCCCTCCCCATGTTCCCCTCCCCCATCCCCATATTCCCCTCCCCCATATCCCCCCTGCCCATATTCCCCTCCCCTATCCCCACATCCCCTCTCCCATCCCTATATCCCCCTCCCCCATCCCTATATCCCCCCATCCCACATTCCCCTCCACATCCCCATTCCCATATCCCCTCCCCATATTTCCCTCCCCCATCCCTATATCCCCCTTCCCATATTCTCCTCCCCATCCCCATATCCCCCTTCCCATATTCTCCTCCCCATCCCCATATCCCCTCTCCCCATGTTCCCCTCCCCCCTCCCCCCTCCCCATATTCCCCTCCCCCTTCCCCTCCCCATATTCCCCTCCCCCTTCCCCTCCCCATATTCCCCTCCCCCTTCCCCTCCCCATATTCCCCTCCCCCCTTCTCCTCCCCATCCCCATATTCCCCTCTTTCCCACCTCCCCACCCCCAGACTCTCCCCTCTCCCCATGTTCCCTATCCCTGTATCCCACCTTCCCCTCCCCCCTTTCCCATCCCCATATTCCCCCTCCCCATATCCTCCCCCCATATTCCCCCTCCCCCCATATTCCCCTCCCCCCATATCCCCCCTTCCCATATTCCTCTTCCCCATTTCTATATTCTTGCCTATACCCCCCTTCCCATATTCCCCTCCCCCATCCCCATTTTCCCCCTCTCTATGTTCCCCCCCATCTCCATATCTCCCCTCTCTATGCTCCCCTCCCCATCCCTATGTACCCCACCCCTATCCTGATATCCCCCTCCCCATATTTATCACATTCCCCATACCTACAGTAGATCCCACTTGCATCACCTCAATTAAAGTTTTTCTCTAAGTTATATTGACTATAAGCTGACTACAAAATGACTATCTCTTGACTTTGGTGAATTTTCTGACTACCATCTGACTACTCTCTGACTACTGGCCGACTTTTCTTTTTTACTGAGAGTGACCCAAGAAAGTTGTCATCAGCCCCATTGTAACTTAAAGCATAAAAATGACATGCTTGTCAAGCAAGCTGGCCTGCGGCTTGATAGGGACAGCAGGGACAACATTATAAGGCCACTGGTCAAGGGCTCAGAAATATAAGTGCACATAAGCTTTGGCTGTGCACTTTCCATGCATTGGGCCTGTCAGCACTACTGTTGAGGCTGCTCCTCCTGAAGTAGCCACTCTAAGGTAACTCCCAGGTCTACATCATCTGTAAGGACCATGTTCCTCCTGGGCTTGGAATGATACTATGTTAGTCTTTGATTACTAATCACATAAATAGTCTATGGTTGGAAAAACACATCTCAACTATGCCTTTGCATTAATGATCTCCATCTCTGCCTGCATTCATGTGTCCATCTGCATCTGGTGCATAGCATGGGTTTATAAACCCATGTGGGTACATGCTACCCACTATGCTGGGTATGGGTACAGGTTGGTCTTGTGATACCTGTGACATACCCATACCCACTGTGTGGGTTTGGCAGGTTTTGTTGAGTACACTATGTCATTTATTACTGGACCTATTTATTACTGGACCTAGATGCACATGTACATATACTAACTACTACTACTAGCTACTACTACCAGTCCTCATGAGAATCCTTGTGCCTGTTGCAGATCCCGTCGTCCTTGCTGCCATCATGTCTGAGTCATCATGACATGTTCTTGTTGTGTCGCCTTGTCTGAGTTGCTGTTGACATTGTCTTGTTGTCATCATTGGTGTCCTCTTCACTGTTGTCATCTGCCATTGTTGATGGCAGGTGGAGGTGGCGGTGGTGGTTGGTGGCCATCCAAATAGTTGTTGCAGCATTGCCATTGTTGTCACCATCACTGTTGTTGCTGTTGTAGTTGTCATTGTTGTCATTGTCATTGTTGTTGTTGTTGTAGTTGTCATTGTTGTCATTGTCATTGTTGTTGTTGTTGTTGTTGTCATTGTTGTTGTCATCTTGCTGTTGTCAGTGGCAGGGCCCTGTGGTGGTGGTTGGTAGCACATGCAGCTTGGGCCCAGGGCTTACACATTGGGGAAGTGCACTGTGATAGGGTGACTAAGCAAAGTGAACAGAACAAAACTGGCATCACCCAGCCTGGGAATGAATTGGAGAATACACACTTTAGGGGATCAAGCATCAACGGCAAATCCTGTGTGCATGTGCTGCCAGCCATGTCCAAGACAACTTTGCCAGCCTCACCTGTGCTGAACAAGCCACCAACTGCCAGTGCCATCCCAAGTCCCAAACGCAACAGCAGTAGCACCCAGCTGCAGCAGGGGTGACAGCAAGGCAGTGCTGCAACTCTAAGTGACCCCGCTGTCTCAACAACATGGCAGCAACAAGAACAGCAACAACAATGGCAACAACAGCAGTGACAACAGCAACAATGACAGCAATGACAACAACAATGACAATGGCGATGACAGTGATGATGCGACATATGATGGTGGTGTGGTGATGCGATGATGGCACAGGCAATAACATGTATTTAAGTAGTATCTAGTATGAATGAACACTGCTAGCATTGTGTGAGGATGTTGAGAGCCTCTCCAACGGCACAGGTCACACACCAACCCATGGTGCCAACCTGCATGGGTTTCTGTACCCACGTGACCTGCTAGGACCCATACCTGTGGCTCGCAGAACCCATACCCAAGAGCCTGGGTATGGGTTTTTGGTGGGTGTGGGTGTGGGTAGACATCTAGTCACCCATGGATTACCCATGCTATGCACTATCTGTATCTCTGTGTTTCCTTATCTCTTTCTTCTCTATCCCTTTTATCTACACTTCCCCCTGGGTCAACATCTATTATTACTCACTACAATACCATACCTGTGCATATCATCATCAGCTCAAGATCTCCAAGCACAATGTGGAAGATTATCAGATAATGACCCACAAGCAAAGTGACAACTAGATCCTTCACAGTACTTAGGAAGCACAGCATCCAAACAACCAGTTGAGGGGTGTGTGATGTTCTGCAGGGTGTGACATGCTACCTTTGGCTCTTTATGTTGGTGATGGTAAACACTGTTGGATACATGGTATTAGCAAGTTGCAGAGCATGTCGCACAGAGATGACTGACAGCACAGATATTGGGCAGAAAGAGTGTAAGTGAGTTAAGAGAGAGTGTGTGTGTTGGGAAGAGAGAGAAGTAATGAAGCCACACCACCAGAGTCTATGTGCCAAGTCAGAGGCTGGAGCCATAGTATGCAGAGGTAAGGCTGCAAAGATGGGGGCATGTCTGGCAGCATGCCACCTTCTGGGTAGTAGTTGGTGTTGAGGGGTGCACATTGTAGGTAGCTATGGACGCCACCCAGAGATGGGAGTGGGTGTGTGTTTGTGTGATGTTAGAGTCATACTTTGAGTGGGCAGTAATCATCAGCAAAACAGCCCAGACTTGGCAGTCACAACTACAGTCTGAAAACAGATTTAACAGTACACAGCTGGTGTGAAAAAGAAGTCATTAATTGTTGGATATGCAATCTGTCAAGATTGTGAAATCAACACCCTGTATCCAGGACCATATAGCTCAGTGGTTAGAGCACCCAGTATATAGTTGGGAGGTCCTGGGTTCAAACCCCAGTCTGGTCATTTTCTTGTGTGGACCCACAGTTTCCCCATTGGGCCTATCCCCCTTTGGACATGTTTCCTTATATGGACATGCTTTCCCATTGGGGCCATTGTCCCCATTGGGTTGTTGAGGTCCCACGAATTCAACATTAATGACCCATGAATCTGAAGTTGCTTCCTTGTTAGGAGGTGGCAATGGTTACATTCATTTTGAGGCTCACCTAAGGCCTTTTAACTAACTGCACCCATTTTGTCAGTGTGACCTGCAGAAAAAAAGGAAAATGAAAAACTGAAAAAGGGTTAGCCACAGAACCCACTACATTTATGACAAAAAATAGGTGGAAGGACATGCACAGGGGACTGCACACAAAGCCGCTAGGTGCCACCAATGACAGGTGGTATGATGACATAAGTAGGGCTCCCACATGGCACATTGTAGAATACTAGTAGACCAAGGGACTAAGGAGGGAGTGTTTGTGAATGGCAAAGCTCCATGCAGGGGCTGGTACATCAGGTAGGAGCATGTATGCAAGTCAGGGTGCAGTGTCAGGACCAAGTGCAGCCACAAGCTGGTCTGCAAGCACAAGCATCCTGGGGGCTACTAGTAGAGCCAGCTACATGCATGTGAGTGTGGGAAACCCACTTTGCACCAGTTGGTGGAGATGAAGCAGCAAGGGACTATATCGATTCAGAGATGTCAACAAGTTATCATCAAATGAGTGTACTCGTGAGTGTGACTTGTTTGTGATGAGTACTCATGCCTGTGAGTACTTGTTCCCATGGGTATGCATGAGTATGAGTTTCCACTTTCAAACACATGAGTACTCACATACTCGCAGAGTCATGTGACCATTTCCAGGATGGCAAAGATTAATTTAATTGTTGCATATACTATGTAACTATTACAGTACCAACTACTTGTAATCTACTGTGCTTGCAATCTGTGTCATTGTGTCAGTGCCATTGAGTTGTTGTTGTTGGCCCATTGCTGGCATGTCATGTCATTCTGTCATTGACTTGTCATTCCATGATTGTTGTTGGCCATCGCACTGCCTTGCCCCACTTTCATAAGTTGACATGACAGGCATTGCCCCATTGTTGTAATTGATGGGTATTGACTCATGGTTGACAGGCATTGCCCAGTTGTCCAGAGGCAGCACACTGTCAGGAATTGCCCTCAGCAGAATGGGGTGGCCTAGAGGGCGAACAGGACGATGGAGGAAGCGATCATCTCTATGCTGCATGAATCTGGGATGCCCACAGCCTTCTGGGGCGAAGCTCTTGCGACTTTCATTCACACTAGCAACAGACTCATCACATCAGTGCTCCCAGACAGCACACCTTATCAGGCATTCAATGGGAGCAAGCCAGATCTATCCAGGCTTCGTGTCTGGGGCTGCACTGCATATGTGCTCATCCAGAGGGACAAGTGTCCACTTGGGAGCCTCGGATCACACATAAAGAAGTGTGTATTCATTGTTCTACAACCCTGTTACCAAGAGGGTGTTCATCTCAGAGAGGGCTGACTTTGATGAACGCTTCTTCATGCTCCAGGCTCACTCTGTACCCCACCTACCTCCCCCTCGTCCCAATTCGCTTCTTGAGATGCCACCTACCTCCATTTCCCTCCCAGAAATCTCAGACAATGTTCTGGACACTTCATCTGATTCACGGATGCCATTTCATGGGGGAGATGTGTCTACTGATTCTGATCTGCCCTCTGTTCCCCCCATTTCACCTCAAAGCATCGCCCCAGTGCCTGCTCACTCACAGACACCTCCATGTATCTATCACTCGCTTCCTCCCTCATCTTCATCACCTTCAACCCCTCCAGCTCGCCATCCTCATTACCCTCCTGCTCCTCCTTGTCCCCAGCACCTCAGACGCCCCAGAGATGAGTGGCTGCCAGAGCAATGGCAGCCCGCTGTCCCAGATCGCTACAAGCAGCCAAGGGAACCTACACCAGCAGTGGTGTCTTCAGACAAAGATGATGACTCTGATGATCCCCTTGACATCATCCAAGCTCGTGTAGCGTCTACAGCTGAGCCCACGTCCTACAGGCAGTCCCAGAAATGCTCTGATGCAGATCTGTGGCACAAGGCATGTGAGGAAGAGATGGAGGCTCACAGATTGAATGGCACTTGGGAGATTGTCAAGCTGCCCCCTGGGAAGCGTGCAATTGGCTCCAGATGGTTCATGAAGGTCAAGCACAATGCTGATGGCTCTCTGGACCGTTACAAGGTGAGATTAGTGGCCAAGGGCTATTCATAGCGTCCTGGCTTTGACTTCAAGGAGACCTTTGCTCCCACAGTTCGCTACTCCACCATTTGCATTGTCCTTGCTCTGGCTGCTTTGGAGGACCTTGAACTTCGCTCCATTGACATCTCTCATGCATATCTCAATGGCACTCTCGAGGAAGAGATCTACATGCTGCAGCCTGAGGGATTTGAAGTGGGCAGACCAGATCATGTCTGTAGGCTGAGAAAGTCGCTCTATGGCTTGAAGCAAGCAGGCAGGGTCTGGAACAAGACCCTTCACTCTGTGCTCACATCTATGGGCTTCAATCGCATCCAATCCGACCATGGGCTCTACATCTACCTCAGAGATGATGTTAGAATCTTGATGCCTGTGTTTGTCAATGATATCACACTTGCCTGCCAGGATGGAGCCAAGATTGATTCAATCATCCAAGAACTGTCCAGTCGCTTCAAACTGCGAGATCTTGGCCCTACCACCCAATTACTCGGCCTGGAAATCATCAGAGATTGTCTTAATTGCACTCTCTCCATCTCCCAGAGCCAGTACATCTCCAATCTTCTTCAGGAGCATGGTCTGAGCGATTCCAAGCCTGTCTCTACTCCTCTCAACCCTGGCACGCGTCTTTCCACCTCCATGTGCCCTCAGACCAATGCAGAAGCCTCAGAAATGCGCCAGTATCCCTACATCCCTGTTGTAGGCTGCCTGATGTATCTGGCAGTCACCACAAGGCCAGACATCACATATGCAGCCGGAGTCCTTGCCAGATTCAACTCCAATCCTGGCCTGGCTCATTGGCAAGCTGCCAAGCATGTGCTTTGCTATCTGAAGGGCACAATCAACTACAAGCTTGTCTACAAGCCCTCCACTTCGCCTGAGCCCTTCATCACTCACTCAGATGCTGATCATGGTGGCAACCTGGACAATGGCAAGTCCACTGGTGGATATGTGGTCAAGATTGGCTCTGGAGCGGTATCATGGAGCTCAAAATTGCAGCCTTTGGTTTCCTTGTCCACAACTGAGGCAGAGCACATCTCTGCTGTTGAGGCAGGCAAGGAGATCCTGTGGATGCGTCAGTTTATGGGGGAGCTTGGCTACAGTATCTCTGGCCCTTCACTGCTCAGAATGGACAATCAGTCGGCAATTGCAGTGAGCAAGAACCCAGAGCACCACAGCAAGATGAAGCATCTCTCCCTTCGCCTGTTTTGGCTTAGGGATGCTGTTCAAGACAGTCTAATCACTCCTAGCTTTGTTACAACACAAGAGATGGCTGCTGACATCTTCATGAAGGCTCTTGACCAGTTCAAGGTGCAGAAGTGTGTCACAATGCTTGGTTTGTTTACTTAATGGTTTGGAGCCCTGCACAGTCATGGGGGAGTGTTATTTGATGAACAGCGCACATGAAGGGATGATACTCACAGTGACAAGAAGACTGTGGTGAGATATCAAAGGTGGCTGGAAGCAGCAACAGAGTGTTATCAAGCAAGTGAAGCAGATAGTGTCTGGCACACAACAGATGAGAACTGATGTTACATTGGAAAGATGGAGACATACCTGGCACACAACAGATGAGAACTGATGTGGACCAGGAGCGTACAAGCTGCACTACTTATACAAAATACAGGGTGACGCTGGTAACACAGAGTCACAGTAAGTACAAGGGTTATTGTTCTATAGACGGACAAAGGAGTGGACGTTCTGAGAACAAAGGGTCAAGAGTACAAGGAGAATCTAGACTAGTGATATCATACTGACATCATAATAAGGATAGAACAAAGGGAAAGTATAAGGGCATTGAATACAACGCAAAGTCCGGATCCTATGATGTCATAGTATACAGTGATGTCATAGATAAGTAAATACAATAAGTCCGAGATTGTGTGATCATAATAATCTAATCTACATGAGTCCTGTATATCTTATCTACAGCAGTCCATATCTGATTGTCCTTTGAGCCGCTAAGTGCGCAAGTGTCACAGTACGCGCGAAGTGGACCCTTACTTACGAACATGGCCTCGTTAGTAAGGAGTAATGTGTCATGGACAGGTGGATCAGTCAGCGGAGTAGCACAATCACATGCCGATGTGGCATGACTCATGACTAGGGTAGCGATAGTAGGGTTCGAGCTACTTTAGCTATTCGTCGTACGGATTGGAGAGGAGCTTTAAAGCTGCCTCGTAGATGTATAAATAGTGACCTGATGAGACCAAGATACGCCATCTTGGTCTTCTTCAATCACCACTCCATTCTCATCTCTATCACGCGTGCATCGCTTGCCTCTTCGTGCAAGTCGACCTTATCGATCATCGGATTACCTAGTGGCACGACTTGCCCTAGTGTACGGAGCCAGATCACGTGCCGCAATACATAGGCGCCGTGTATCTCGTTGTCATAGGTCACGTGACCTCCAGAGCAGGAATTCGCTAAGTCGTGAACGTCCTTTCGCAGTCCAAGTCGGACTAACGCCAGTGGTGGCGTTACATTAAGACCAAGATCCCCTCATCGTGGCGTTCACAACTCGAGACCAGTGGAGGAACTTTCAAACTTACTCCCTTGAACGAAGGGGAGACCGCAACGTACCAGAACAATTCCTAGGAGCCGCCAGGTGGAGAGAATACCGAGGAGAAACCGGCTACTTCGTAGACTTCGCATCGGGGCCAACCCGATACCGCCCCGTTGAGTTCAACTTTGACAACTTGTGCTGGGTGGAAATCACGTGGAACCCCATAGATAATCGCTACGACGTCATACGCCCAGCAGGACGCAACTACAACTGCGACATCGACTCAAGAAACCTCCCTACACGAGCAGAGTGGGGACGCATCGACGGACAGCCAGAAGAAGAACCTAGCACATCCGAACCCAGAACTCCAGCCCCTTCAGAAACAAGTGGGGAAGACGAAGAGACAAACGCTGACGACGAATCCGAAGTAGGAGAAATAATCCAAACAGCTGAGTCTCTCCGCATAAACGAACCAGAAGAAATCGAAGTTCACGCACCAGTAGAAATGGCAACCGCAACCGTCACTCGAGAAGACATCGCGACTGAAGAAGCGCGAAGAATAACAGAAGAAGCAGAAGCCTACTTACGCCCCATCAACCCGAGCACCGGGCATCGCATGACGGCCGATGACGCGGCCATATTCAGGGCGGTAGGCCCTGACATCCCCGATCCACCTCCAGGGGCAGGAGGACCGCCACCGCCTAGAAGACCTGGAGGCAGTTTTGGCCAAGGACCACCAGGAGGCGGAGGAGGAGGACGTCAACCCCAATTCGGAGGAGGAGGCGGAGGACCTCCATTCGGAGGAGGACCACCACCGCCATTAGCGGCAGGACCGGCACCAGGACTACCCCAAGGAAGTGACAAACTAGTGGGAGAACCACCAAACACCTTCGATGGGAACAGAGATGAGTATGAGTCGTTCCTCACCCAGTGGCACATTTACTGGGGCCAGAATTCAGAAGCGCCGATCATGACCAATGTCTATCGACGATGCCTACTCTTTCTAGGCTTTATCAAGGGACCACGAGTAGCAAACTGGACGCTCGGCTTCCTACAATGGCTCAACAATGAACTCCATCACGGGCGAAACCGCTACGACCCGTTCCTGTGGGACACCTTAACGGCCGGGTTTTCGGATCGATTTTCAAACGTACTAGAACAGGAGCAAGCGCAAGCCACGCTTGCCAAGGGCTTTAAAATGATCGGAGACGACATTGATTCGTACGTCACCAACTTCGAACAGCTCGCGCGGAAAGCTGACTATCGCCTCAACGACCGCCAAACACTCGACCGCTTCACGGCGGGCCTACCTAAGGCACTGTTCACGAAGATATACGAACTAGATGACCCCCAAACCTTCAACGAATGGAAGGAAGCCGCGCTGCGACGGCAAAAACAATACATTCATCTGCGCGCGCGACTAGGACTTAACACCACACCCCGTGGTCCACCACCACCTCGTCCTCAGCAGCAGCGGGGATACGCGCCACAATGGAATCCACCACGATCCCAACCACCACGCTACGATCCAAATGCGATGGACACCTCGGCGGATCGCACCCGCGCCCGAGTCGCGGAAGTCGGAGACCCCAACAGAGGAAACTATCAACGACCACCGTTTCCGCCCAGGGGAGGCCCAGGACAAACAAGAGGAGGCGGCCAACGCCGCGACATGAGGGAAGTCATTTGTTACAACTGTAACAATCCCGGCCACTTCTCACGAGACTGTACGCGGCCCAGGAAACCGAGACAGCCGTACCAACCGCGCGCTAGCACCAGCCGAAGCGCGGACACCGACTATTACAGCCAAGAACCAACAACCGCACGTCGCGCCGAGGCAACTCCCGAAGAGCAAGCGAAAGACTGGATGGATACCATCAGGGGGGCTAGTGACGAAGTAAAGGACCTCATATTCAAAGACCTGTGGACCCAAGAGGGTTTTCAGGACGCCTAAACCCATCGGCCTGGGTGAGGGCAGTTAATTGTAACTCTGTAATCATGACTCGCTATCGTTCGCTCCGAATTCCAGTCTCGATTCGCACCAGTTACTCCATGGCCGACATAAAAGGGCTTGTTGATTCAGGCGCCACCGACAACTTCATGAGACCCGCATTTGCAAGACGCATGGGCCTCGGGCTGCAAGCCCTAGAGCGACCCAAGAAAATATGGAACATAGACAACACCGAGAATAAAGCTGGGTCCATCACTCACTTCGTCGACCTCGACGTCCAAACCAACGGAATTAACAAAATTATGAGGTTCCTGATCACGGATATCGGAAACGAGGACCTAGTTCTCGGTTATCCATGGCTTGCCACCTACGAGCCCACCATTAGTTGGGCTCACGCCACCATCCACGAAGACGCACTACCAGTGGTACTCCGCTCAATCAATCCGACAAAACCACAGACTACCATAGCCGGCGCCATCACCCAGGACGAAGTGGAAAACATCGTCCAGGAACTGGAAGAGGAATGTCAGATACGCACCACGGCTACCGAACTGGCTATTGCCGCCAACCAGAACACCGTCGCGGCTACCCTCCCCGAACCATATCAACGCTTCGCAAAAATCTTCAGCGAAGAAGCTTCCCATCGATTCCCACCATCGCGACCCTGGGATCACGCCATCGATTTCAAGCCAGGCACTCCAGCGAGCATCGACTGCAAAGTCTACCCCATGTCGCAAGACGAAGACAATCAATTGCGTAAGTGGCTGGACGAACAACTCAAGATGGGCTACATACGACCTTCAAAATCGCCCTACGCTTCATCCTTTTTCTTCATCAAAAAGAAGGACGGCAAACTACGCCCGGTTCAAGACTATCGCAAAATTAATGCCTGTACAGTGCGTAACCAATACCCATTACCACTCATGTCAGAACTCATCAATGATCTGGGAAATGGACGCATATACACCAAACTCGACGTACGGTGGGGATACAACAACATACGAGTCAAGGAAGGCGACGAACCCAAGGCCGCGTTTAAGACGAAATACGGACTTTTCGAGCCCCTCGTCATGTACTTCGGACTTACCAACTCCCCGGCCACATTCCAAAATATGATGAACGACATCTTTGGCGATATCATCCCCTACTACGAAGCGCGTGGAACGGTTATACGAGTCTACATGGACGACATCGGCATCGCCACCAGCGAGGAAGCAGGCCTACAAGCGCACATTGACGCAGTCAGTGCCGTCCTACAGATCGCGCTCGACCACGACCTCTACTTCAAGCTGGAGAAATGCCTATTCCACCAACCGCGAATGGATTACCTGGGGGTAATCCTTGAAAAGGGGGTAACTCGCATGGACCCCGTCAAAATTGCAGGCATACGCGACTGGCCCACCCCCACGAAGGTACGCGACGTACGCTCCTTCTTGGGCTTCTGCAATTTTTACCGCCTCTTCATTCGCGGTTTCGCCACTTATGCACGAGCCCTCAACAAACTCACGCGCAAAGACACTGAATGGACCTGGGGTAAGGACGAGGAGACGGCATTCCAAACCCTCAAGCGCCTAGTCACCAGCGAACCAGTACTCGCACACCCCACCCTAACGGACCAGTTTGAACTCGAAGTGGACGCATCCGGCTACGCGGTAGGCGCAGTACTCCTACAGAAGAAGAGGGATGGAAAACGACACCCCATTGGCTACTACTCAGCTACCCTCAATGAAGCAGAACGCAATTACGACATCTATGACCTAGAGCTACTAGCCATCGTTAAAGCACTGCGGCACTGGAGGCCATTCTTAGCTGGATCGCCACACAAAATCAAAATCTTCTCCGACCACCTCAACCTCACGCATTGGAAATCACCCCAAAAGATAAGTCGTCGCGTAGCCCGGGAAGTCCTCGAACTCATGGAATATGACTTCGAGATCCATCACATCAAAGGCACCAACAACGGGCGGGCAGACGCCTTATCCCGAAGACCGGACTACGACCGAGGCGATAACGACAACGAAGGAGTCGTAGTACTACCTGAAGACGTGTTCATACGAAACCTCACAACGCAAACCCCAGAAGCTCTCGATCAAGACGAGGACGTCCTACGCCCCTGGATAGACCCACATCAACTCAAGAAGATCGACGGAACCTGGTACCGCCAAAAGGCACGGGTAATCACCGGGGGACAAGACGCGATCCGCACCATCATAGCCAACCATCACAATCCCCCAGTATACGGACACCCAGGAATCAAACGGACGCTGAGAATCATCGAACGAACCCACTGGTGGCCACAGATGCTGAAACACGTAACCGAGTACGTCCAAGGATGCGCGGAATGCCAGCGTCACAAAGTCAACAACCGCCCAACAAAAGCACCACTGGCGCCGATCACTCCAATAGCCGACGCTAAGCCGTTCGAAGTCATAGCCCTCGACTTCATCACTAAACTACCGATCTCGCAGGGATACGACTCCATCCTCACGGTAACGGATCACGACTGTACCAAGGCGTCCGTCTTCATCCCCTGCAACGAGGAGATAACGGCAGAGGAAACCGCCGCGTTGTACGTCACCCATATATTCCGGAGATTCGGACTACCAGCCAAGATTATCAGCGATCGTGACCCGCGCTTCGCATCAAAGTTCGCACGCGAACTGTGCCGAATACTGGGAATCTATCAAAACATATCAACCGCCTATCACCCCCGCACGGACGGACAATCCGAGCGCACCAATCAGTGGTTAGAACAATACCTCAGGTTCTGGGCCAACGAGCGTCAAGATAACTGGGCACAATTCCTACCAATGGCAGAGTTCGCGCATAACAATTGGCCACACGAGACAACAAGGAAGTCCCCGTTCTCGCTAATGATGGGATATGACCCGCGCGCTGATTGGATCGATAAGCCGTCTCCCATTCCGCAGGTTCTCACACGGCTCCAACAATTCCGAGAAGCGCGAAAGGAAGCACAGTCCCTTATCAAAAAGGCCCAATCGTTATGGATCAAACACCGAGATACGCCCAAATACCGGGAAGGGGACCAAGTATGGCTAGAAGGACGACATCTCCGAACCAATCAACCGACTGCCAAGCTTGCGGCACGCCGGCACGGACCCTTCAAAGTCACACACGTTCTATCACCAGTCAACTATCGACTCGAACTTCCCACGCAGTGGAGCATTCACCCTGTGTTTCATATCGATTTACTCACGCCTTATCGCGAGACGCCCCTGCACGGGGAAAACTTTCAGCGTCCGCCACCGGATCTAGTCGATGGCGAGGAAGAATATGAAATTGAACGCATCTTAGACTCACGACACTTCGGCAGAAGTCGGAAACTTCAATATCTCGTGAAATGGAAGGGTTACCCGGACTCGGAGAATCAGTGGATCAACAAAAGTGACATATTCGCCGATGAAGCGATAGCGGAGTACGAGCGGAGTTCGAAAGCCGCGGGAGCCCATATAAGCAGATCGGACGACGCTAAGTCGACCCCATCTTTCCACCCTGGATTCCTCTCTCAACCCACAATGTCCATTCCCACTCCCTCCTCTTCCCCCGCTATCGCTGCCAACCTCAGGGGATCCTTCACCCATCAAGAGCTCACCACCGCCGTCGACAACCTCGCCGCCATCGAGGACCTCGACAACCCCAACACCCCAACCACCTACTGGTTGCTCGGCGACGACGGGCAACGTCTCAACGCCACCCCGTATACACAGGCCGAAGTTGATCGGCTTCGCGCAGCTCTCCGAGACTGTGCGACTTCCTCACCGGGACCTCTCCCGGTACAAGTGGAGTACTGGGTCGACCAAGGGCAAGAACCCGAACACACGACGATGGGAGGAGTGGCGGGAGGTAGCGGCGAGATGGAGGCTCGAGCAGTTGGCACTGGCAGCGACAAGGAGAACGAGGATCCTCGAGAGGAGGAAGTCGTTCGACGCGATGATGCGCGCCAAATCCAGGAGCAACCCGAGCGAGAACTGAAGGAGTGGTACCCAGCTGAGCACCCATTCATCATCACAACCACCGACTCTGACCACCCCGAGGAAACGCCCTACACGCTCGACACAGTAGGCCGCCCCCTCTATCGAGGCTCCCTGAGGGTAGACCTCCCTTCCACATCTCATCACACAGCCGTGCTTAACCGCCGGCTTTCCGACTCTCGCTTCGCCCCCTACGGCTACGTTCACAACCGAGGGGACAAATTCGTCCACTTCCCCATCACCGACTCCCAGGGAGTTACCACGCAGGCCGCCTACGTCCAGGTCATTATGACCCCAGACCCGCTGGTCCTCGCGCTCGCCGCGGACAGTGACAAGACGTTCTCCAAGCCCTTGTACGCCGAGCCGCAGGTCCGGGAGCGGGGCAAGCCGTACTACACGGAACTCGAGGTGCAAGCCCTCGCAGCCGGTCACGCCAATCAGCACCGCCTCGACACAGCGGTGAACGAGTTGAAGGATGTGGGGCTCAAAGCTGAGTTACACAGGTTCCGCTCGTTGAAGAAGGAGGCTGAGCGCATCGAACACAGGCTCATGGCCCTCTCTCAGGCGCTGGGCGGAATTCAGGGTGACGTCGCAAAGTCGAAGTTCCGGTTGGAGATGGCGGACATTCACAACCGAGTAGAGTCGGTCCAGGAGGGGTGGCTGGGAGGTATCGCGACCCCTCGGCGCCGTGGTCGTCGCGGCTGAAAAGGGGGTGATGTCACGGTACGCGCGAAGTGGACCCTTACTTACGAACATGGCCTCGTTAGTAAGGAGTAATGTGTCATGGACAGGTGGATCAGTCAGCGGAGTAGCACAATCACATGCCGATGTGGCATGACTCATGACTAGGGTAGCGATAGTAGGGTTCGAGCTACTTTAGCTATTCGTCGTACGGATTGGAGAGGAGCTTTAAAGCTGCCTCGTAGATGTATAAATAGTGACCTGATGAGACCAAGATACGCCATCTTGGTCTTCTTCAATCACCACTCCATTCTCATCTCTATCACGCGTGCATCGCTTGCCTCTTCGTGCAAGTCGACCTTATCGATCATCGGATTACCTAGTGGCACGACTTGCCCTAGTGTACGGAGCCAGATCACGTGCCGCAATACATAGGCGCCGTGTATCTCGTTGTCATAGGTCACGTGACCTCCAGAGCAGGAATTCGCTAAGTCGTGAACGTCCTTTCGCAGTCCAAGTCGGACTAACGCCAGTGGTGGCGTTACAGCAAGGGTCACTTATCAACATTATTTGCAGCTGATGTGTACTATACTGTGCTGTTTGTGACTGTACAACGCTCCAAGCGGAGTTACTTTATTTAGATATGCTTAGTCAGGTTGGTATATCCTGCAGAGGACGGAAAATATCCCGTTAGTCTTATATCCTCCTCTGCAGTCCCCTTGTGTCCTCTGTGACTCAAGGGCCCTCTATAGGTCACATTCTTACATTACTATGTCATATCAGTTGTCTATGGGGTTCCACATAACCTCTCCATCAAGCACAAGTGATTGAAGTTGAACTCAACTGGTCTGTATCTGGTAGGACCAGATGCAAAATCCACAAAGTATCCTTCATCTCCTCAATACTCTCTCCAGCGAGCAGCTCCTAGAAATACTGTAGGTACATTGTGGTCTCCTTGTCATTCAAGGGTATATGGGCTAAAGTCTCTGTACTGGTCACAAGTTGTGAACACCACAATTGGGGATCCTGGTCTTAATGTAATGCCACCACTGGCATTGGTCCGACTTGGACGATGAGAGGGTGTTCATGACTTAGTGAGTGTATGAGTACACGACCCTACTCTGGGGTATGTGACGCTTCAAGGCGCTAGGACAATCCTTAAGCCACTAGGCACAATGACAAAAATGACTCGCTCCAACACAGGGAGACAAGCAAACACTTAAAGGCATGAGAGGAGAGGAGAAGGTGGTGATTGAAGAAGACCAGGATGGCGATCCTTGGTCTTCAACAACTACTACTTATACATTTATGAGGCAGCTTTGAAGCTTGTCCTCAATCCATATGATGAATAGTGTATGTAGCATAGCTCAAACCCTACTAATGCTGTACTAGTAATGAGTCATGCCACACTGGCATGTGATAGTCCAACTGCTGACTGATACTACAAGTCCATGACAGTGTAAGGCCAGCATTCTGGCTGAGCGTGAAACCATTCGTTTTCGGACACTCGATCACCTCGGCCACGCGGCCCTTAGTCTACGCTTTATTCCTTTTATATGTTTCCCTTTCTATTCCCTTTTTACCTTAGCTCAGTAGCTACAGGTTCTTTTGTATATAAACTTTTACTTCCTGCTGAATATATTCAGCGCTCGGTCGCCCTTTCCCCCTTAACTCAGTGTGAATATCCCGGAAGTCAGGCCCAAACGCGGGCACTCGAAGGATACATTCCCACTTTCTCCTACCCTCTTCCTCTTGGAGTGGAACACCTCCGCCTTCGAACTCACCTAGGACCCTCACGTCCTTACACATTGGCTGCCCCAGTGAGGCGGAGTCAGTTGATTCCCCCTCCATCCTCCCCTCATTCCTTTCAACCTTCAACCTTTTCACCTTCATTTCGGTCGCCTCTGGTGACCAACTCAATGTCAAACAAGTCTACGAAGCTCGCTCGACTCCAGCCCGTACCCCACCTCATTATCGTCGTCAAGATCTAGTTGTTTCCGATCACCTCCCATCCATACCATCCTTCCCCTCGTTCCCGTTCGATCTTCGTCTCACCTTCTCTCTCCACTTTTAGCTTAAACTTCACTTCGTTGTTCCTTTGTTTTCTCCCTTCCATTCCTTCCGATCCCTTTCGATTTCGTTCTATCTACTTCGGTCACCCTCCCGTTCCAGTCTCCGAACTCGCACGTTTGCCCCAGTCCTGGTAGTCTGTCGATTTCGCACCCGCATCACCCATCTCACTCTGTTCACCAACTACCACACGCACTACCAGCATGTACTACAACGACGAAGACGACGACCCTTACTACGCGCCGCGCACCGGACCGGCAGCGATGCCATCGCCTCGCTCAAGGTTCGCACCTTACTACTCGGGACGCGCAAATACATTCGAAGATTTCCTGGAGGAATTTGAAGGCCTAGCGTACGACTGCGAACTGACAGACCCGCAGCGAGTCGACGTAATCATTCGCTACGTAGATCCTTCGTTGCGTGAGTTCTGGAGGTCTCTCAACGGATATCACTCGCGCGACTGGCCCCTCTTTAAACAATCCCTCATCAACATCTACGGCAATACCACCCCGCGGCACCAGGTTTTGAGACAGAAGCTGCGCAGTTTAGTTCAAGACTCTTCCAGACGACGGATGGACTATGAGGACGATGTGCTACAATACTACCGACAGTTTCTATGTTTCAGTGCTCCTCTGGTACATTCGGGCCACCTGACAGAAGAAGACCGCGACGCTGCGTTTTGGTACGGATTCCACCCCGACGACCGCCAAGTTCTTTGGCCCCGTCTTCTCGGCAAGAACCCATTCCAGCCATCTGACGTCCCCTTCCACTTCGAAGTCATTTTTGTTTGCGCGCGTGGAGCATTCGCGTATGGCAATCCATTCCCTCCCTGGTTGCACGAGCAGCATTTCCAGCCCTCGAGTGTGAGATGTGAACGGCCGGTCGCCAAGCACGGATCGCGAGACACGTACGGTCTCCGAGAAATGTCGCGCGCCGTCACCTCGAACGCTGAGACGACGGGTAACCTCGAAGAACTTCCCTCGCCTCCCCAGTCGACGCCACAGCCCCAGTCTCCTTCGTCTTCACCCTCGGCTTCGGAACCTCAGCAAATGCAAGCGCCTTCGGTGATGCTCGATCAGCCCGAGCCCGCACACACGTTTTCGTCCACGTTACTACCCTCGACGTCTCCTCCGTCACACGTATATTTGGCTTCTGACAGCGACCCCATTCCTGCGTCCATGCCTCCTTCGTTTTCGTTGAAACCCTCGGCTTTCCCTACCCCGACTCATACTGACTCACTCGCACGCTCGGATGCCGAGATCTCGTCTATACTCCCCTTATCTTCGATCATGCCCACGTCGACCATGCCTTCGGTTTCGTCCGGTTTTCAGTGCCTACCCTCGGCGACAGAACATCAGTCTGAGCCCGAGCCCGCGCCCACGTTGTTCGCTTCCGTCCCTACACTGCCGTTTGCTCCCTCGCACGTTCATTCGACTGCTGACAATGACTCTATCTTTGCATCCACACCCCCTTCTTCATCTCCGACGTCGTCCACGTTCCTACCTTCCCCCACGCAATCGGTAATCGTCGATCATCTCGTGCCCGAGCTCGTGTCCGCTTCTTCGACTCCCCATCTTCGTTACTCTTTTCCATTCCCCCTCCCATGTCGCATGCACACTTGCCTGCACCCTCTGCCATTGACGATGACTTCGAGCTCACGTTCACACCTCCTGCGCCTTCGGTCTCGTCTATAGATGTAGACTGTCTGCATTCCCCGGCGACATCGGCAACAGATTGTCAGTCCGAGCCCGCGTCGACGTCTGAGAGTTCAGTCTCGAAGTTTGGCGTATCCCCGAGTGCGCAGCTGCTCCCTCCTGACTGTTTGCTTGTGCCTCCCATTTCGTCTTCGGCCCTTTCGTCTTTGCCTCTGCCAGAGATTTCGACGCTCAACTCCACGCTTGCCGCTCCGCCGCCTAATCAGTCGTCGTCGTCATCGGGATCTCTCAGTCAGTTGTCTAGGCCTCGCGAACTTGAATCCTCTACCCCCATCTCTGCTGCCGACGTTGTCACGTTGAGTCACCCCGAGTTATCCGAGTCATCGCAAGACGAATTCATTCCCTTCCTTCCCGCGTCACTCGAAGCACCACCAATCGCGCCCGTTTCGCCCCATTCGACACCACCGCGACTTCCCGGACTCGAGACAGTTAGCTCGGACTCCTTCCCTTTCGAGATCGCCCCTCCCATCGCCTCGTCAGTTCCCCGACGCGGATGCCAGGAACCTCACGAAGTCCAGTCGATCAAGCCGCCGGCGCTCGCGCCTCGTCCCAGTCTCTTCCACTCCTCACCCTCGCTTCGACTCTTCGGTACTTCTGCTCGTTTCGGCTTCACACTCGCTCTCGTCACCGCGGCAGTTCTAGCTTCGATATTCAACATCTCGGCAACCGTTTCCACCGTCGCGCACAAGTACTCGAGCAAGCAAGGAGACATCGGCAACAATCAGATCGGCACTCTCAACACTTCAAATCGCAACATCTTCGCGCAACAACCCCGGTTCGGACAGCACACGCCCCGCGCCGCACGCTTCGTTTTCGACCCAGGAGGCCAGTCTTCAAGTTCAAGCGTTCAAGTTCCAACTATTCGGCACACGAAGACGTTCACAAGCGCAAGTCGAAGATACGCAACGGCTTCATCACACACGTCGCCATCGCCATTCCCGTTCCAACCGACAATCTCACCGTTTTCGACCCCGGAGTTGTAGCGTTCGTGTTAGAGCCGGCACACGAGGACTCGGCGACGTTTGATAAAGACGCGCGGTGACTTTGTCTTCACGCACGACGCCACTTTTCCTACTACTGTTTTAGCTCACATTTTCTTTGTTTTCGACGCTGAAACCACAAATTTTTTTCTTTAGAAGTAGCTTGACCGGGGACGGTCAAGATTTTGACCCCCCAGGAGGTGTAAGGCCAGCATTCTGGCTGAGCGTGAAACCATTCGTTTTCGGACACTCGATCACCTCGGCCACGCGGCCCTTAGTCTACGCTTTATTCCTTTTATATGTTTCCCTTTCTATTCCCTTTTTACCTTAGCTCAGTAGCTACAGGTTCTTTTGTATATAAACTTTTACTTCCTGCTGAATATATTCAGCGCTCGGTCGCCCTTTCCCCCTTAACTCAGTGTGAATATCCCGGAAGTCAGGCCCAAACGCGGGCACTCGAAGGATACATTCCCACTTTCTCCTACCCTCTTCCTCTTGGAGTGGAACACCTCCGCCTTCGAACTCACCTAGGACCCTCACGTCCTTACAACAGATTACAACTTACTAAGGAAGTCATAGCCACCTAGTAAGCATCCGAACCATGACAACCAGAGCTCAATGCATGCACAAGTCATTTGTGACTGTTTGTTAATGGCCCGCAGCACTCCAATCAAAGAATGTTGCTCTCTGATTTCCTGAAGGGCAGCATGAAGGTCCTCCTTGCACACTGGGATTGGAGTCCATATTCAGTCACTTGGAAAGGTGATTGTCCTGAACTCCAGAACCACTATGTTTTCTTTTCTTTAGGGTTGATCAGCAAAGAAGAACCTTATTGCATCAAAAATAAGATGCACTCTCTCGCCCATATGAAGAGGTCTGGGGGATGAACTACAAGTGGCATGACCACAGGGGAAATGCCTATATTCTAATGTTGCGACAAGTGGCAAGTTGTTTGTCCTATCCATTGAAACCTTAACAAGTAATGATTAGTCTTTCAAATGAACACGAGTCATGCACTCACTTGGTCCTGTAACATGTGCTGGGACATAGGTCAATCAACTGGCAGTGCTGTGGACAAAGATGAACTAGTTGGACAAGAAGAGATGAGAGGAGAGTGGATAGGTCTAGGGAAAGGTCAAGAAAGAGTGGACTTGCCACTTAAATATGTTGCAGTGCTTTGTGTTTGTTGTGATTGTTCAAAGGAATAATATCAGCAGGTGGCAAGTGGTAATTTTTGTCATGTCTGAAGTACAAAGAAGGCTAACTGAACACAGGCTTGATGACGATGATACACTCTGTTGAAGGAGTTGAGCCGGAGGGGAAGAGAGGTGCTGGGTTCCTTCTCCTACACCTACCCCCTAGTCTCAGGATGCCTCGCTCATCAGCCAAGAGGAAAGGAGAGGATAGAATAATACCTCCAGAGAGGGCAAGTTGTGCACACTGCGTGCAAAGCAGGGTTTTTAGACCAATAAAACCCATGGAAAACCCTATGGAGTGTTAACCACTTATCGAGGGTTTTTTTTTTCGAAAAACTTTGAAAATAAATGTTAAAGTTTTATTCTGGGTGGCACAACATGAAAAAAAACTCTATGAAATGACTTAAAGTTTTATTTGGGCCAGCATGTGCCACCCGAAAAAAGAGTCAAACTCTTTTCGTTAAGGTTTCCTTCGTGAGAAAGAGTTTGATAATTGTCAAACACTTTCGCAGATCACATGATACGGCCCGAACAAAAAACTCAAACTATTTTTCACGTTTATCTGGCTAGGGAAATAATGACATAAACATTTCCTTAGCTGTCTATCAAAAGTGTCAAACTCTTTTGACCAGCCGCATGTGGCGACACCCACATGATCCGCCAATCCCGGTCGCACCGGTGCCGGCCCGCTGTAACTAGACACCATTTTCGGTATTATTGCACGCGAGCATTATGTGATAATCACAGCCGTCACACTGTTACCGTTATCTCACGGCCCGCCATTCCCGCGCACTGGTTCACTCTCGTCCACTTGTCCGAAGTTGGAAACGCGGGAATGTTCGAGTGTTTGATCATCAAACACTCGGAATGTCCCACTGTCGGACGCTCAACGGCCGGATTGTCCCGCTGTCGGACGCTCGGGCACTCCCAATGTTTGAGTGTCCGACGTGGGACATGCCGAAACGTCGTCCGAGTGTCCCACACTCGGTTCGACGACCGTTCTCATTGCGCTTGAGCGCATTATCGTAAACTAGACTGTATTAGTGAAAAATAAAATAAAACAAAGTGCCGTCGCTGTGAGGAAGACGAAGCGAATTGTCGGCTTGTGCATGGAGCGACGTACAACGTTGGAAAGGCGCGTGGCACATACGTTACCGCGCGCATATTTTCGACACACTCAACATCGTCCTACATCACCACTGTTCTCATTAAAATGCGTTACAATCTATTGTCGTTCGCTCTTCTACTACTTTCCTGGTGGCTGGTGCGTTCCCTTCACTCGTTCGAATCTTTTCATCGCTAATTTCTGTAAAAAAAAAAAAAAAACAAAGCTCGCCAACGTTAGCGTCAACTTCGGTGACACCACCGGCCACATCACCTTCGAGCACGCCTGGTTCGACGCTACAAACCGGCGTGTAGCCAAGCTACAATTCGCCTTCTCCTTCGGTGCACACGCCGACAACGAACAAGCTGCGGGAGCCGACGCGAATTGACGGAAGATGATGGAGGGTACTGGGTGGTTTTAGGATCGTATCGTTGTCGTCTGTGCAGTGAGCGTGTCGTCTCATTCATACCATCGGTGTTCGTCCCCGTGCGGTTGTCCTCATGCACACCCTTTCCCTTATCCACTATTTTTTAAAACTTTAATGAAGACCTCGCGGTGGACGTCCTGACAGTGATCCTACGGGCCTACCTTGCTGAGACATCGATGGACCATCTCGCTGACGCGCTCAAGAAGGGCGGGATCAAGGACCACACGGGTTCTGTACTCGATGCACACTTCCGCTCGCAAGTCGTGGATTGGTGGACCCGCAAGCAAAACGCGGTAATCAAGGAAGACATCGCCAAGGCCATCAAGGAGTCCCTCGAGCACGAGGACCAGCACGAGCGGAGGTAAGCAATTGAGTCCTCCATCAGTTTCGGTTTCCTACTAGGCTCTCTGTCGTGACGGTACTATCGCGTGTACTTAGATGAGATGTTCATTTTCCTCTCGTTCGCACCTTCGTTTTTCACCCGTTTTGCTTTGGTCCTTTCGTTATTCTTTGCGGCATTCTCTTTTTTTTTTTTTTTGGAAAAATAATGAAGTTGTTCGCGTGCTGCAAACAAGTTCCGATCATGTGACCTTACGCCTAAACCGCACTTATACCGGTACCATGAAGAGAGCATCCTTTAGATGATCGCATTTCAGATATATCCATTGTTGCGGAATTGTAAACTCACCGGGTCATCTAGGAGAGACAAGTCAGCGCGATCTGTATCCGGAACGCACTCCTGGCTTGCGGGGAACGCCAGGACGTTATCGGCACCTGTCGAAGGGGAGGAGCAGCGAACCTTCTCACAGAGTCAACCAGACAGTGGCTCGTGAGGGGTGGTCTCGCGCGACCTGTTTCTGTCGAAGTTAGATGGAAACATAAATCGCTGCATTCATTTCTAAAATAAAAGTTTAAAAACCCATTGAGGAGAAGCCGGAATGGTGCGAAGACCAGTCGGGACATCTTCCTTGTCAGCGTTATTGG
The DNA here is from genome assembly GCA_024734325.1 of Lactarius hatsudake. Taxonomy (NCBI): domain Eukaryota; kingdom Fungi; phylum Basidiomycota; class Agaricomycetes; order Russulales; family Russulaceae; genus Lactarius; species Lactarius hatsudake. Next base: position 310,665 of record JANSJP010000032.1, on the reverse strand, counting down.
GAGATGGCAGATGGGGAGGAGATATGAAAACAACGTACCATAGCCTCCCGCGTAGGATATTGCATCGGAATGGCTTCACATACCTACAATACACTCCACATTAGCTTTTCCTTGTTTCCTGGAATGGGTGTGAAGAAACGCACGAAATAACACCCGACATATACGCCTCCTCAGGTGGCCCGTCTTCGGTAGGGGTAAAGGCTCACCACTCCCGCCCTGCCCCGTCTTCCTCTTGCCCAACCCGACAGAATCAAAATTGGGGTTGACCGCCTCATAGAGACGGCGAGTACCGACGGTTGCCCCAATGGGCAGCAGGTCCAGCCAAACTGAACTACGACCCAGCAACGCTCGCGCAGATGCCAAAGGCATCCAAGCGCGGCTCACCCCTCCGCAATAGGAGGGATGGCCTATGGTCATCAGAGGGCGACGGCGGAGGGGAAGGTATGGAGCATCGCTCCATAACCTCCGGCCTTCAGACGATGACCTGAAAACAGCTGGCAAGCTGAGAACTGAGTGTTGGGTTTGAAATGAAAAGTGATGAGGGAACTCACTCGACGTTGCCAGGTTACCCGTCAGGGGCGGCGTCGCTGAGAAAAAAAAAAAGGGGTGTAAGAATCTCCAGAGGGATCCGAAGGTGTTGAGGAGCGGCCATATCGGAACCAACGCCAGATCGAAGAGGAGTAGCGAACCCACCCACAAAGTCAACCAGACAGTGAGTCGGCGGTTGCTCGTGAGGGGCAGCCTACGGATAGAGTGAGCCATTGGCGAGCTTGAACAGGAGGGATCTGAAGGTGTTGAGGAGCACAAATGCCGAGTCGAAGAGGGGGAGCAAGCGAATCCCCCCACAGAGTCAACCGGACAGTGAGTCGATGGTTGCTCGTGAGAGGTGACCTGCAGATAGAGCGTGTGTCGAATAGTTTGAAGACGTGTGGAAAAAAAAGGAAGGAGGCGACAGTGGGACGTTCCGATCGTTTGATTGTCCGACGTGGGACATGCCGAACCCTGTTCAGCCCTGCCGACGGTCCGAGTCGACCGAGATCATCATGATGTACTGTACTTCTTATCGAGCGCCCTTTTCCCCTTGAATCCATGTAATACTACATAGAGTGCATCGTTGTATGTATTCAGCGTACTAAAATATACAATTTCCTTCATATATTCCATCGACCATTGGCCCGCGCAAACGGAATCTATCTTGGAACCTATACATTCAATCGTGCGCAGCCTGAGGGCAGAGCCCGAGCGGACAGAGATCACGGCAACGTTGTGTAGATTTAATCCTAAAAAAAATTCAGCTTTATCCGTCTGGTGTGACGTGGGTGTACCTTGTCCAAAGGCAGCGCGTGGAAGCATGGTATGCCGAAAGCTTGTCCGTCATATGGGGTACAGGCAAAGTGTGCAATGACTTCTTGCGCCGCTACTACTTCTATTTCGCCCTCGAGCTCAGGGTGGTAGAGGCGGCCACCAACCAAGGGGTATCGGCGATATGGGTCTCGTTGGGCTTCTTGTGCCGAAAGCTCCTTGAATCTCTGAACAACGAAGTAAGCTTCGGATGACGGCCTGAAGGGAACGGTGAATATCTGCTTGATTTTTCCCGCGTGCCAGTCGCCGGAAATCCGGTGCCCAATAATCACATGGCTATCCCTGATGGAGAACGATGATGGGCTAAAAATGGCCCCGCGGTGGCTAAATTTGTCGTACTGCCTGGCTTTCCCAGGCATTGTCGTACTCTCGTGAAATGCCTTCCTGGAGCGAACAAGGAGCTCTGTCAGGCACGTGAGGACTTCCTGCTCGAGCCAGCATTCCTCCCCTTGCAAGGCATCCCGCTGAGCGTCCGCACCCGACAGGTCTTCGAAGACGGTTCCCTTCACAGTGGGGCTGAGATAAATTCCAAGTCGGTCAGCCAGGGGTTGTAGGCGGTGTCCCAGTTCGAACGAGGAAATAAGACCTCGAAGCCTTTGGATCATGCACATTCGCTCGAATAATGTCTTTTCGAGTTCACCTGTCATAGTTTATGAGCATTCGCTATATTTTTCCGCCATGCCGCGAAAACAACGAACCAAACCTTCCATTCGATTCTATGTTCTGAAGCATATGATTATATCGCTCAAACACCCAGCAGCGCCACGCTGTTGTCGGGCCGAAGTGAGATAGTAGCTCGGTCAGATGGATGGAAATGTGGTGATATGGGATAAGCTGATGCGCCGGGAAGAGCTCGTGGAGTCCGCGCAGGTACCTCAGCATAAGATCGCGAAACTCCTCAGAGCGGGCAACAGTAATATGCCTTCCTGCAGCGATCTTGGTCGCCGCAATAAGATCGCAGAAGTTCTTGAGAAGTTGGTTCTCGCGGCTATCGGGGGGTAGAGGACCCCATAGACGGCCCAATGTCACGACGAGGTGCACGGTGCAGAACACTTGCCATCCGTCAGCAGAGATTTTCCCTTGGCCTTTGTCACCAATCCGTGGTGGTGCAGGGGTGCACCAAGAAGGCAGTGTAGTTTTCTCCATGTCGTCCCAGATTTCTTGGAGCCTTGATCTTCCGAGAATGCGAGTCTTGGTACGGTTTGCATTCGCCCTGCTTTGCATACGAAAAGCGCAGCGGGTCTGGGATTGTGAGGTCGTGAGACTCGTTTGTGATCCCTTCGTCGGATCTCTATCATAGTATGTTGGTTGACAGGCTCACATACAGATGGCAGCGTACGCACCGCTTTCTCCAGAGCTCCTATTAACTTACTTTTCTTGTACTTCCGAATTGTCTTCATCTTGGACAGGTTCCAAGTCCTTTGCTCATCCACGTTCATTTGGTCGTACTCAGCTGGCTTGTTCTGAACTTTAAGAAAGTATAAGTGAGCGAGAGCTGCGGATGAGAGTTCTAAGAAGTGGTTGGTGGAATTCGCGAAAAGGTAATATTCCATGGCGGTGTGTGCTTCAGAAACGGTAATCGATGTACTATCGGGGTCGGTGTCGGGGTTGGCAAGAACGGTGTCGATGTTCTGCTGCTCCTCGGTTGTCATTGGACGGATTAGATTCTCGCCGGAATCAAACCACCCGTTATCGCGGCGCTGTACATTATAGAGTCAATACAATGAGTGGCCGAACGCTGAATTAAGAGCCGTACATGTTGAGTCAAAATCCTCATCAGTGGCTCGTACTTTTTGCCCTTCACCGAAAGACCTTGGCCCCTGGCCAGATAGCGGAGTGTCCCTGCCTTGAAACTTTTTAAGCTCTCCAATGTTCCCGTTCGCAAGCAGAGGAATGCTCGTTGGTAATCAAGCGACGTCCTTATTTCCCAAGGCAAGGGATCGGATGATGTACCATCGCCGTCTTCGATTTCGACGTCCATACCCCACATTTCTTGGCAATGACTGTGAAAGAATCCTTAGGAATAATGCGTGCATGGGATCGACGCAGAGACTCCGAATAGGGTCGAGATACGGGAGTCTGAGAAACTCTGAGTAGCGTACCCCGTGCTTTTTGGTGACCTCGGCACGCTCTGCCTCCGACAAAGCATCGCGCCACTGGATGGCAAGTCTTCGGTGCTCTTCACAGGTGCGAGGCTCCCAGCTACCGAAATAGAGGTCGTTGATGTTTTGGAGTTGTAACTTGCAGTATGAGCAGAAATTGGCCTGATTGCGGCCCAGTGAACCCTAGTGCCTGTCGGGCAGCCGGAAGGTCGCAGATAATCAGTGCAAGCGCGCTCCGAGTCTTTCTCCCATTGGGGTACTTGTACGTACGTGTATATCGTACCCCGTTGACGTATGATTCCAAAAGGTCGTCGACAAGAGGTTCTAAAAAATGATTAATCTCGTCCAGAGATGGCTCATGTGGGCCAGGGAATTATACCGGCCAAGAACATGTTTTCGGGCTTGAAGCGCATTGCTGGTGGAAGGTTCAAACATACCATGTATAATCCCATGATGGTGGCAGATCGCCCAGCTTGCTTGAGCTGGAAAGGATTGAAGCCATCCATGTTGAAGCTGAATAGGTATCGCCCCTCGTTATCGGCACGCTTGCAGATGAAAGGATGGCCATCAGCGCCAGGGATTTCGTACAATCCTGGCGCGTCCCAGATATCCTCCATGACACCACCAGATAGCGGAGAGGTGTCGCGGTCCATCATGTCCTCCATCCCGGGACGGCATAACATCTGCCCCAGCCAATCGTTGAACGCGTGGTAAAAGTAGCGACGGACAGGGGTATGGTATTGACCACCGCGAATAATCCGTGTTTTTCGGAGGCGCCGACCGCAGATTCGTTGAGTAAATGGATGTTTTGACGAGCACATTTCGGGGTATGAGTCGGGTCCATCGTCAGGATAACAAGCCGAGCACTTTGGACAGCAGACAAAGACTCTAGAAGAGGGCTGCAAAGCGAGCCTGCGGATGACGGTGCGGGCATCCGAAGGCACAGATTTTGCTGAGGTATTTACCCTGGCCGTCGGTGGCGCGAAAGTCTTCTACCATAAGGCTGATGAGGAGCTGGATAGTGAACAATAGCTGAGCGCAGTCTCTCAGTGATAGGCCAGAGGCTATGTGCATCACAGCCACCAGAATGTGGGCCACAACAACTACGGGTTGGACGTCGGAAGAAAATAGTGGCATTTCGAAGTGGGGTGCTAGAGACCGTAATAAGTAAATCGCGGACCCGTCTGAGATCGAGCTAGCACACTCACATGTGTCTATGACCCGCGTCGACTGTCGAACCAAAGTCGCTGACAGTCGGGCCAGGGCCAGACGGCGTGGGCACACTGCGGTCGTTCTGGGACGCCATCTGCCATGCGCGAAGCTGCAAATCGTCCAGCTTGATCCATTCATTCTGAATGTCATGGAGTAACTGGTCTCTTATAGACCTACAGCGTTCAAACGTGCCGCAGTCTAGATTTTGGCAATCGATGAGCATCTTTTTAATCCACTCGCGATATTCTAGGAATTGTGTGTTCGCTTTTGCGAGTCTCTGTAGTGGCGGAGGGGGGCGCAGGTCGTCTTCCTTAGATGGTTCCCAGAAGACGAGACCTTCGATGCGAATGTCATGGAGTAATCCTGACCGAAAGACGGAGAGGCAATCTTCTAACGAGCGGGCGAGTTCGTCCTCTTGAGAAGCCCATGCCTGGGTTCCGACTGGCTCGCCAGCGCAATGAGTAGTTTGCGGTGAAGTTGTTGTATTCGGAGGCGCATTGCTTCCAGTCTGACGCCTATCTGGAGATCCAGCCTCTCGCTGGTGTCCATACGCTTGAGACACGGTTCGCCCTTACAAGCGCTGCTGACGTACCATATATTTGAGACGCTTTTCACCCCTACGGTGCTCCCAATATTCTTGTATTCCAAGCCTCTTTCCTCGAATCGGATTGCCCCTCTCATCTGTGGTTTCCTTCTTGTCACAGCCATAACTGACGCACGTACAGATAGGTTGACGCGCGGACATGACCAACCGGGGTTGTGTTCAGACAAGCGAGACAGGAAAGTGAAATTGGCGACTATAGACGACATGCGGCAACCATAAGGCCGGGGAAGAGCCAAGTACTAAGGAAAACGAGGCCTATGGTGAGGCAAACGCGAGCGACAACACCGCAGTTGGTGAGTCAAGGAACCAATCTGAGCCCTGACAGCTCGGACCTCCGCTCGAGGTTCTGCCGAAGTTTCCCCTCCAGTAACTCCGCCTTCCTCTTGATCGAGTCTATACAGTCTAGAGTAGGTTCTAATTAATAGCGCATCAGACAGGGATCACAGCTAGCGCTTGGTAGTGTTACGCACGATAATCTTTCTTGGGTGCTGTTTCCTGGCCAGCTTTCAAGAGTTGACTTCTCATCTGGCATACGCCCTGCTCCAATTGACGGCTTATTGCCCTAATCGAATTATGCAACGCTATCTTTGAGTTATAATAAGTGTTGGAACGTTTTTCGAAGGGATATTAAATCATACCTCATGTTCTTTCAAAGCGGATCCAAGATCGTTAATATCATCTGCCCTGCGAAGAGCGGATTTGGTTGTCGCTTCGAGATCGTTGTGATACTCCTCATGTATCTTTTCTAACTGGTCGTGGAGGTTGTCTGTTTCCTGGCAGAGGTCATCTATTTCCCGCGTCATGGAGACAGTGAAGCAGCGATTGTCACATCTGTCACATCCGAGTCCGAGTCCACTCCCAAGCAAAAATGAGCACGCGCATCCTGCCTGGATTTATATCACTTACTGTAAGATGTACACGGAGAACGAAAAAAAAACAAAGAAACAAATCTAAATTCACAACGCGATACCGTCGATATCCTTCCTCGAAACCATCTGCTCGAACGCATTCCACCAGCTCCCTCTTTGGTTATCTACTTTCCAGTAAACCAGACGACACTGGTCCTGACGAGCTCCAGTCATAACTCTGACCTCGCAAAGGCTTGGAGGCGCGAAAATGAGCCATTGTCGAACCCGCATATCTTCCATCCCCTTCGTTTCTCCGAGGGACTTCCAAGACCGGAATCGAAATCGCTTGAGGTACGGGAGCGACCGCAAGCCGTCTTCCCAGGTGTCCGCTTCATCCTGTAGCATTTGTACGCATGCGTTCTAGAATAAGCTTCAGTGCATGACCCGTGTCGTAACAGGAAAGACGTACCTCATCTGAGAACTTACTTTCCGTGATTTTGAGGTTGACGAGGACTGGAGCCGCTGCGGAGATAAGGTGAAGAAGTCGCACCGACGTGTGGTCAAAGTCTGTGTGCAGAGTCGTCAATACACGCGCCCCAATGATGCCGAAATTGAAGGCCTTGATGATGGGGAAGCGGTTGTGTCCGACGCCATCGTACGTAGTGGCAAGCCATGTAATCGGGTTGCCAGAGGTCAACGCGCTCACGCAACTGGGTGGACAGGTGAGGGAGTGGAGACATGGCAGTTGACAGACCAACAGGGGACAGCGTCGACTGTTGCCACAAGGGCCTAGGGAAAGGCTTTCGAGGCGTGGATGGCGGAGGAGAAACGGTGCCACGGTGGCATGGGGAATGTTAACCTTGAGGTCGATGAGATTTTCAAGGACGGTGGCCCTGGGGAAGACGCGGAAACGTCTGAACGACAACCGGAGGATGAGGGTGGTGACGTTAGGCGTGCGGTCAAGGATGGCTCGGATGGCCCTGAACGTTACTCCGTCGGCCACCCGCTGATCAACTTCAAGGACGTCGATGTTCGTGGCGACCTCGTTGCTATACGTTACAGCACGAAGGAGTCCCTTCACCTCAGATGTAGACGTCCGGTGGACTATGCTCTGTTCATAGACGTCAAGTATGTTGGTGGCACAGTCATTTTGCCACTTACTTGGATGGGATAGTTCAAAACCAAAACATCCTAATACGAATGAGAACGATATAATTGTGATATCGAGGAAAGCTTACCTCGGTGTGACCCTGTAAAACCATAGTGTATCGTCGAGGATAGAGGTGGTTCGTCTGTCAAAGGGCCTGCTTTGTTCAAAGGAATTTATAGGCGGGGTTAGTACTACCACGTGGAACACGTGGACGTAGCGTGCAATAAGAGAATACGCACATATCTGTATCAACCAGCCAGACTTCAAGGGTTGTCCTGATAGTGGGTAAAGGCTCGCCACTCTCGCCCTGCCCCGTCTTCCTCTTGCCCAACCCGACAGAATCAAAATTGGGGTTGACCGCCTCATAGAGACGGCGAGTACCGACAGTTGCCCCAATGGGCAGCAGGTCCAGCCAAACTGAACTACGACCCAGCAACGCTCGCGCAGGTGCCAAAGGCATCCAAGCACGGCTCACCCCTCCGCAATAGGAGGGATGGCCTATGGTCATCAGAGGGCGACGGCGGAGGGGAAGGTATGGAGCATCGCTCCATAACCTCCGGCCTTCAGACGATGACCTGAAAACGCTGGCAAGCTGAGAACTGAGTGTTGGGTTTGAATTGAAAAGTGACGAGGGAACTCACTCGACGTTGCCAGGTTACCCGTCAGGGGCAGCGTCATTGAGAAAAAACTGGAGAAAGAGGAGTGTAAGCAGTAGAGACGCAGCAAGCTCCAGAGGGATCTGAAGGTGTTGAGGAGCGGCCATATCGGAACCAACGCCTAGTGGAAGGGGAGGAACAGCGAACCCTCCCACAGAGTCAACCAGACAGTGAGTCGACGGTTGCTCGTGAGGGGCAGCCTACGGATAGAGTGAGCCATTGGCACCATTTGCAAGCTTGGACAGGAGGGATCCGAAGGTGTTGAGGAGCGGCCATATGACAAACGCCGAGTCGAAGAGGAGGAGCAAGCGAATCCCCCACAGAGTCAACCGGACAGTGAGTCGATGGTTGCTCGTGAGAGGCGGCCTGCGGATTGAGGGCGTGACCATGTGTCGAATAGTTTGAAGAGTGCGGATTGTTGAACGTGTGGGGGAAAAAAAGGAGACAGAGGCGACGGGGGGTAGGAACGTTGGGAAGAGTCAGGAAAAGCCATGACTTGCGTGGACACAACTGTCTGTTCAACGTTTCGGTCAGCAGTTTATTACCACCGGGCCGACTTCTGTGTGATGATGTAGTAACGTAATACAGGCTGTAGCTGTAACGTCATCTATACATATACAATATATAAATACTCGACGAACTTTTTGCTGACACATACAATGAGTCATATTTTTTACGGTTTATGGCAAGTGTGATCGAGCTTGCTTTTTTGGTTGTTCGATTTGTTCGTGGTCGAACGCACATTGGCGACCACTGTAGCACACGTGAATGGAGATGACCCCCATACTTCTGAAAGTTCTTTGACCATCCGCATTGATAGATGCGACGTATCTCCTTCTCCATGCTCACTGACGCTTTTCACTTTTAACCTTTGTTCTTTTTGGCAGCACATAGAACGCTGACCAAACATGTTTTCCGATTGCATTGGTCTTGCAACTTGAAGCCCCTATTCACCTATCCGACACTGTGACTCCTATTCATGACATCGTCGCACCGCAACGATGTTGCCCCCTTAGGATGTGGTCCGTTCACTCTAGCTGCTTCACCCTTATGCTCTCACCCCATCGCCACTACCCATTGCATCCACCCCCACTTGCGGGTATTCCTCACTTGGCTCCACAAAAGATTTAGATAACGATAAGTTTTCTTTCCTTTTCTTCTCAAACCTGTGCAGCACAACAGCAGCCACGACACTGCCGTTATACCTGCCGTTGTGCTGCCCTCGCTCCGCAACCGCCACTCGCGGCACCCTGTCGCCCACGCAACTGACCCTCAAACCCCCTTGTGCTCAACTATTGCCACCCCACTGACGCACCTGGTGACTGCCGAAACTGCCCCACCTGCCTCCACCCCGACCACGTCATCAACACCTCAACACTGCGATGCTGACAGCTGTGGCGAACAACAACCATGAGGTGACAGTGACAACGGCAATGACGAACCAGGATAGCACCCTCAACAACAACAGGAATCACGATGATACCCTAAACCGTTGCTAAGCGTATAGACGACCGGTTATCAGGATGATTGGGTTCGGGGAGGTGTGAAGCCGCGCTGCCAGTCGTGCAGGCCTCCGCGTGGCGTGAAACTTCGTATATCGGTCCGCTTCGATCGGGGATGCGTCGCTCTAAGATTACTAAGGGTGCGCAAATGTGCGAGACGCTCGGGAATGCGTAGAACGAAGGCCGAATGACCCAGGCTGCTTCGGGCTCAGTGTGATGCGCAGCCAGTCGCGCAGGCCCCCGCGGGGCCTGTAACTTCGTAGGTCGGTTCGCTTTGGCTGGAGATGCGTCACTCTAAGTTGGCTAAGGGCGCGCGAAAGTGCGAGGCGCTCGGGAATGCGGGGAACGAAGGCCAAATGACGCGGGCTGCTTTGGGCTCAGAGCGATGTGCAGGCGGTCGCGCAGGCCCCGGAGGGGCCTGTAACTTCGTAGGTCGGTTCGCTTCGGCTGGAGATGCGTCGCTCTAAGTTGGCTAAGGGCGCGCGAGAGCGCGAGACGTTCAGAAATGAAGGGAACTAAGCCCCACAGAGCTACGGGTGTTTAGGTGTAAAGTCATAATTACATGAGTTATATATACTTGGGAATAAAGTCTGAGGGATGGGGTGGATCAGACGAAAAGACAAATGGTAAAATGCGGAGCGAAGGATCTGGGATGAGTAGCGCACACACTATGCACACCAAGCGCGGAAAAGCGGTGAAGTGTGTTGAATATGCACTTTCAATAGAACTGTGCTCTGTATCTCAGCCTTGATCAAATAGGGAAGGGTATGAGAAAGGTCTGGTGGGGGGTTCATACAGCACGAACAGACGCATCATCTCAAGCATCGTTTCACATCTATTGTAAAAGGACGGTCCTCCGGACCGTCCCTTCAATGCTAGTCTTACGAATTCTTACGCAAATTTTACAAATTTCAAATGCGATGCGAACTCAGAGGTACTGTTTGTTTGACTTCCGTAATCGTATCCGTATTACAGTATACGTAGTACTACGCTACTACGCGCGAACCGATCGCAAAGAGCCGAGGGTGCAGTGGCCGTGAGTCACGCGTCTGAGAACAAGGACTCATATAGATGTATACCAATATTAATGTTATTAGTTACCAAACAGGCTTAAGGCTTGAGATACTCGACGGAGATAGGAAGTGTGAAACGTGCGTTACCAAGCTTTTAGCGTGATCGGCGCAAGAATGAGCAGCAAGGGTGGGAGGAAGAAGTAGGGGCGACGGATAGTAGCCCAAGCGTGTGACGAATGAGTGAATGAAGAACGCGAGCAAACGGATGGTGAACTTATGAAGGTCCGACTCTGAGAGATTGTCGATTTCCATCATCCTCACCTTTGAGAAGCCGCCCCAATCCCACTGCTCAAAGCCATCCCAATCGACTACGAGGTCGCGTACCGCCCGGACCCAACTTCTCCACACCTTCTTTTGCGAAAAAATTTGGGGTCGACACTGCACCCCCCTGACGGGTCCCACATCTCGAGAATTTGATTGAGTTCAAGATACTGACTTCGCCATCACTTCTCGAAAGTGGTCGGGAACTGGAGGCGTTCGATCTCCCTGATCTCCTCATACACCTGGAATGAATTGAGGTTATATAAAACTACCTGGCGAATATCGGTGTCGTCCGCGGTGGCCAATTGGACATTGCAACGGCAAGACAATAGGCTTGTGGGGTTATAACGCCCCGCAGTAATGTCGGCACTTCGGACGTCGCCAAAAGGAGGGAGCCCCCATACTTCCAGAACACGTTGGGGTCAAATGCTAACGGATTGTTTCCGTCATGTCTCGGCCACTGTTTCTTCCAATAAGTGTTTCCCAGAATCGATCTCCATTCTTGGGTGGTGAGGCCCGGGAGGTCGCGCTCGGACCGGTTCCTGATTTCATTGAAGAGGAGGAGGTAGTGGTAATAGTAGGTGCGTTGGTTCGGGGGTTCACCACCCCAGAAGAGGTGGACTGGAGGAAGCGCGAAGCGGCGAGGAGACTTTTGCGAAGCGAGGTCGAGATGGCTGACGTGACCCATAGCATGAGTCCAGATATCCTGTATCCCTGGGAACCAATCTGGCACCGCCCCAGCATCGGTGAGGCGTCTTAGCTCCGGGTTATTTATAAGCAGAGTGTCCACGTCCGCCTTGGCCCTCTTGGCTCTGCGACCGGCTAAGCACGGGTCAGTAGTGTCAGTCATGGAAGATGTAGAAAGGGCTCGCCTTCGTCGTTCATCTTGTTCTCCTTTCTTTCTAGCTTACGCTTGACCTCCTTCGTCGGATTGAAGCTGTCTAAACGTTCTGCATAACCCCGGGCAGCGGTCTCCAGTTCTGTCACGACGTCGCACACGAGTGGGGGATAGTACCAATGATGAAGAGAATGTAGGAGGGGCTGGAGGGACATGGGTCGTGTGCTGCACAATTCACGAGGTGACAGTGCAACCTCCCTTGAGGGATCGAGAACAAAGGTTGACTTATGAACCAGAAGAAATGCCCTTATGGACCATTTTACGTAATTCGCGTAGTGGTGAGCATCTTCAAAAATGGCGCCCCGAGTCAGTGCGCGAACAGGAGATCGAAAGTAATCACCGGTGGAAATATCCTTCCACCAGTCCAAAAATGCGTGGAGCTCCAAGAGAGACCGTTGTAAGTTTTGAAATACTTCGACGAAATCTCGCCAAGCTCTGAAGTCCTGTTTCAGTCTACTCAAAGCTTCGAACCCCCTGGTGTACGCTTTCATCGGGCGTTGAATAGGGAGTCTGGGGTGGGAGGACATGTCGCTAAATGGATCTTGCAGGGCAGCTTTCAATGTAGTCCATTCGACTGTGAGTTTGTCCATTACATCTGGGTTGACGACGTGGATGTTGGAATTGCCAGGATGAACTCGCCACATGGACTTGTCGACGGAGTGGGTAAGGATGCCGGAGAGAACGGAGGGACCTGACAAGTGAAGAGGGATCCAGGCGAGGTAGGGAAATTCGGGGCGATGAGGCTGTGGGTATATCGTCCACTCGTGAGCCCCCCAGAGACCGTCAACGCCAATGACAACCCCAGGCGGGGGAGGGGGCGTCGGGATAGCGTCGACGTTGGCAGCTAGTATTACGAATCCAGCCCACCACTCGTCTGCGGAGGCCCAGCATGTATAGGGGGGAGGAGAGGGCATGATTCTTTTCTCTGGAAGTAGTCTCCGTAATGTGTAAGGAAACGGGACGATGAGCAGATAGACGATGAGCGCTGAGCTGTCAAGAAAAGCTATCCGGTCCGGTGAACAGAACGGTCCACGTCAAAGTTGCCGCCACTTCCCACGTTCCTGCCTTTTTTTTTCGAAACACGCGGCGCGATTGAAAGGGGTCGCATGTCACATGACCATCTGACGAATGTTGGAATCCATACCGCGTCTCTGATCGTCAAGCCCACCGTTCGTCCCCCAAACTATTCGACACATGGTCCCTCAAGGCCTCAAGCTCCTCAACACCTTCGGATCCTCCTGTCCAGGCTCGCCAATGGCTCACTCTATCCGTAGGCTGCCCCTCACGAGCAACCGCCGACTCACTGTCTGGTTGACTTTGTGGGTGGGTTCGCTACTCCTCTTCGATCTGGCGTTGGTTCCGATATGGCCGCTCCTCAACACCTTCGGATCCCTCTGGAGATTCTTACACTCCTTTTTTTTTTTTCAGCGACGCCGCCCCTGACGGACAACCTGGCAACGTCGAGTGAGTTCCCTCATCACTTTTCAATTCAAAACTAACACTCAGTTCTCAGCTTGCCAGCGTTTTCAGGTCATCGTCTGAAGGCCGGAGGTTATGGAGCAATGCTCCATACCTTCCCCTCCGCCGTCGCCCTCTGATGACCATAGGCCATCCCTCCAATTGCGGAGGGGTGAGCTGCGCTTGGATGCCTTTGGCACCTGCGCGAGCGTTGCTGGGTCGTAGTTCAGTTTGGCTGGACCTGCTGCCCATTGGGGCAACCGTCGGTACTCGCTGTCTCTATGAGGCGGTCAACCCCAATTTTGATTCTGTCGAGTTGGGCAAGAGGAAGACGGGGCAGGGCGGGAGTGGTGAGCCTTTACCCAATTACCCCTACCGAAGACGGGCCACCTGAGGAGGCGTATATGTCGGGTGTTATTTCGTGCGTTTCTTCACACCCATTCCAGGAAACAAGGAAAAGCTAATGTGGAGTGTATTGTAGGTATGTGAAGCCATTCCGATGCAATATCCTACGCGGGAGGCTATGGTGCGTTGTGCACCATTCCGGCTTCTCCTCAATGGGTTTTTAAACTTTTATTTTAGAAATGAATGCAGCGATTTATGTTTCTATCTAACTTCGACAGAAACAGGTCGCGCGAGGCCACCGCTCACGAGCAACTGTCGACTCACTGTCTGGTTGACTTTGTGGGTGGGTTCGCTACTCCTCTTCAATCTGGCGTTGGTTCCGATATGGCCGCTCCTCGACACCGTCGTATCTTTTTCTCTCTTTCTCAGCGATGCCGCCCCTGACGGGCAACATCACAACGCCAAGGTGGGTGACCCCTCATCTCTTTTCAATGTCAGGCCAACACGTACTGACTCTCAGGTTATCATCCCTGTCAAGTTATCGTCTGAAGGCCGGGGTTTATGGAGCGATGCTCCATACCCCATGTTGACAAAGAAGACGCCGACTTGTCTGCGCTGTTCTGGGTGGGTTTTTATACAGGGTCCATTGAAGCTGAAGGGGAGTGCTGGTGAATGCTTGGGACCCCGAACTTGGGGATGGGCGAGGTCACTATGTTGGGGTCGGGTGGGGACATGTCAAGGTGGGGCTGTCTTTCAAAGGTTTGTCTGTACTGTGATCAGTGTCATACTATCTTCGTGATCTGAAGAGTGTCCTGAGACTCCACAGGGTTTGATTGCTATGTTTTACGCAAGCCTATCTGGGTCATTCATTAATGTACCCCATGTACGACCTCGACGGTGCGTTATCTGTCAGTGCATTGCCTTAATCTCATTTAATCACGTTTTAAAGACTCCTGCCGGTACCAAAACCTTCGCAGCTCAGTATTACATTTGATACACTCCTTTTGTATAATATGCTGCCACGTTTAGAATGCAGGAGATGTGGGGATGAGCTAGAGGCCTTGTCCCTAGCGAGCTGCTGTCCTTTTCATCTGTGATACATGAGCTATATTCGCATGACCTGGTTAGTAAGTCTCAGCTAACAACTAGTACTGACGCAGCCATCACCGTCCGCCAAAGTTATCACGGGGAACGGAATCGAAGGCATTCTCGAACCCATCCCGGTCCTTGCAATCCTTCAGAATGTTCTCCACAGGTCGCCATGCGATGCGTTAGCGCCGTCGATCGATTACTTTTTTGGTTTACGGCTAGCAGACCGAGTTTGGAATGCCGCGTGGGCTCGCCTAAATTGCCTATTTAACTGTCTTTCAATACGCTGCCAGGCTTTCACACAAACTCATCTCACATCCTGCTCGACCCAGGTGTTCTTGTCATGGAGCGGACGAGACCTCTGCCTCCACCATCGTTACTTCCTTGTAAACGTCCTCTTCCTCGGTACAAAAGTGACCCAGTGGTCGAGCCACCACCAAAGCGTGTGCGCGTCAAGCCACCACCAAAGCGTGTGCGCGTCAAGCCACCACCAAAGCGTGTGCGCGTCGAGCCACCACCAAAGCGTGTGCGCTTTGATCCGGACATTTTGCTAGACAAAGACGTTGTCATGAACGATCTCACTCCAGTTGACCCGATTACAGGCGTTCCACAACTAGAACAAAAGACTCCAGATAACCAAGGAGAGCCGGAAGCAGAGGTGCATCAATATTCACGCAGCGTAGTGTAAGCACTCAGTGGTCACCGGTCAGGCCCCAGACAGTCAGAATGATCAACGGGAAGTAGTTGCTAGTGTTTTAGTGCCCGAGCAACTCACAGAGGTGCACCATGAGCCCGAACAAGAAACCGAGGTACGTGAAGAGCCTTCATACCACCGTTTGTACTAATGTAACGCCACCACAGGGGCGTTAGGTACGACGTGTACCGTGTTCAAGTCAACGGGATCGGAAGAGCGCGAGTCGGTTAAGACTCAGTTCGGTGATGCACAAGTGCCACTCGGTATCCCTGGTACCGAGCGCAATAGTAGAAAGGCAAGGCTCAAGCGCAAAGGCGAGCTAAAGCGGGGACTCAAGCGCAAGGGCGAGTCAAGACGTTCGTGAGGCGAAGACGATGTGGTATTACACAAGAAGTCAAGTCTACCGTACATGCTAGGTAGGGCGCGACTTATATACTGTTACAGGATGTTTGTGCTACACAAACATATGGCGCGAGTCTGGTATAATCGTACAAGAACCGGAACAAAGGGAATAGTCACATGTGGTACGAGGGAATCCCGCGGGGCGACGCGTGACTGAGAAATGGTCAGCGGACGAAACAAAGCGTAAAACTGGCCATCCTATCGCCGAGGCGCAAGGTGCGGAATGGAAGCCGAGAAGCGCAAGTCATGGGAACGTATCGTAAAAGTCAAGGAGTTGGAAGACGCAAAGGAGAAAGCCAAGATAGTTCGTAACATTACCCCCCCACTAGAATCGAAGTCGCCGCGACTTCGACTAGTCGCTGGTGTACGCGTAATCCTCCTCTGCGGGGATGTTAGCAGGTACGGGGGAGGGAGTACGCGGGCACGTGTGACGACGAAGGAACATAAAGCGCCCCCTCTCGCCGCAGTCCCAACACATTTCATACATGGGGCACTTGATTTCTTCGTGAGTAGCGTCGTACCTCAAACACTTCCCACACCACCGAGGGCGGGAATCTGGGTCGACATGTGCAGGCGTCATGGGGGAGAGTCGTCGGATAAGACAGACATCGAGCCGATGCGCTCGGCTCCCACACCACTGGCACGGCTCACGAGCTCTTCGCTCTGGGCACTGTGCCACCAGGTGGTCCTCCGACTTACACTGGAAACACTTGCGTCGACGCTTACCACCTTCCCCCTGAAGGCGGGGCATCTCGCTGGGTCCAGCGTCGCGAGGGGCGAGAGGGACAGGCTCTGGCGAGCCTCGGGGTCGCATGGGCTTCGCGTGAAGCTCGGCGTATTTGTCGGCAATGAGAGGGATGGCCCGAGCGTATTGAAGACGCTTCCGGACCGAGGAGAAATCCATGTCGAGATGGAACTGATCCCGTGTCAGCTCCGTCTCGAGGCGCCGGATGTCTGATTGGCGAGTACGAATGGCGTCTCGGCGCGTAAGACATTCGCGGAGACGAGAGATTTTGGCGTGGAGACGGGGGTTATGAAGTTCGATTAGCACCTCGTTAAGAACGATGGTGCGGGGGTCGTGAGGATGGAACATGTTGAGTTGGTTGTCTGTGATGTGCTGTGCGAGTTGCCCCGTGTAAATCTCATTGAGGAAGACCTGCGACGCGTAGCAGGGGTGACCCTTCCCCATGGTTCCGACGACCTCTTGGTAGTTGTGACGGTAGTAAATATATCGTGCCGTCTGTTTAACCGTCCCCGTTTCGCCGACGAGAAGCGGGAAGAAGGTGGGTGAGTCGGGATCGTTAAGGAAGAACGGGATGCCGGGGTCTTCATTTTCCTTGTCCTCCTCATCGTCTAGGAGGGCGAGGGCGGGGTCGGGTTCGACCTTACGGGTCTGAGGAGTCGGCGTGAAGGTATAATCCATCCCTGTGGGGAATGGTGGGACGGGGATGTGAGCCGCAGGGACAGCAGGGGGCGACAGTGGTGGAGGGGGAGAGAGAGGGACGGTGGACTCGGGGGGGTACGTTGGTGTAGCGGGGACATGGACGGTGACTGGCGTGTCAACGGAGAAGGGGACAATAATGGGTCGAGGGGATTCGGGTGGTTCAGTGGTTGTTGTGGGTTCCTCGGCTAGCGATGCCAGGGCCGAGGTAGCGAGTGCGAGTACGGGGAGTGGGGGTGAATCAGGGATTACAGAATACGGCGTACGACCCTCTGGTTCAGAGGGGACACCCAGGTCCTGCGAAGGAACAGTTAGATTTTCGAGGATAATCTCGACGGGACGACGAGTCTGAATGGTAGAGACGATAGGAGTGGTAGTCATAGTGGGAATGGGGTATTGGCGATGCTGGAGGGGTGTATCTTATATCTTTCGTCCAGCCCCTTCGGCGGTAGGATTTAGGCGATAGAAATCAGCGATGAGATCTGGGGAGTGTCGAACATTTTCGAGAGGTTCCCACGTGCTGTCACTTATCGGGAAGCCCTTCCATTGGACGAGGAATTGAAGTTTACGCCCTCGTCCATGTGATCGGGACTGAAGGATGCGCTCCACTTCGAACTCTTCCTCTCCATCAATCAGATCCGGGGGTGGGCGCGTGAAGTTCGCGCCATGTAACTCCGTCTCCTTATATGGCGTAAGGAGGTTCGCATGGAAGACCGGATGTATCTTCCACGTGTTTGGGAGTTCCAGCTCGTACGTAACATCTGAGAGGGCCTTCTTCACTCGGAACGGTCCGTGGCGTTTCGGGGCTAGTTTTGCGGTGGGGTAGAAGGTTCGGAGGTTGGTGCCTTCCAACCAGACCATTGCGCCCTCTTGATAGGGGATAAAGCGTGTCTTGCCCCTTTTTGCCATCAATTCTTGCGCATGTTTGATACAATCTTGCGCGTGTTGTCGTCTGATGACCATGTCCTCTAGGCGTTGTTCGACGGATGGGGAGGGCGTCGGTTTCGGCGTCCATACGGTATGTGGTTCCCATCCCATTATGAGTGAGAAGGGCGACTCCTTTGTAGTCGCGTTAGGCCAAGCATTGTGCGCGAACTGGGCGACCGGCAGGGCTTCCGCCCAGTTATCCTGCTGCACGTTGCTCCAGTGTCGAAGGTATTGCTCCAACCACTGATTCGTTCGTTCTGACTGTCCGTCGGTCTGTGGGTGGTAGGCAGATGAGATGTTCTGACGGATTCCGAGGACTTTACAGAGGTTGGTCATGAACGCGGAAGTAAATCGGGGGTCCCGGTCCGTGATAATCTTCCGGGGTATGCCATAATGTGGGTACACGTAATGGAGGTATAGTCGCGCTACTCCTTCTGCTGTGATCGATTCGTTACACGGAATGAAGATTGAGGCTTTCGAACAGTCGTGGTCCGTAATTGTGAGTATCGAATCGTATCCATCAGACGGGGGGAGTTTAGTGATGAAATCCATAGCGACCACCTCAAATGGTTCGGCGTTTGGATCGGTGGTGATGGGGAAGAGGTGTGGTTTTTGTCGGTGAGGGTTGATCTTATTCGCCTGGCATGTCGCACATCCTTTGACGTAGTCTTCTACGTCTTTGCGCATGTTGGGCCACCAGTAGTCGCGGCGTAGCAGCTCGTAGGTGTTCGCGATTCCTGGGTGTCCCATGGCCGGCGTATCGTGGAAAAAGGTGATTACCCCCCGTTTAAGGTCGTTGTCGCCCACGACAACTAGTGCATCGTTTTTCCACCACAGTCCTCCTACTTTTCGCAGGTTGTGGGGTTCGACCCATCGCAGTACTTCTTTCTCGTCGAGGTTTTGCGATATCTGGGTCCAGATATCCATATCGTGCATGGACATTTCTGTTGCTCGAAGGAAGCGGTCCGCGGGGAGGACGATAATGTCATTGTTGTCCTCTTCGTGGGCCGCGTAGTCTGCTCTTCGCGACAGGGCGTCCGCGCGACCGTTCTTGACTCCGGAGACGTGTTTCAAGAGAAAATCGTACTCCGAGAGTTCCAGGAACTCGCGCGCGACTCGTCTGCTGATCTTCCTAGGCTCCTTCCAGTACTGAAGGTTGGCGTGGTCGGTGTGGATGATAATCTTATGGGGGGAACCGACTAGATATGTGCACCACGCTCGCAGAGCCTTGACGACTGCCAGTAGTTCTCTGTCATAAATGTCGTAGTTGCGTTCCGCTTGGCTGAAGGATTCGGAGTGGAACGCAACGGGATGTAGTTTCTTATCCGGGCCGAGCTGGTTAAGTACGGCTCCGATGGCGACGTTGGATGCGTCAACCTCGAGTTCGAATGGCTTAGCAAAGTCGGGAAATAGGAGTGTGGGTTCGCGTTCAATACTACGTCTGACATTGTCGAACGCATCTTGCTCCCGTTGCCCCCAGTGCCACGGGGTGTCTTTACGGGTAAGGTCGTGTAGGGGTCGCGCGAGTGCGGAGAAACCGCGGATGAATCGCCGATAGATGTTGCAAAATCCAAGGAAGGCGCGTACTTCGCGGAGACTCCTTGGAGCGGGCCATTCTCGGATACCCCGCACCTTAACAGGGTCCATCCGGAGATTTCCATGGCCTATGATGAGCCCGAGGTACTCGACTTCCAATACCTCGAATTCGCACTTCTCGGGTTTGATGTAAAGGTCGTGTTCTTCGCACAAGCGGAGAACTTCGTGCACTATAGCGCGATGGTGGGGGTAGTCGAGGGGCGTGGCGATTAGGATATCGTCCATATAGACGATCACTTCGTTTGTCAGGGTGAGTGGTCGGAATGTGTCGTCCACCATTGCTTGGAATGTGGAGGGAGAGTTGGTGAGTCCGAAGTACATGACAAGGGGTTCGTACAACCCTTGGTTTGTCTTGAAAGCGGCCTTCCATTCGTCTCCTTGTTTGATTCGTACGTTATTGTACCCCCACTTGACGTCGAGTTTCGTATATAGGCGGGCGTCGCGTATTCGATCTATGAGTTCTGGGATCAGGGGGAGTGGGTAATGATTTCGAACCGTGAGTTCGTTTAGTCGTCTGTAGTCTTGGACGGGGCGCAACTTGCCATCCTTCTTCTTAATAAAGAAGAAGGGGGATGCGTATGGCGACTTCGACGAACGAATGTATCCCTTCGCCAGTTGCTCGTTCAGGAAGGTGGTTAACGCCTCTTGTTCATTCTGCGCGAGCGGGTAGACTTTACAATCCAGCGAGGCGGGGGCGTTGGGAAGGAGGTCTATAGCATGATCCCAGGGGCGGGATGGAGGGAAACGGTGAGATGCTTCTTCGTCGAAGATTTTACGGTGGCATCTATACTCTTCGGGGATCATTTCTTCGAACGTTCGCTCCTTCTTCTTTGCCGCTTCTTGCTGCGCCAACTCAGAGGCGGTTGTGGTTTTGCGTAGAAATGCAATCTGGGGTTCTCGCTCGTCATCCATGAGCTGCTCCCACGCTTCCTCGTCAAGTTCATACGTCTCCAACGCCCGGATGGAGGCTTCCATGGGCGTGGCTTCGTCTGACAAGTGAAGGCTCGAGACCACGACCGGCTGGAACTCTTCATTCAGCGTCGCGTCTCCCCACTTGATCTTGGGCTCAAAGGCCGTAAACCAAGGGTATCCCAGGATCACTTCGTCCCTTCCTAAGTTAGTAACCAGGAAGCGAAGCGTCCTTTCTTCTGTCCCCGTTCGCACGGTGAGGTCGGTGTAATGAGTTATGGCGCCATCCTGATTGTGGGTACCATCTACGTTCCAAATACGAATGGGATGAGTCACTTCTCGCGTCCCAATCTGGAGTCGTTTTAATAATGAGGAGCATATGAAGTTGTCGGTAGCCCCTGAATCGATAAGGACTTGTCGTTCGGCCGTTGCGTGTACTGATTTGAACAAAACTGGGATTCGCATAGATCGAAACCTGCTAGTGTACACGTTCAAGTTTAATGCTCTAGCCCAGGCCGCTGGGTTCAAGCGTCGAGAAAATCCTCCCGTCCAAATAGCTTTTCGACCATAAGGTCCCGCACCTCCTGGGTTTGTGCCTTCATCGCTGCGATCTGTAGATCCGCCTGCTCTTCATTCGATAGTACGCGACTAGATTGTATGGCGAAAGAAGAGACGGCGGGAGTTGGTAAACTTGAACCCGAGGAAGTCGGGGCTGGTGATCGCGGGGACATGGGGGATGGCGCCAAGGTAGACGTAGTGGCAGCCACTCGCACGCCTTTTTGAGGGCAGTTACGCGAGATGTGCCCTTGCGCACGACATCTAAAACATCGTCCCTCCTTCTGAAGGGAGGCTTTGTCGGCATCGGTGAGAGCCACGGAGGCTCGGGCGCGTCCAACATCCATGGCGTTGGGGTCGCGGGTTCCTTTGAGAGCTTGGACCCACTGTTCTCTACTCTGTCCGCCCTTCTTTCGCTGGGGCTTGCCTTTGCCGAGACGATCCTTTAAAATAAGATACTCAGCCTGCTGCAACCGGGCAGCCGCCTTCCACTGCTCCCAATTGACAGGGTGTTGGAAGCGGACAGCATTAACGACTAACTGGTTCGGGAGTCCGTCCTGGAACAACTCCAGCGTTGTAGCTTCATCGGGGTTATACCCTGCTTTTGTGACGAGATTCTGGAACGTTGCGACGTAAGTGTCGATGTCTCCTCCCTTCATCGTGAGGGTTTGGAGAGCCTTGCGTGCGTTGGTTTGTTCGGATGTGTCGGTGTACGCTTGTACGAACCGATCTCTAACGGTGGTCCATAAGACCTCGTTTTGTCGGAGAACTCCCGCCGCAATTTGATCTTCCAGCCATTGTGCTTGTTCATCGACCCAATCGTTTACTAATGGGCCTCGAATGTATGACAGGAACGTCATGGCTCGTGACGCGGGAATTGCGAGCTGGTCGACGGTGGGATTCATCTCTTTATAAAGTCGGAATGCCCGTAGGAAGGCTTTGCTCTCGTCTCTGACTCCCGTGAACTCGGGGGGAGGGTTTCCTCCCAATCGTCCGTTTCCTCCAGGGGCTGGCGCTGCAGGTGCGGCTCCTCCTGGCGCGGCGCCACCGCCACCGCCACCGCCACCGCCACCGCCACCGCCACCGCCACCGCCACCGCCACCGCCACCGCCACTGCCACCAGATGGTGGTGCCGGTGCGCCGCCACTAGGCGGGTTCGGTGCTCCCCCTCCTGAGCCCGATGCTCCAGAGGATCCTCCTGCTCCACTAGTAAGAGTGGTGCTAGCCGAAGCTTGCAGGGTTTGAGACATGACGTGGGTTTGAAAATGAGTTGTCGGGTCAATAGTGGGTAAGTTTGTCGTGGGTACAGAGACACTGGGTGATGAAGAGTCGTCGTCGATGGCAATGCCGGGGGTAGTATGAGTTATGAGAGGTCCAACTCCGAGTGCTTGGGGTACTATACTAATAGTATACCACTGGCCTTTCTTTGCGGAGTAATCAATATACGCCCACTGTCGTATGTCCTCGAGATAGTGGACCTGTCGGTACTTTTGCGTGTTAGGGTGGAAGAGAAAGTATCCTTCCACTCCTTCGTGTTCCTTCCAGACGACGGCTCCTTTGACTTTATCAGAAAGCTCGTCGTCACTATATCTGTCGATGTATTCGGCCTGAAACTGGGATCTGGCGCGACTGTGAAGGTTCGCCACTGTGAGAGACTTGACTTAATGTAACGCCACCACAGGGGCGTTAGGTACGACGTGTACCGTGTTCAAGTCAACGGGATCGGAAGAGCGCGAGTCGGTTAAGACTCAGTTCGGTGATGCACAAGTGCCACTCGGTATCCCTGGTACCGAGCGCAATAGTAGAAAGGCAAGGCTCAAGCGCAAAGGCGAGCTAAAGCGGGGACTCAAGCGCAAGGGCGAGTCAAGACGTTCGTGAGGCGAAGACGATGTGGTATTACACAAGAAGTCAAGTCTACCGTACATGCTAGGTAGGGCGCGACTTATATACTGTTACAGGATGTTTGTGCTACACAAACATATGGCGCGAGTCTGGTATAATCGTACAAGAACCGGAACAAAGGGAATAGTCACATGTGGTACGAGGGAATCCCGCGGGGCGACGCGTGACTGAGAAATGGTCAGCGGACGAAACAAAGCGTAAAACTGGCCATCCTATCGCCGAGGCGCAAGGTGCGGAATGGAAGCCGAGAAGCGCAAGTCATGGGAACGTATCGTAAAAGTCAAGGAGTTGGAAGACGCAAAGGAGAAAGCCAAGATAGTTCGTAACAACTAATGTGCAAATCCTCATGAGCTTCATGGTCAGGCCGTTGGCACTCGAGACGACAATCAGGAACTCGTTCGACCGAACGCGCCGATGGTTAACTCTCTAACTGGGGCGCTCCGGGAGGCCAGACGAGAATCAGAGGTGCGTCGAGAGTCTTGGCGAATTCTCAATGACTTCATGATCATGGTCAGAACGTTGACACTGAAAACGACGGTCAGGAAGTCGCCAGGGTCGTACAAGTTCCCCAGCATAAAAATGGAGCTCGACTGGCACCGCGGGTTCAAGCTGCCGACGGCCAAGGCGCTGAAGGACAAGCGGAGGTGAGTCAAAGGTTTACATCGCCTTATATACAGAATCTTAGTAGTCTTATGGACAGACTGCGGTGGCTCAAGAAAACGAGCTAGAAGTATTGACTCCTACGGCCTTGGAAGAATCCCAGCGACCGGATGCAGTGGAAGTTGTTCCAGAATCCAATGCCATTGGGCCTCCAGAACTCGAATTAAACATGGAAGTCGCAAGAGCCGCAGGTGGTGGTGCGACCATTCTGACCAGCGAGCCTCAGAAGCCTCAGCGATCCAGCGAACGCAGGAGCGCCATGACCAGGGAGCATATCTCTGCCCCCGAGACTAACTTCGGGACAATAGACGACAGAGTAGCGGTCATGAAGGAGGAATATGTGAAGACGAGCGACGAGCTTGTCCATAATGTGCCCTCTCCGTTAAATTTTGTTTTGTGTACACTGACTTTTGTCGTAAAGTGGCTTAAGGCAGTCGATACCCGAAGGCAGAGCCTTGAGAAATCCCGTGTCGCACTTCACGAACTTTGCAGAACCGAGCTGCACAACTCAAGTCCTGGAATCGTTGTCCTCGCTATGTTGGAATTCCAGGTGGTGACCGACGGTGTTTGTGGACCTTCTCACCATCTGTGTAATGTATCATGACCGCAGCCGTTTTTCAGAATAATGATCTCTGTGACGCGGATGACAAGACTAAGGCGGAAACATTGCATTCGATGCTGGTAGAAATGGTGGAGGGGTTGTGTGCTGACTTTCCTGGACGCTGCGCCGAGACTCAGGCTGCTCTCAAATGGCAGCCTATCACGGAGAATGCCATCATTTCTGCCGAGGTGTCTTCCTCTGAAAGTTTCGGACGTCTGTCTCAGTCTGCAGTGGACACGGTGCGTGAAACCTTTTAATGTGTTTCAGTTCCAGCCTGAGGTGTCACTTTCCAGATATCGAGCCAAGCTTCTGATGCCATTCGAGACATAAACCAATATGAGAGAACATCAATGGACCAGATCATAAACCGTATGAGGCAAACCGGCCAAAATGCCCGCGCTTTGGTTGAACAACAGACGAAAGAGAGCGATGCAAGATTTGTACGTTTGACTGACCATTTTATGGCGTTATCTCTGATGGTGTATTAGATCGAGAAGTTAAACTCGTCCCAACGTGAGAGAAGAGGAAGCCATTCGAACAACGTACGACAACTTCATAAATAACCATACAAAATAGTGACAGTATTTCAGCCAAAGTCGCGGCGAAAGAGCGTCGCAAGAGACTGTGAGCAGGTAAATAATAATAATACTGGTTCCTTAAGCACGAGATCACAAGTCGTCGCCTAGCAGAAACAGGCGGCTAGCAAGCAGCGCAAAGTGCGGGATCAGGTTCGTTACTCAAAAGTGCTTCCTCTATTGCGTCTCGAGCTGAATTATCATGGTAACAGCAGACGGAAGCAGCCAACCAGGTGCGCGAGGTAAGTCCGTTCAGGGTATTTTCTACGCAGCGTGGTGACAGGATCAGTAACAACCGACCACGCAGACCGCCACCCCCGAGGACGAGGTATGTCAATTAAAGCCTTGTTCCACAACGTGGCGGCACCATGACACGATGCCAGGGGCTCACTACGCAGCAGCAGCAACGGGAGGCAGCAGAGGTGCGGGTCGAGGTATGTCACTCGAGGCTATTTCCTTTGTAGTAACGCTGACACAAATGCCGAAAGCTCGAGCAACAGCAGAAGCGGCAGGAGGAAGATCTCCGTTTATGGCAGGTATGTTACTCGAGGGTTCTCACTACGCAGCGCTGTGACAAACCTCAACAGCTCAAGCGTCAGCAGTGGGAGGAGCAGACGGCAACTAAGGTATGTCGCTCGAGGGTGTTCATCCCACTGTCTGTTCAGTTCCATGCGGCAGCGACAAGAGCAGGAGGCGGCCAACAAGGTATGTTGCCTCTTTTACAAAGGATTGGCATACGATCCTGAGGCCTTTCCTACAGAAGGAGAGGGAGAGGCTCGAGCAGGAGGCAGCCAATCAGGAGCACGAGGTATGTTACCTCTTTTATGGCGGATTGGCGTACGATTCTGAGGCCTTTCCTACAGAGGGAGAGGCTCGCTCAGCATCACCAAGAACACGAAGCGGATGACCTCGATCGCCAGGTACGTGTCACACGAGTGCTTTCCTTCCGCTGCGCTGCAAAGTGCTTACCTCAGAGCAACAGAATCAGGAAGCCGCCAACGAGGAACGCGAGGTATGGAGCGCGAGCACGCATTATGTACTCTTTGTGGTGTAGCGATAACGAACTGAACTCGCGCGACTAGAGACTTGCCCAGCAGCAACGCCAAACACAACAGATCACCAAGAGCTTTCAAGTGAGTGCCGTGGAGTGTCTTTGACGTGCTCAATGTCATCCCACAACGTCAGAGCTTTGCATC
This sequence comes from Lactarius hatsudake, assembly GCA_024734325.1. Classification (NCBI taxonomy): domain Eukaryota; kingdom Fungi; phylum Basidiomycota; class Agaricomycetes; order Russulales; family Russulaceae; genus Lactarius; species Lactarius hatsudake. Next base: position 284,647 of record JANSJP010000032.1, on the reverse strand, counting down.
ATCACATGGGATCTTGGCCAACGTGTCTGCGAGCTTTCGTAATTTAAGACAAGAAAAACATCTTCGTCTTGAAAATCGCGATAGAGTAAGACTTCGTATTTTTCCGTAGGATGTCACCTTGAAGAGGGACTGTTTACTTTAGCATTCCGCAGAAGCGCCATCAGGTCAGCCAGAGGTACGCCCTCTCCCTTCTTCCAAGGACCTGAGCGTCTCATGGTCGAGAAAGCCTCACAGATCTCCGGAACACATGGACACGATAATTGAAGAAGAGCCGTCGGGTCAGCCTGAAGTACGTCCCTCCCTTCTCTATGTGCACAGGTGTCATCTTATGGTCGAGAAAGCCCTCCCAACCCCTTGAGAACATGGATCTCGACAAAGGGCCGTCGGGTTCACCTGAGGTACGTCACTCCTCTTCCATGTATCCAGGTGTCTTATGATCGAGAAAGCCCTCCCGACCCCCTGAGAACATGGACATGGATCTCGATGAAGGGCCGTCGGGTCAGCCCGAGGTACGTCACTCCCTCTTCCTATGTACCCAGGGTGTTGTCTTATGATCAAGAAAGCCCTCCCGACCTTCTGATAACGTGGACACGGATCCCCACAAAGGGTCGTCGGGTCAGCCCGAGGTACGTCCCTCCCTCTACGTGCCGGCGTGTCTTATGATTGAGACAGCCCCCCCAACCTCGAGAGAATATGGTCACGGACTTCGACGCAGACCCGTCCGGTCTGCCGCATGTACGTCCCTCCCTCTTCTAAGCAGTACCCAGCATCTCATAATCTAGGAAGCCTCCCAGCCCTCCCGATCCCTCAGGTGGCGTCACGGACAGCAGCCATTGCAATGCGTCTTCTGCAGGGCTGTGCCCGGACCACTTATCCGAACTTTCCGCAGCAATAGAACGGAATACGAAGACGGTGGAACAAAATACGAAGACGGTGGAACTAGTACTTAGTCAAGTGTTGCACTTACAACGCAGAGCAAATACATCATCGACGCGCAAGGACCAGGACGAGGATTTGGACGAGGATTCGCCTGCACCAATAAGAAAGAGGCGCAAATTTAGGGCACCTTCTCGGAAAACTGTTCACAGAGACCCTGATGAACTGGGTTGCCGTGTATGTTTTCAACGACTCGAACAGAGCCTTGCCGTGCTTACGCTGGTACTGAAGGAGCGAGTTCGCAAACACATGAATACAATGATGGGAAGACCCCATCGCACAAGTGCTCCTCCTGAATCTGCACCCGATGAGGCAGTTCTCAAATACAACGAATCTCTCGACAACGAGGACGGGCCCTCCAAGGTCCGATTTCGGGCTGACCTTTCCGCAGAACGGCCTGTAAATGGCCCTTGGAACAATCGCCTCTTTGAATTTTTTTGGTCAATTATGCCCACAAGCACTCAGACAACAATGTGAAGGATCTGTCGACGTACTTCATGACGTATTTGCAGACATTACAGACGACCTGTCGCAAGATGAAAACCACTGAAGGAAAATCAACCTATGAGGTAAATTTGCGGCGTAGCAGGATTGAGAAACGCAAAAAAACTGTGAGATTGATCCCTTTTCTGGTGCACATTTTCTGACAGTCATTCCCAGCGTTTCCAGAGCCAAATCAGTGCTCTGCACTACCATGACCTTCGCCGATTTATCAGGCCCTTGACAAAAATGTTGCACGCGGTTCTCAGTGACGACGAGAGTGACCATGAAAATGGTACCAATCTCGGACAGGGCCGTTATGCTATTGTAGGGGAAGTATGGCGCTCCGACGAATTGATCAAATGGCTTAGATTGATGGACCTCCTGGCTTGCGGCGAAAAGTGGGACGGGCGTAATGTGGCACGACAAGGTAACAGTAGGCGCCTTCGCCTCCATTCCTCTCGTTCGAAAGATGGTGTCGCCGTCTCGGGGTTGCCTGAGAATTGCTACAATCCTGATTGGTTGAACTCCTTGAAACGCTATGAGAGAGAACTCTTGGACGTCCAACCACCGTTGGATATGCAGTTCTCAGATGAAGAGCGACGGTGCGTATCTTGGTCTCTGGATATCTGATATGATATTCAGTTGTTTTCACAGGCGCGCCGCAACATACATCCCACTTGCGAATGGGGAGGCCCGACCCTTATCAGAGAACGCCGACATCAGTGGCCTCGACGAGTGGCTCGTGAAGATGTTCGGAAAATTACAAACTCAGAGACCCGATTGATTTATGTTCTTACAAGTTACATCACTACACATAACGTAGAGAACGAATGTGAATAGTGCCTTCCCAAGTCCTGAGATGTCCCGACGGTGAGAGCGTAGGCAACTTGGAGGGGAGAGGCACCACTGTCTTTGTCCGAGTCTATGCACGCAGTTTGTGTATCGAGACGTCAATGTCGACGTCGAAAGTGGAGACGGATTCCGTGGAGGTGAGGGAGATAGGATTAAGAGGGGGGGCGGTATTCGATCTCCGAGCCAGGGTGCGTATGAGTACGAGTGAGATCAAGAGTGAGACGGTTGAATTCCGAGGTCAGCGGCTGAGACGATGAAAGCCGAGGCAGAGCTCGGAATGTCGTAGGCAGCGGCGCCGAGTCTCTCCAAAGGCGGGCTGGTCTTCGGGTTTGGCTACTCGGCTGGTGCGTGAAAGAGATAGGCAGACAAGGAAGGGGCTGAGACTTGGACCGAGACGCCGATTTCGGGCCCCGAGCTGCGTCAATGCGTCTGCCTTCCGCCATCTCCCATGAGTAAAACTAGGCAGGGCACTTCTAGGCAAGCCACAACTAGGCAAGCCACAACTAAGCAACTTGAAACTCACCTTGACAATCTCAAGTACACGATGACTGAGGGCTCTAAGGGACTAGAGACAGAAGTTGAGAAGGTCTGTAATGTGAATGGAAGGATAGACGCACAACTCGAATCGCTCCGGAATCGTCTTGACCAGGCCGAGGTGAGTCCGGTGTAGTTCTACCACTCCCATGTGTTACTTAGTGATGGCCTCCAGACTGTGGCATCAGGACTCTCGAAACTGAAGGGTGACGTCGAAGAGGCCTTCGCTTCATTACGCTCAGGAATCAGTAGCCACCAAGAACAGGTAGACCGTTCAACGCAGGAGTGGCAACGTAATTTTGGTCCGTCTGCCTCAATTTTCATGACGCTCCAACCCCTGACCATTCATAGAACAAATTATAAACGAGAAGTTACAGTCAATTGAGGTAACTTTGACCAGCATATTGAGTGCGCTGCCAACACCAGAGAGCAATAACAGTCAGATCCCTGATTCCCCGTTTCCCCCCTTGTCGCCCGCCCCTCAATCTTCCGTTGGGACACAATATGAAACTCTTGAATCAGTGGTGTCGATGGCCACCGCGTTGCCCCCCTTGTCGCCCGCCCCTCAATCTTCCATTGGGACACAACACGAACCCCTTGAATCAGTGGTGCCGATGGCCACCGCAAGTGAATCTCCGAATCAGGAAGAGGGTATTCTCGACCCCAGTGACGATGAATTTGTTGGAGACAAACCTCGAGCATTACCTCTCTCGACGAGAGACGGCAGTGTACTTCCCGTACGTTCCATTGTTTTGCTTGCAGCATTCTCTATACTACTGTATTATGTATGCGAGGCCTGTATGTATGTTGTACAAGGTCAAGCAGACCAAGAAATTGTTTAAGTATTTATACGATGGCGTGTGTCTGAGCGGCAGTGCGAGTGCGAGTAGGGATCGTCACCGGTCACCGGTCACCCGCGCGTACGGGTACGGGTGCTGGCGGGTACGGGTTTGGCACGGGTTCGGGAATTGCTACCCGTACCCGTACCCGCGTACGGGTTTTTGCCGACCCGTGACGATCCCTAGACGCAAACTGGGCATGTTTTCCCTCGAGCAGCCCTTTTGTGTGTAGTACAGGCGTTGCGAGACTATGATCTCCATTCAACAGTACAGAACTGAAAGGGAACCAAAAACGATGTGATTACTCAGTAGTGGTAGTAGTAGTACCGTAAATCTGGATGCGATAGATACATGTAAAACTTGGGTGACCCCAATTTCCGGATACCTCAACAATGACGTGATCAAAGTAATCAGCGTAGTCCGTAAAGGCTGTAAAATTCTGATATGGAGTAGACTGTGAAGGCTCATAAATACCAGATATAAGACGAATGCCACAATACCCGGATCCAAAGTTAGGTCTAGAAGTGCTCACGTCCCCTGAAGATGTGCAAAAATCGCCGTCAGCCGGCTTCAAGCCCCAAAGCGCGACATTTTTGGGAGCGGAAAGCGCGGTCGGGAGATTTGCGTGCCCGACAGTCAGGGCATTGACCCGAATGGCTCGAGTGAGCCGTATTCCGAGCTGTCCAGAATCGCCATGGAAAGCCCAGCATGTCCAGGCTCTATCCCGTCCGTCAACGCGAGGGATGGTGTATTGGTTTGCTCTGGCGCCCCGTGAAATATCCGCCTCCATATTGCGGAACCTTTGGGACTGGGAGGGGAAGTAAGTCGCGGAAGTCAATTCGGCGATCGTCCGGCCACCAGCAGAGAGACTACCGTGATCGGGACAAGGGGGGGGGGGGGATAGTGAACTAGTAAGGTCTGGCCCGAAATGGAGTTCCAAGTTATAACGTCCCCACGTGAATGTAGTTGAAAGGCGGCAACTGGAAAAGACGTCGAATCTGCTTGTGAAGACGCGAAGTGAAAATGGGAGAGAGGGTGGTGGGCGACAACTCGAATGCAAAATCTGTGGAGGGCCCACAAACTACCCACAGGCGACGGTTGATAAGAGTGCGATGATCCCAAGCGTTTCAAAGAAGGTATAGCACAACTCGCTTCGCCGTTCGACTGCTGTGGGATAATCCGCGCCGTGTGTCAAGAAAACTTCCGAGTCGTATGCGTCGTCGCGAGAGCGGCTAGAGAGGAATCAGGTGGTATATGGTTCGTATGTAGTGTAGCACGAACCACATCTGACGGTTTGCTCCTTCACAATCTCTGGCGGCCAAACTGGCTCTGGAGATCAGACTGAGTCTTACTGTCAGGCGGGACAGAAGAGCTGAACCAAGGGAGTGGCATAGATATCAAAGGACGTGAGGTAGAGCTGCCATGAGGATCGGTATAATGAAACGAGTTACAGTAACGGTTGGTCACGCCGCCTATTGTAAGGTCAAAGGATTCCATTTCCATGGCCCCAGAAGGGAATCGCGCTGAACAAGGCGCTGAATACAAATTACATTGATCAAATATCCGAGTCCTTCGATACATTTCGTCGCCTTACTGTAAACTACAAACTGAACCCTAGCCAAGTACGATCTGAGGCATATTCCTCGATCGACGATCGGTGTTTGAAAGAATCCACGTAGGGGTAGTTGTGTCGCTTGGCTGGAAAGAAAGGATGCGATGCTTTAGCTTTGGGGTGTACACCTTCTCAGATTTGGCGACCTTCGCTCCAGAGTTAGGCATGACCAAGCCACGCAAGGACTCTCGTACCTGTTTCCATATGAGATTCTTCTTTGAGGACGCCTTCCGCTACTAGAAGCCATACTTGAAGGACATGTGCGCCGTGCTCCTCGGAGTGGAATTGGTTTATGAACAGATCACCAAGCTCGAGTTGAACATTCGTGTGCAAGACAGGGGGCTTGGTGATAGCCTTTTTGTTCCACAGCATGACCAGCACGTCTTGGTCTTCTCTTTCTGATGCCAGCCGTCGATCGAGGGATCATTGCTCCCTACATCGAAGTGTGTCAGGTACTAGCAGTTCTTCATTAGGCCCGACTCACGTGAGAAGAGCGAAGTGACGCTTCGCCGTTATCGGCCGGCATTCCTTGAGAGGAAGTGCCGTCGCTTGCGCTGTCACGGGAGCCTGTCTCTAACTCCTCAGCATTCTCTTCAGACTCCTCAAAAGTCGAGCGGGATGATGGCTTTATGGGTCCAGTCGTCCGAGGGAGAGAGCTGTGCCTGGTTTCTCTCGAGAGGTCTTCGAACAGCTTGACCGACGTCGGAGGTAAGGATGACGAACGAGGCGCTTCAGAACCCTCGTCTATGTCTCCCAGATCAACGATTGTCATTCCCGTCTGGCTGATAGGTGTAATGTTGAAGAACTGGCGTGGTTTACCGAGGATCATTCTGGGGGGAACGCGGGCCATATGCATGGCAGGGCACAAGAACGCGAATTGAGCCACCGCCGTACCCAAGTCGGTCACGGTTGAAAGGCTCGGACAGCCACGTGCGTTCAGACACGATCCTTTGTGCGTCGCGCGTTCTCCTCTTGGAGTATCCTTTCATGTCTCAACGACTTGAGTATCAAGAACGCTTCAACCGACTCGCTCATGAATCTGTCATCAACGCAATGGTCGTTAGTCCCCGATGGACGTCGGCTCGTAACGGGTAGCGATGACTCCACTGTGCTCGTGTGGTCTTCGCGGTCTAGTGTCGCACTATGTCGCTTCAAGACTCATTCACCCGTTCTCTCCCTTGCGTGGGTGGAAAGCTCAAAGGGATTCATCTTGGGTGCAAGAACGGTACGCTAGCATCAGTGATATCACAGAGGTATGAGACTCCGAATTTGGATAGAATTGGTTCCGCGTTTGCTAATTGGATCCAGCGCTATGTCAAGACAACATTTTTTAAGGGACATAGTGCCGCAGTCCGTTGTATATCCCCGAACTTCAACACTTTCCCATATCGGCGGCCAAGGACGACGTCAAGATTTGGAGTCGCCAGGGACAGACCGATCTGCAAGGTGCGTTCATGTGTGGCTATAGTATTCACTCATGCGCAGTCATTTTGTGCAGTCGAGAGCTGGGAGTTGAAGGTCAACCTTCCTCCCCCGAGGACAATTGATTTTCGTCGAGAAGTGGAGGTCACTTCCGTCAACTGGGAAAATCAAAACGCGGCCGCAATTGCGTCCTTCGCCGTGGTATCATATAAGTGGCATGGGATTATGTGTGTCTTTGAACCCTATCGACAGCTACTTACCGCTCATCTCCTCTGTCAGGTGCTGGGACGTGACGAACGTGACGGTTCTTTGGCAATTGCCCATGAAAGATTGGTACGTGAAAGGTATCCACGTACAGACATGATTATTAATCATACTCTAACCGTAGTGGTACCCTTTCCCTATCTCCTAACGGCAGGTTCGCGGCAACATTCGGATTGTCCAATTTCTTTGAGCTGCGAGATTTGAAATCGGGGCACTGTCCAAAGCCTCCAACCCCCAACCGCACGCCCTAAACTCTCGAAGAATCAGCCTGTGTGCTTCGCTCATGAGGGTTTTGCCGTGGTAGGCGCCGCAAGTGATACCGAGGTCTATGTATGGGATACCGAGCGCAGGGACCAGCTGCTATCCTTGGACCATGGTGGTGAGTGTGCGAGCGTCGGAGATGAACAGTATTGAATCAAAACATCGTAGACGGTTCTACAATCCACACCCTTGCCGTGCATTGCGTCTGATGCTATGTTGAGTATCTCGGCTGACTTTACGATCTGAGCAGACAGCATTTTCGAAGGAAGACGATCAGTTCGTAATTGCAACCTGCACGGAGAAACGAGGCAAATTTTATATTTTCGTATGGGCAACAGTCCCCTGCGACGTCAAGACTGCATCTACATCGTCAGCATGTGTGTGAAATATATTTCTGGCACGTGTGAGAGTCTGATCTACATGATTTCCTCTACCTAGATGACATTGGAGGGAACCAAAACGAACTCTTCACGCGAAAGTTCTGGATAAATGTGGCATTCTTGGCAATCCTGGTGGCCCTGTTATCGTGGTGGATAATGTATTTGTATGCCAGTGCGACGGTAACAGCAGCGGCGTACTTAGCGACTTACATGACCAACTTCGATTAGGAACGAGATTAAGTACGGACTTGTTACTGTAGAGTAAACAATAGGAGATCGGCCCGGTCTGGTGACATAAGTATGAGGTCAGCCAGTTGCGCAGTTGCGCCCAAGGTTGCGCCACTTTCTTCGTGCTCTAACGTACGGCCATGGCCCGCTCCAAACAGACAACAAGGCCACCCCCAAGGCCACCCCAAATCTCACCCTGGCCACTTTCCAGGGTGACATGCCGAATCCCCGTTCTACGTCGATCTCAGATACAAGTTGCCAAGATGTCCTCCAGTGGGTCCCGACCCAAGAAGCGAAAGAAGTATCCACCTCCCTGGAGGAAGCCTGAGGACGTTGAACTCAGCGAAGAAATCCGTGACCTCCAGCGTGACATCGCGACTCACTCTACTTCTACGGCGTCAGTGGCCCCTTGTAACGTCTACCACGGACGTTAGCCTGACTTAGGCTTCGTTGGGCGCGGCGATCCTAAGTGGTCGGTAGAAGAGACGATTGGTAATGGCGTCGGGGTACTCAGCTGGATGTGGAGCTAGATCTCCGTTCAATGCGACAAAGGCGTGCAAGTCCTCCTCTTGAGGTACGTTTGCCGGTGGATCGTCGAGGGGTACGATGGTTCTCCAAGAAGGGTGATCTACGATGTAGATATAGCCGTACGGTTTGGCGACTCGTTCGTTGTGGTAGAGGAATACGCGGTGATATACTGATCCAGACGGATAGGTGTCCACTGCCCACAGAGGGGAACTCGGGATAAGCTCACGGGGATCCCTGGTCTAAGGGGATATGCCGGAGGCGACTCACTTCGCAGGGAGAAAGAGTCTGAGGGGAGAGGAGACAACGAAGATGGTGGTATTGAAGAAGACCAAGATGGCGATCCTGGTCTTCCACGTCGACTACTTATACAGATACTCGCGGGCTTTCAAGCGCCGCTTCAAACTAAACTAGCCAATAGCGTAAGTAGAGTAAACCCTAGTACCGCTATCCTAGTATGAGTCACATCGATACGAGATCCGATCCGTTATCGTACACAATCACATGCGCCGGAGCTTACCCGGCTGACTGATCCAACAAGTCCATGACGATATACTGCTGACGTGGTGTCATCCCCGAGCGTCAGTGTCCACTTCCGGGCCGAAACGTAACATCACCCCCTTTTCAGGATCGGGCACCAGACCGACCGCGGCAGATCTCCTCTCGGAGGCGCGCAATCCGGGCTCCTTCCTCGACTCCAGGGCGGTATGAGTCCCGCTCGTCTTCGATGCGCTTGATGGCGTTGGCGCGTTGGAGGCGTAATACGCACTCCCGGCGCATGCGCCCAATCTTGTCGAGCTCGTCGACCTTCTTCTTGAGCTCCTCCTCCTTGGCCGTGTATCCCGCTTGGAGGCAGCGGTATCGATGCACCTCCGCCGTTATCGTCAGATCATTCATGGCCATGCAGGCCATGTCGACTGACTCGCGGTAGCTGCTGTCCTGGTCTAGAAAGACCAGGTCGTCGTCGTGGTAGGTGGGCGTGGGTTGGTCGTAGTTGGGGGCGGCGTGCACCGACTTGCCGTACTGCTGGTCGCTGCCTCGTCTGTAGGCAAGGACAAAGGGGTCCGCCGTAAAGACGAGCTGCGTATACCGAGCTGGGTGCAGCCGGCCCTGAGCGTCGCGAATCTGGAAGGGGATGAAATGAACTCCCCTGTTGTGGTGGAACCCGCGCGGTGGCGGAGTCTCCACGCGAGATCGGGAAATTGGACTGTGTTCCTCTGGACGGTAGAGGCGGCGCTTCTCGGGTCTCTCCGATGGGGGGAGAGTGAGTGGTTCCCCGTCCGTGCTGCATAGCGGCGGGGTTTCGTCGTGAGTAGTGGTGAGGTGAGTCCCATACGTGAGATGTTGGTTGAGGGGGCAATGCTCCTGGGACAGGTACCGGTCGTAACTGCGATCTTCTTGTATTTGAGCCTCGTCTTGACGGGACGGAGGTCTCGTGGGAACATAGCTTTGCGGAGACGGGCTTCGTGTGCCCGCTGCTGTAGGTGTTGGCGAAGGAAGAAGGGATGGAATGGGGGTAGTTGGACGACTGGGGCTGGGTTGAACGGACTGGGCAGGCGACAGGGATGGTGATGGCGGGGCGTTCTGAATGATGACAGTGGGCTGGACTGAGATAGGGAGGAGGTCGTCGAGGACATAGTGAACTTGGACTGGGGATTGGGACATGAGTGGATGAGAGTGGAAGAGAGGGAGATGGGGACGTCTCTTGGAAAAGACCTGCGTTTATATGCGTCTCTCTGGCGGGGTTTAAACGTTTGAACTCCCTTATCGCTTCATCAGCGAATACGTCATCCTTCGAGACCCATTGATTATCGGAGTCCGGGTATCCGCGCCATTTGACCAAATACTGCAGTTTCTTTGTTCTGCCGAGGCGCCGAGAGTCTAGAATCTTCTCGACCTCGTATTCTTCTTCGCCATCAATCAAATCTGGCGGTGGGCGCTGATAGTTGGGGCCGTGTGTGGGAGTTTCGCGATAAGGAGTCAGGAGGTCCGTATGGAAAACTGGGTGGATGCTCCACTGCGTGGGAAGTTCCAATCGATAGTTAACTGCGGACATCACCTGAGTTACCCTAAAGGGGCCGTGTCTTCTGGGCGCAAGCTTGGCGGTTGGTTGATTGGTACGTAGGTGGCGTCCCTCTAGCCAGACGAGGTCCCCGATTTGGTACTTGGGCGTATCTTTGTGTTTGATCCACCCCTGCTGCGCTTTTCTCATTAGTTCCTGGGCGCGTATTCTAGCTTCTTTGAACTGTTTGACGCGAAGTGCCACTTGAGGAATGGGAGAGGGTCTATCCGTCCAATCGGCGCGTGGGTTGTATCCCATGAGGATGCTAAAGGGAGACTCCTTGGTTGATTCGTTAGGCCAGTTGTTATGAGTGAATTCCGCCATTGGGAGATAGTGGATCCAATCGTCTTGTCTTTCGTTGACCCAGAAGCGTAGGTATTGCTCCAGCCATTGATTGGTGCGTTCCGATTGTCCGTCCGTTCTGGGGTGATAGGCCGTGGAGATGTTCTGTTCGATCCCCAGTATTTTGCACAGTTCGCGTGTGAACTTGGATGCGAATCGCGGGTCTCTGTCGCTGATGATGCGCGCTGGTAGTCCGAATCGGGAGAAGACATGTTTTACGTACAGGGTTGCGGTTCCTTCCGCGCTTATTTCTTCCAGGCAGGGAATGAATATGGCCGCTTTCGAACAGTCGTGGTCGGTTACTGTTAGTATTGTGTCGCAGCCTTCCGCTTGGGGTAGCTTTGTAATAAAATCCAGGGCTATCGTTTCGAAGGGCATGGCTTCCGGTTTCGGGAATATTGGTTGTAGTGGGGCACGCGTGGGGCGGTTGTTGACTTTGATCCGTTGGCAGTCCGCACATCCTTTGACATAGTCCTGTACCTCTTGTCGTAGACCCGGCCACCAGTAGTATCGTTCAACCATTTTGATTGTTCGGTTAATTCCGGGGTGTCCGTGTATCGGTGGGTCATGGTGGGCTTGAATTATATGCCTCCGTTCAATTTGGTCTCCGGTGACTGCGCGTCGTCCGTCCTTGTACCATGTGCCTTCGATCTTCTTGAGTTTGTGGGAGTCGACCCATCGCCGGATGGTCTCTTCGTCTTGGGTGTATACTGGGTTCGTAGGCTGCATTTCGGCGACGGTTATCGTGTTTCCAAGTCGTATTGGGTCTTCCGTAGTATCGATTTCCGCGGCTCTGATGAAGATGTGGTCTGGCAGTACCGTAACTTGTTCGTTATCGTGGTCTCCTTGATCGTAGTCCGGTCGTCGGGATAGTGCGTCTGCTCGTCCGTTAGCTGTGCCTTTGATGTGGTGAATCTCTATGTCATATTCTGAGAGTTCAAGTACTTCCCGGGCTACGCGCCTGGATATCTTTTGCGGGGATCTCCAGTACTGTAAGTTCATGTGGTCCGAAAACACTTTGATCTTGTGTGGTGATCCTGCGAGGTATTGCCTCCAGTTACGTAGGGCTTTGACTATGGCTAGTAACTCCAGATCATAGATGTCATAGTTTCGCTCGGCTGCGTTGAGGGTGTTTGAGTAGTATGCGATGGGATGGCGTTTGTTGTCTTCGCCTCGTTGAAGCAGTACTGCTCCTACGGCGTATCCTGACGCATCGACTTCTAGCTCGAAGGGTTTGTCCAGTTCTGGGTGTTTAAGTACCGGTTCTTGTGTTACTAGCTCCTTGAGTTTGTCGAATGCCTGTTGCTGTTCCGTTCCCCATGTCCATTCCGTGTCTTTGCGGGTGAGTTTGTTGAGGGGTCGTGTGTGTGTGGCAAAATTTCGGATGAAAGCGCGGTAAAAGTTGCAAAAGCCTAGGAATGATCGCACCTGTTTGATGGTTTTTGGGGTAGGCCATTCACGTATGCCCGAAATTTTGATAGGGTCCATGCGAATCACCCCCTTTTCAATGATTACCCCCAGGTAATCGAGGGAGGAAGAGTGGAAAGTGCATTTCTCCAGTTTCAGGTAGAGGTCGTGTTCTTCGAGGAGGTCTAAGACCGCATGTACGGCTTCCGTGTGATCTTGTTCCGTTGTTGTTGTTGCGATGCCGATGTCGTCCATATATGCCCGTATGATGGTCCCTTTGCGTTCGAAGTATTCGATGAGTGGAGCGATGATGTAGTTCATCATCGCTTGGAAGGTAGCCGGCGAGTTTGTTTGCCCGAAATACATGACCAATGGTTCATACAGGCCATATTTTGTCTTGAACGCGGCTTTTTCTTGGTCGCCGTCTTTGATGAGTATGTTGTTATATCCCCACCGTACGTCGAATTTGGAGAAGATTACTCCGCCGCTTAGATCTGCGATAAGTTCCGGTATGAGAGGGAGTGGGTATTGATTGCGTATGGTCCATTTGTTGATTACTCTGTAGTCCTGTACTGGCCGTAGTTTTCCATCCTTCTTTTTGATGAAGAAGAAAGGGGATGCGTACGGGGATTTAGAGGGTCTGATGTACCCTTTTGCCAGTTCTGCGTCAAGCCATTCCTTAAGTGCTTTGTCTTCCGCTTGACTCATTGGGTAAATCTTGCAGTCTATGTGGTCGGGGGCGTCCGGTTTGAATTCAATCGCGTGATCCCATGGTCTGGAAGGTGGAAGGCGGTGTGATTCCTCTTCACTGAAAACCTTCGCATGCTGTTTGTATTCGTCCGGGATTTCCTTTTTCTCCGTGTATTGTTGTGCCGTGATTGCCAGTTCTGTTGCCGTGGTTCGTAAATGGATGGGTAGTGATTCCTCTTCTAGGTCGGCGAGGATACGTTCTTTTTGCTGGTCCATGCATTGTTCGAGGGTTTGCCGTAGTTGTTCCATTGCGGATCGTGCTGTAAAGGGCCTGAGGGGATTTGTGGTGCGTATAATGATAGGGTATTGTTTCGTGTCTAGGGTTGCGGTGGCCCAGTGAATCCTAGGTTGGAAGGTGGCAAGCCAGGGGTATCCGAGTATAATGTCTTCCCCTCCTACGTCTGTGATGAAGAACGGGATCGTTTTGACTTTCCCGTCTGTTTGTACGTTCAGGTCGGTGTAGTGTGTGATTTTCCCGCCTTTGTTGTGCGTCCCGTCGATGTTCCAGATGTTACGGGGTCGTTCTAGTTCTTTGATCCCAATGCCCATTTGCTTGGCGAAGTTGGGATGCATAAAATTGTTAGTGGCTCCTGAGTCCACTAATGCTTGTTTGTCGGCCATTGAGTTACTCGTGCGGATCGAAACTGAAACATGCATAGATCGATAGCGCGTTATGAACTGTGAATTACATTGAGAAGCCCTCACCCAGGCCGATGGGTTCAGGCGTCTGGAAAATCCTTCCTCATCCATTCCCCCATTTGATTGTGGAGCTCCGCCATTTTACCCATCATCAAGGTCATCGGTGTCTCGGTTTCTTGGGGGGTTGTGGTTGGCTCATCTAGGTTGATGAGCGGTTCCTCCGCTACGCTTGGGGGTGCGGTAGGAATCTCTTCGATATAGGCACTCCGTCCTTGGGGAGGCCCTGTGTATCCTTGGCGTGGTTGGCGAGGCTGGCGACAATCTCGTGAGAAGTGACCTTTGAGTCCACAGTTGTAGCAAGAGACGTCCTTAACGTTAAAGACGCCACGCCCTCCGTGTCCGCGTTGGATAAATCCTCCTCTCGGTGGGAATGGGGGGCGGTTATCTCGGTGATTGATTTCTGGGCGGTTTGGATCGCCTACTTCTGCCACTCGGGCTCGGATTCTTCCTGGGGTGGTGTCCATCGCATCGGGATGGTTCTGATACTGCCTCCATGTTGGTTGGTTTGGTCTCTGTGGGGTTTGGAAGCGCATTTGCTGCTGCTTGGGTCGTTGTGGTGCGGGTAGTCGCCCGAACCCGTCTTGCCTGGCCTTCATATGAAGGTATTTCTTTTGCTGCTTGATTACGGCAGTCTTCCATTGCGAGTAGTTCCTCGGGTCGTGGAACTGGTAGGCGTTGCGGTAAAGGTCCATGGGTAGTCCCCTCGTAAATTTGTCGAGGACTAGTTGGTCATCTAGGCGGTAGCTAGCTAAGCGGACCGCCTTCTCAAATTTAGTCACGTAGCTGTCAATGTCTGAGCCCGTCATGCGGAATCCTTTGTCAAGTTCTAGGCGAGCGTTCTCTTGTTCCAGGTTGTCGCGGAATTGCCTTTTGAAGGCGATTTCAACTCCGCTCCAGAGCCAGGGGTCGTGTTGGTCTACTTGCTTGTCGAGCCATTCGGCTGTCTTGGTGGCCCATTCGTCGACTAGGTCTCCTTGGATGTAGGTGAGGAACATCATTGCTTTGGTGTAGGGGTGGTTGATGCTTCGGTTGAATTTGTTGACTCCTGCGAATCGGTTCCATTGGGACAAGAATGCTTCTGCTTTGTCGCGTTCCCCTTTGAAGATCGGGGGTTCCTTGCCGACGAATCGGTCTGTGAGTTGGGTGGGATTGGTAGGTGCTGTTGCGGGAGGTCCTCCTCCGCCTCCTCCACCGCTTCCTCCACCGTCACCTCCGTTTCCGCCGCTTTTGTCCCCAGGGTCTCCCCCGGGTGGCGGGTCATCGGGATGACGTGGGTACTTGGTGTCGAATAATGCTGTGCCGATTCGCATCTCTTCGTGGGTAATTGTTTGACTCATGGTAGTGGGAATAGACTTAGCGATAAGCTCTAGGGCTTCTTCTTCTTCTTCGTTTTTGATGACGCGGATTTCTTCGGGGTTGCTGGCGAGTGATGGGGATGATGCGGGAGTC
Source organism: Lactarius hatsudake (assembly GCA_024734325.1). Taxonomy (NCBI): domain Eukaryota; kingdom Fungi; phylum Basidiomycota; class Agaricomycetes; order Russulales; family Russulaceae; genus Lactarius; species Lactarius hatsudake. Next base: position 269,602 of record JANSJP010000032.1, on the reverse strand, counting down.
TTAGGAGTGGGAGATCGGGCTGGCTCTTCTGTTTCTCCGTCGATAGGTCCCCACTGATCGCGGGTGACTAGTTCGCTGGTGCGGATGTCGAGGTTGAGTGCTGAGGATGCGGGTTTGGTGACTTGGAACTTGTTGCTGGCGTCGCTCCAACGGATTTCTGTCCAACAGGTGAAGTCGAAGTTGAACTCGACTGGGATTATATGTTGTCGGTTTTGCGGGTCAATGTAGTAGGCGACGTATCCAGGGATTTCTGCGTCGTCTTTCCAGAAGGCTGATTGAAGGTATCTTTTTGGAACGTTGCGTTCCCCTCGTCGTTCGATGAAGTAGGGGCGGAAAGGCACCCAGAGGTCTTTGGTTTTAGGATTGGCCACGGTGGATCTTGGTCTTAATGTAACGTCTACCACGGACGTTAGCCTGACTTAGGCTTCGTTGGGCGCGGCGATCCTAAGTGGTCGGTAGAAGAGACGATTGGTAATGGCGTCGGGGTACTCAGCTGGATGTGGAGCTAGATCTCCGTTCAATGCGACAAAGGCGTGCAAGTCCTCCTCTTGAGGTACGTTTGCCGGTGGATCGTCGAGGGGTACGATGGTTCTCCAAGAAGGGTGATCTACGATGTAGATATAGCCGTACGGTTTGGCGACTCGTTCGTTGTGGTAGAGGAATACGCGGTGATATACTGATCCAGACGGATAGGTGTCCACTGCCCACAGAGGGGAACTCGGGATAAGCTCACGGGGATCCCTGGTCTAAGGGGATATGCCGGAGGCGACTCACTTCGCAGGGAGAAAGAGTCTGAGGGGAGAGGAGACAACGAAGATGGTGGTATTGAAGAAGACCAAGATGGCGATCCTGGTCTTCCACGTCGACTACTTATACAGATACTCGCGGGCTTTCAAGCGCCGCTTCAAACTAAACTAGCCAATAGCGTAAGTAGAGTAAACCCTAGTACCGCTATCCTAGTATGAGTCACATCGATACGAGATCCAATCCGTTATCGTACACAATCACATGCGCCGGAGCTTACCCGGCTGACTGATCCAACAAGTCCATGACGATATACTGCTGACGTGGTGTCATCCCTGAGCGTCAGTGTCCACTTCCGGGCCGAAACGTAACACCCCTCTTGCGGAGGACAAACAGCCCAGATCGCAGGAACACAGCGAGTCCGAAAGAGACCACCCCACGGCGTCGCGTACTCGCAGACGGCGGTCGACTTCTACCAACAAGCGTGCCCCCCGGAGAAAGCTAGAGGTCCCAGACCTCAGTACAGAACTTCACGACCTTGAGCATGACGCTATACTTCGCTGAGCGTTCAGCCCGACGCGATTCGAGACAAAGCGCAACGAGGCATACGAGGGCGAAGGTGAAATTAACGGTGGAAGGTTCGGCGGAATGATATGCAAGCGGGGGAATGTATCTCGATATCACTGGAGTAGGATTCGAAACAGACCCAAATCGTATATTCGTTCATTCACGTTCGGATTCACTACTTGTCACCGACTTTCATTCCAATACAAAAAGTAATGCGTCAAATTATTATCAAGATTATTATCCACCGTTAGGACTGAATAGGAAGTCAGCCCGGCCCGACTAATTGCGGAGCTCCGTATGGCTAGTGTTGCCATTCCCGTACGCGTTGTTGCCTCTCTGTCTCATCCCCCCCCATTTTTTTTTTCCACCCGTTCAACTGTCTTCAAACTATTCGACACATGTCACACGCTCTATCTGCAGGCCACCTCTCACGAGCAACCATCGACTCACTGTCCGGTTGACTCTGTGGGGATTCGCTTGCTCCTCCTCTTCAACTCGGCGTTTGTCATATGGCCGCTCCTCAACACCTTCGGATCCCTCCTGTCCAGGCTCGCCAATGGCTCACTCTATCCGTAGGCTGCCCCTCACGAGCAACCGCCGACTCACTGTCTGGTTGACTTTGTGGGTGGGTTTGCTACTCCTCTTCGATCTGGCGTTGGTTCCGATATGGCCGCTCCTCAACACCTTCGGATCCCTCCTGTCCAGGCTCGCCAATGGCTCACTCTATCCGTAGGCTGCCCCTCACGAGCAACCGCCGACTCACTGTCTGGTTGACTTTGTGGGTGGGTTCGCTACTCCTCTTCGATCTGGCGTTGGTTCCGATATGGCCGCTCCTCAACACCTTCGGATCCCTCTGGAGATTCTTACACTCCTTTTTTTTTTTCAGCGACGCCGCCCCTGACGGGCAACCTGGCAACGTCGAGTGAGTTCCCTCATCACTTTTCAATTCAAAACTAACACTCAGTTCTCAGCTTGCCAGCGTTTTCAGGTCATCGTCTGAAGGCCGGAGGTTATGGAGCGATGCTCCATACCTTCCCCTCCGCCGTCGCCCTCTGATGACCATAGGCCATCCCTCCAATTGCGGAGGGGTGAGCTGCGCTTGGATGCCTTTGGCACCTGCGCGAGCGTTGCTGGGTCGTAGTTCAGTTTGGCTGGACCTGCTGCCCATTGGGGCAACCGTCGGTACTCGCCGTTTCTATGAGGCGGTCAACCCCAATTTTGATTCTGTCGAGTTGGGCAAGAGGAAGACGGGGCAGGGCGGGAGTGGTGAGCCTTTACCCAATTACCCCTACCGAAGACAGGCCACCTGAGGAGGCGTATATGTCGGGTGTTATTTCGTGCGTTTCTTCACACCCATTCCAGGAAACAAGGAAAAGCTAATGTGGAGTGTATTGTAGGTATGTGAAGCCATTCCGATGCAATATCCTACGCGGGAGGCTATGGTGCGTTGTGCACCATTCCGGCTTCTCCTCAATGGGTTTTTAAACTTTTATTTTAGAAATGAATGCAGCGATTTATGTTTCTATCTAACTTCGACAGAAACAGGTCACGCGAGGCCACCCCTCACGAGCAACCGTCGACTCACTGTCTGGTTGACTCTGTGGGAAGGTTCGCTGCTCCTCCCCTTCGACTTGGCGTTTGTTCCGATATTCCCTCTGGAAGCTGTTGCATCTCTACTTCTCACTTCCCTCTTTCTCTTTTTCTCGACGACGCCGCCCTGACCCGCAACCCGGCAACGTCGAGGTGAGTGACACCATCTCTTTTCAATGTCGGACCAACACATACTGACCTCTCAGGCTATCATCCCGGTCAAGCTACTGTCTGAAGGCTGGAGGCTATGGATTGACGCACTTCCTGGCCGTGGAGACGTCGAGGTGAGTTCCCTAGTCGCTTTCAATTCATGGCCAACACTCTTAGTTACTCTTAGTTCTCGGCGAGGGACCAATGACTGCCAGCTTGGGTACGACAAAATTACAGAGTCCGTTGAATATTTTTTTTTGTTTGTTTTCTGTCTCTGTGCCATGGGGCTAAGCAACCCGAGGGGGGTCTGAATATACTATGTGAAGAGTTCGAACTGTGTGAGGGCGGTAGCATACCGCTGGGTCGACGGATGGCTCGAAGACGAGCATGGGGGACGAGCGCACAGGACGAACACCCATGATATCAAGGGTATGGGAGACACGCGCTGACCGCACAGACGACAATGATAAACGGCTCTCTTAAGCTGACCCCACCCCCGTCATCTTCTGTCAAATCGCCCGCGGCCTGTCCTTCGTCGGCGTGCGCCCCGAAGAATATGAATCGTTGGCATCGAACCAGGCGTGTCCGAAGGTAATGTACTCAGCAGTGTCGCCGAAATTGAGGTTGACGAACTTTTTCTAGGAATCAGCGGCGAAAGGACTCGAATGAGCAGAGGAAACGTACCAGCCACAGGGATACAGCAGGAGAGCAAACGACGGGCACGACAAAAGTGCAGAGTCCGTTTGAATAGTTTTTTTCTTTTTCTTTTTCTTTTTCTTTTTCTTTTTCTTTTCTTTTTTTTTTTTTTCTTCTTTTTTTTGTCTGTCTCTGTGCCATGGGGCCAAACAATCAACCCGGGGGGTTGTACAACGATCACCATGCATGTGGGTGTTATTGTAAGCCAATGGAGGCGGATATAAGTCTCCCACTGATGCCGTCACATCGTAACCCCGGCCAAGGTCGAAGGCTACCTTCTCCCAGATGACGGTCTTGCAAAGACCCTCACAGGTGCCGATAACGTCGTAATTCCTGCTGGCGTTCCCCGCAAGCCAGGAGTGCGTTCCGGATACAGATCGCGCTGAGTTATCTCTCCTAGATGACCCGGTGAGTTTACAATTCCGTAACGATGAATATATCTAAAATGCGATCATCTAAAGGATCTCTTCATGGTATAAGTGTTTAGGCGTAAGGTCACATGATCAGAACTTGTTTGCAGTGCGCACGCGAACAACTTCATTATTTTTCCAAAAAAAAAATTTAATTGAGAATGCCGCAAAGAATAACGAAAGGACCAAAGCAAAACGGGTGAAGAACGAAGGTGCGAACGAGAGGAAAATGAACATCTCATCTAAGTACACGCGATAGTACCGTCACGACAGAGAGCCTAGTAGGAAACCGAAACTGATGGAGGACTCAATTGCTTACCTCCGCTCGTGCTGGTCCTCGTGCTCGAGGGACTCCTTGATGGCCTTGGCGATGTCTTCCTTGATTACCGCGTTTTGCTTGCGGGTCCACCAATCCACGACTTGCGAGCGGAAGTGTGCATCGAGTACAGAATCCGTGCGGTCCTTGATCCCGCCCTTCTTGAGCGCGCCAGCGAGATGGTCCATCGATGTCTCAGCAAGGTAGGCCCGTAGGATCGCTGTCAGGACGTCCACCGCGAGGTCTTCATTAAAGTTCCAAAAACAGTGGATAAGGGAAAGGGTGTGCATGAAGACAACAACCGCACGGGGACGAACACCGATGGTATGAATGAGACGACACGCTCACTGCACAGACGACAACGATACCCTGATCCTAAAACCACCCAGCCTACCCTCCAAGATCTTCCGTCAATTCGCGCCGGCTCCCGCAGCTTGTTCGTTGTCGGCGTGCGCACCGAAGGAGAAGGCGAATTGTAGCTTGGCTACACGCCGGTTTGTAGCGTCGAACCAGGCGTGCTCGAAGGTGATGTGGCCGGTGGTGTCGCCGAAGTTGACGCTAACATTGGCGAGCTTTGTTTTTTTTTTTTACAGAAATTAGCGATGAAAAGATTCGAACGAGTGAAGGGAACGCACCAGCCACCAGGAAAGTAGTAGAAGGGCGAACGACAATAGATTGTAACGCATTTTAATGAGAACAGTGGTGATGTAGGACGATGTTGGGTGTGTCGAAAATATGCGCGCGGTAACGTATGTGCCACGCGCCTTTCCAACGTTGTACGTCGCTCCATGCACAAGCCGACAATTCGCTTCGTCTTCCTCACAGCGACGGCACTTTGTTTTATTTTATTTTTCACTAATACAGTCTAGTTTACGATAATGCGCTCAAGCGCAATGAGAACGGTCGTCGAACCGAGTGTGGGACACTCGGACGACGTTTCGGCATGTCCCACGTCGGACACTCAAACATTGGGAGTGTCCGAGCGTCCGACGGCAGGACAATCCAGCCGTTGAGCGTCCGACAGTGGGACATTCCGAGTGTTTAATGATCAAACACTCGGACATTCCCGCGTTTCCAACTTCGGACATGACGAGAGTGAACCAGTACGCGGGAACGGCGGGCCGTGAGATAACGATAACAGTGTGACGGCTGTGATTATCACATAATGCTCGCGTGCAATAATACCGAAAATGGTGTCTAGTTACAGCGGGCCGGCACCGGTGCGACCGGGATTGGCGGATCATGTGGGTGTCGCCACATGCGGCTGGTCAAAAGAGTTTGACACTTTTGATAGACAGCTAAGGAAATGTTTATGTCATTATTTCCCTAGCCAGATAAACGTGAAAAATAGTTTGAGTTTTTTGTTCGGGCCGTATCATGTGATCTGCGAAAGTGTTTGACAATTATCAAACTCTTTCTCACGAAGGAAACCTTAACGAAAAGAGTTTGACTCTTTTTTCGGGTGGCACACGCTGGCCCAATAAAACTTTAAGTCATTTCATAGAGTTTTTTTTCATGTTGTGCCACCCAGAATAAAACTTTAACATTTATTTTCAAAGTTTTTCGAAAAAAAAAAACCCTCGATAAGTGGTTAACACTCCATAGGGTTTTCCATGGGTTTTATTGGTCTAAAAACCCTGCTTTGCACGCAGTGCCATGTAGTCAGGAGATGATAGGATCAAACGCCCCCATCAGGCGCAGAAATTCCTGTCGTTCCAATCACTTTCGTCCATGGCTACGACAGGTACGAAACAGAAGCGTGTAGTTCAGGAAGATCCTCCCACCAACAGCGTGTTGAATGGGTTGAGTGTGTCGAATGTCGTGCGAATTACGAATGGCGCTCTCTCGTATTTGCAATTATTTAGACCGGGATTATGCTGTGGATGCGCAGGATGTTTTGCTCAGGCTCCCGAAAATCGAAGTCCATGTATACGGCATTACTTTCTGCCTCCGCCGCAAAGAACATTCGTCACCTTCACGACGGCATTGCGTTTATCAGTGATGTGGTACAAGTCCGGGGTATCGAGAAAAGTGAACATGCAGAATGGTGATAAGCGATCTTGACACAGTGCGAACAGCCCCATCGCCATCGTAGTCGCTGTCGCCAGTGTCGGTGCTTCCTCGTCCCATGTCGCCAGCGTTGTTATTGTCGCTGCCGCCATCGTCATGTAAGGACCAGGCAATGCCTTGGAACAGGTGGCCCACGAGCCATTGTGCGAGGCTATCGACAGCATGTATCGTGATGTGATGCCCATTGCAACATGGAGGTACTGTGTATGGATAGGGCTGACAACGAAGTCAGCAGAAAACGTTACAGCTCAAAAAAAAAAACACTCAGCCGAATCCGTAGATACAGGGTTGTTGTTGATAGCCAGTGTTGGGCACTTGAGGCAAGAAAGTCGGGTAGCTATGCATTTGTCACAGGCGAAGGTGTAGCAAAGGCGCAATGTGGGGCTGTTGTTACATTCCAACCCGGAAGTGGACACTGACGCTCGGGGATGACACCACGTCAGCAGTATATCGTCATGGACTCATTGGATCAGTCAGCCGGGTAAGCTCCGGCGCATGTGATTGTGTACGATAACGATTCAGATCTCTTATCGATGTGACTCATACTAGGATAGCGGTACTAGGGTTTGCTCTACTTACGCTATTGGCTAGTGATAGTTCAAGCGGCGCTTGAAAGCCCGCGTGTACCTGTATAAGTAGTCGAGGCTGAAGACCAGGATCACCATCTTGGTCTTCTTCAATACCACCTTCGTCTTCGTCTTCTCGCCTCTAAGAACTCACCTCCCTGCGAAGTGAGTCACCTCCGGCATATCCCCCTTAGACCAGGGATCCCCGTGAGCTTATCCCAAGTTGTCGTGGGCAGTGGACGTCTACCCCAGTGGATCAGTATATCATCGCGTATTCCTCTATCACAACGAACGAGTCGCCAAGCCTTACGGTTATATATACATTGTCGATCACCCCTCTTGGAGAACCATCGTCCCTCTTGACGAACCCCCAGTTGACGTACCTCAAGAAGAGGACCTTCACGCATTCATCGCATTGAACGGGGATCTAGCCCCTCATCCAGCTGAGTACCCGGATTCCATCACCAACCGCCTCTTCTACAGACCACTTAGGATCGCTGCGCCAACCGAAGCCTAAGTCAGGCAAACGTCCGTGGTAGACGTTACATTAAGACCAAGATCCACTGTGGCCAATCCTACAACAAAAGACCTCTGGGTGCCCTTCCGCCCCTACTACATCAAGCAACGAGGAGAACGCAACGTCCCCAAGAGATATCTACTATCAGCCTTCTGGAAAGACGACGCTGAAATCCCTGGATACGTCGCCTACTACATCGATACCAAAAATCAGCAACATATCATCCCAGTCGAATTCAACTTCGAGTTTACCTGTTGGACAGAAATCCGCTGGAGCGACCCCAGCAACAAGTTCCTAGTCACCAAACCCGCATCTTCAGCACTTAACCTCGACATCACCGCAAATCAAATTGTCACTCGTGACCAGTGGGGACCCATTGACGGAGAAGTAGAAGAACCCGCTCGATCCCCCACTCCCAAGACCCCTGCACCGTCTCCATCCCTTGCAAGCAACCCCGAGGAGATCGTCATCAAAGACGAACAAGAAGAAGCCTTAGAGCTTATCGCTAAGTCCATCCCTACCACTATGAGCCAAACAGTTACCCACGAGGAAATGCGAATTGGTACAGCACTATTCGATACCAAATACCCACGACACCCTGATGATCCGCCTCCCGGGGGAGACCCCGGAGACAATAATGGCGGAAACGGAGGTGGTGGTGGAGGAAACGGCGGAGGAGGACTCCCTGCCGCAACACCCATCGACCCCGCTCAACTCACAGACCGATTCGTCGGCAAAGAACCCCCCATCTTCAAAGGGGAACGTGACAAAGCAGAAGCATTCCTATCCCAATGGAATCGATTCGCAGGGGTTAATAAGTTCAACCGAAGCATCAGTCACCCCTACACCAAAGCCATGATGTTCCTCACCTATATCCAAGGGGACCTCGTCGACGAATGGGCCACCAAGACAGGAGAATGGCTCGACAAACAAACAGATCAACATGACCCCTGGCTCTGGAGCGGTGTCGAAATCGCATTCAAAAGACAATTTCGTGACAACCTAGAGCAAGAGAACGCTCGCCTAGAGCTCGACAAGGGATTCCACATGACAGGATTGGACATCGACAGCTATGTAACTAAATTTGAAAAGATGGTACGCTTAGCTGGCTATCGCCTAGACGAACCCTTGGTCCTCGACAAGTTCACCCGAGGGTTACCTATGGACCTCTACCGCAACGCCTACCAATTCCACGATCCCAGGAACTACTTGCAATGGAAGACTGCCGTAATCGAGCAGCAAAAGAGATACCTTCACATGAAGGCCAGGCAAGACGGGTTCAGACGACTACCCACGTCCCAACGACCCAAACAGCAGCAAATGCGTTTCCAAGCGCCGCAGAGGCCAAATCAACCAGCATGGCGGCAATATCAAAACCACCCCGACGCAATGGATACCACCCCAGGAAGAATCCGAGCGCGAGTGGCAGAAGTGGGCGACCCAAACCGCCCGGAAATCAACCATCGCGACAATCGCCCCCCATTTCCACCAAGGGGAGGATTCATTCAACATGGACATGGAGGACGCGGTGTCTTTAACATTAAGGACGTCTCTTGCTACAATTGCGGACGCAAGGGCCATTTCTCACGCGACTGCCTCCAGCCTCACCAGCCACGACAAGGACCAATGGGACCTCCCCAAGGGCAGAGCGCCTACATAGAAGAAGTTCCTACCGCACCCCCGAGTGTAGCGGAGGAACAACTCATCAACCTAGACGAACCAAACCCCTCAGTACAAGAAACCGAAACGCCGATGACCCTGATGATGGGTAAGATGGCGGAGCTTCATAATCAGATGGGGGAATGGATGAGAAAGGATTTTCCCGACGCCTGAACCCATCGGCCTGGGTGAGGGCTTCTCAATGTAACTCGCAGTTCATAACACGCTATCTGTTACGATCGGACTCATCGGTACGGATTGCAGACTCGTGGGGTTCTGACTACCCTAGTATTAGTCAGGGACAGTCGTATCAGTCAGTGCAGAGTATCACATGTATCGGACTTGACCCACACCTAGGATAGCCGTAGTAGGGTTCAAGCTATTATCGCTACTAGGTACTTTACTTTCAGGAGGAGCTTCAAAGCCCCTCGTCAACTGTATAACTACTAGGACGTACGAAGACCGAGCTCCCCAGCTTGGTCTTCTTGAATCACCAGTATCATTCTCCGAATCCTCTTAGTTGTCTGTCTCGTTCTCTCTCTCTGTCTCCTGGTGCGGCTTGCCTTTGTTTGGCGGCTCGCAAGACAACGTATACGCCTGGTGGACATCGCCCCAGTGCTGTGGACGATCGCGTTCCTGCTACGGACACGTATCTATTTCTGCTAAGTCGCTCCACGCCTACTCTACCACTGTCTCTCGCTCAAGTCGAGCACGTTAGGACGGGCCTAACGCAACATTAAGACCAAGCTCCCTCCAGACACAGCACAGTGGTGCCTACAACAGCAGACCGGTGGGGCTGGAACCAAGTCCAATCATACACCATCCCAGAAAGAGGAGAACGGAACGTCCCCACGCGCTATCTGAAAGCTGCCAGGTGGAGGACACACAGGGGAGAAACCGGATACTTTGTCGACTTCCCCAATCGACCAAGTCGATACTACCCAGTTGAGTTCAGTTTCGAACACACTTGCTGGTGTATACTCGCAACAAACGACGCAGGAGTGCGAACGATAGTCGGACCAACAACAAGCGCATACCGGTGCGACATCCTAGAAAGCGAAGTAGTCCCCTCTGCAAGAGTAGGACCAATCGACGGCACGCCCATCGCCAGCACTACAGAAGAAGAAGAGGATTCCGAGTCGGAACAACACAGCGAAGAAGAAGACCACCTCTCCCAAGTAAACGCGGAAGAGGAGGAAGAACTAGCAAACCTAGCACGAGGGATAACGCTAAACGAGGAGTCACAAGCTGAGCAGATCATCGTTCACTCACCTAATGAGATGACAACCACCCAAGTAGAACCAACATACGCACTCCAACTCGACCCCATACAACTACCACAAGACGGAGTTCCAGAAGATCTACTTCCTATCAACCCCAGTACGGGACACCGAATGACCGCTGACGACGCAGCCCTTATGAGGGCGATTGGTCCCGATGAGCCGGACCCCCCAGGAGGAGGAGGAGCCGGAGGAGGTCATCAACCAGGAGGAGGAGCCGGAGGAGGTCACCCACCTGGAGGAGGAGGCAGAGGACCACCCGGAGGAGGAGGAGGGGGCTTCCCGGGGCTGGCCCCCGCCGCTAATCAACCTTGAACGTCAGACAGATTGCAGGGTAACCCACCTCAAGTGTTTAACGGCGACCGCACCAAGGCCCTGCAGTTCAGGGCGCAATGGAACCTGTACCAGGGAATCAACAGCACAAGCGACATTATGCGCAACTACTACCGCCGGTCCCTGCTATTCCTCGGATATATCCAAGGGGAACAAGTCAACGAGTGGGTAATGTACATGACCGACTGGCTGATACGCCAGATAGACTCCGGTTTCCCCAAACACACCCGACGCCTGTGGGACGAAACCACTCGCTGTTACGTTCCTTCCGGACGTATCGACCCGACTTGGGTTATTTGTCTGTTTGCTGAGCCTTTAGTGCGGCGGAGGTCTTCAGGATCCCGTAGGCAACGGCTAGGGCGATCCGCAGGGCAAAACCCACGAGGGTAAAGGCGACGTGGAGGTTGTAGAGAGGGGAAATGGTGAAAGACGAAGTCGGTCCGTGACACGACTTATAGCGGAAAGGCGGTAGGTTCGACGGTGGAGGGACAGGTCTCCGAGGTCACACCGAGGTTCAGAGAGGAATCGAATGTATACGAGCCCACTTGGATAGCCAACAGCTATGGCGCGACTCCAGACGAAGGGAAGGTATTACACAAGATATCAAAGCTACCGTTCTAAGACGCGTAGCCGACTCTACTTATACTACTCCAGAGGAGCTTTCAAGCTCAGTCTGAAGTGCCGAATCCTAATACACAGCCGCGAACCCTAATACGAGTAGCCAATGGCAATAAGGCGCATGGCACGAGTCAGGGATAAGGGTCGCGTATCCAGAACACGAGTCACCGATAACAGAGATAAGGGCCTAGAGGCGCCCCACATGTAAGTCCACGGGAATATGATGTCATACCAGTCTCGATTCGTATAATCACAAGCCAAACACAAGATAAGTCCGGGCACAAGCTCATCCGGCCTCTTCTGGACGATTCTAGGCAGGTCACATGCCAGGGTCACGTGACGGCCAATCCTTCAGGACCTATTCCCAAGGCTCCTGGTAGCGGTTCTCGTGTGGGGAGGGAGATCGATCGCTCACCGCGCGTCTCGAATACACGTAGTCTTCTAGCTGCACTACTGCAGCGTCAATTCTTGCGTCGTCGTAAGGCCAAGCCTCGCGTTGCCAGTCCCACCAAGGGTCCGTAGGCGTACACGCGGACTCCACAACGGGGATATCGGCGGTCGGGGACACATCACGTGGCGAGTCACGTGCCGGCGAAGGTGGAATCGTGACACTCGCGCATTCACCAGGCGATTCGCCAACACCATGGAGAAAGAACAGGCGCAAAATGGAATTGCGCAAAGGCGTCCACATGAAGGATGGGGACATTGACAGCTACGTAGCAACCTTCGAACGACTAGCTCACCAGGCTGACTATCACCTCGACGCCCCCCAAACGTTGGACCTATTTACAGCAGGGCTACCATGAGCACTGTTCACCAAAGTGTATGAACAATACGAACCCGCCACGTTTGAAGCATGGAAGCAAGCAGCAATGAAGAAGCAACAACAATATATGCATCTACAGGCACGTCTCAATTCACTTAAACCATCCCCGCCAAAGACTACCCCGCGCCCCAGCCAATGGGGAACCCCGCAAAGCAGATGGGCACCGCGAAACCTCCAATATCGCGACCCAAATGCGATGGATACCTCTGCTGACCGAGCACGAGCCCGAGGAGGACAAGCGGAGGACACCCAGGCAAGACTCGCCGGAGCAGAATACATACTCAATCGACAAAGACCACCATACCCCCCACGAGGAGGACCAAGGCAACGAGGAAGGGGACCACCCCGAGACCCTAGGGGAGTAACCTGTTATACCTGTAGCCAGAAGGGACATTTCAGTCGTGACTGCCCACAGAACCGCAATAATGCGCAAAGCAGCAGCAACAGAAGGACGGACACTGACTACTACGCCCAAGAACCTAGGGTAGAAGCACGCGTCGCAGTCACGCCACAACAACAAGCCAAGGAGTGGCTGCAGGGAGTGGCCGGAGCACCGGACAAAGTAAAAGACCTAGTCCTCCAGGAGCTATGGGGAAGAGAGGATTTTCCAAACGCCTGAACCTGACGGCCTGGGTGAGGGCACTCCGTTGTAACTCTGTAATAATCACACGCTACCGATCGTTGAGAATTCCAGTGTCCGTTCGAACAAGTTACAACATGGCCGAAGTAAAAGCATTGGTGGACAGTGGAGCCACGGACAGCTTCATTAAACCCACGTTTGCAAAACGAACAGGGATCGGACTAAAGGAGCTAGACACCCCAAAACAGATATGGAACATCGATAAATCCGAAAACAGAGCGGGACTAATTACACACTGCGCAGACCTCGAAGTAGAAACCAAGGGAACCAGCAAGGTAATGCGCTTCCTCATCACCGACACAGGCGACGAAGACATCGTCCTCGGGTACCCCTGGCTGGCCACCTATGAGCCTCAGATCAGCTGGCAACATGCCGTCATCAAGGAAGACGCATATCCGGTAGTCCTCCAAACTACACACCCTACCAGACGGGAAGTCACCATCGCATTCTCCCCAACAGAACCCACTGAATTCACGGACAATGAAAAGCAGCAGGCAGTGTACGAGCTCAACAGGGAATGGGAGGAAGTCAAAGCGCATACCCTCGCCACCGACCTGGCCATACAAGCACAACAATACACCGGCGTCACTGTCATCCCAGAGGAATACGCAGACTTCGCCGACGTATTCAGCGAGAAAGAGTCACATCGATTCCCACCCAGATGACCCTGGGACCACGCCATAGAGTTCACCAAGAACGCCCCGACTGCGATAGAGTGCAAAATCTATCCTATGTCCCGCGACGAAGATAACGCACTTCAGACATTCCTCGATGAACAACTACAAAAGGGTTACATCCGCCCGTCGAAATCCCCTTACACTTCATCCTTCTTCTTCGTCAAGAAGAAAGATGGGAAACTGCGGCCAGTGCAAGACTACCGAAAGATCAACTCTTTCACCGTGCGTAACCAATACCCCTTACTGCTCATACAAGACCTGATCACGGACCTTGGCAACGCGGACATCTACACCAAACTGGACGTCCGCTGGGGATACAACAACATCCGCATGAAGGAGGGCGATGAAGAAAAGGCCGCCTTTAAAACATGTTATGGCTTCTTTGAGCCACTAGTTATGCCCTTCGGCCTCACCAACGCACCCGCCACCTTCCAAGCAATGATGGACTTCGCCTGCAGGCCTACCATCTGAAACACGAAGCCTTAGGCACCACAATCCAAGTCTACATCGACGACGTCGCTATAGCCTCACGCAACGGCAGGGAGGGCCACGTCGCAGCAGTACGTGACATACTGCAGGTCGCCAAGGACCTTGACTTGTACTTCAAACCAGAGAAATGTGTCTTCGGTGCGACCTCGATCAATTACCTGGGGGTAATCCTTGAAAAGGGGGTGACTCGCATGGACCCCATCAAGGTCGCCGGCATCCGCGATTGGCCCACACCTACCACTGTCAAACAGGTCCGATCTTTTCTCAGCTTCTGCAACTTTTACCGCCTCTTCATCAAAGGCTTCGCGACCCACGCACGCCCCCTAAATCGTCTAACACGAAAAGACACGGAGTGGCACTGGGGTCCAGACGAAGATACCGCGTTCACAAGGTCAAGGTGTTTTCAGACCATCTCAACCTACAATACTGGAGATCCCCACAACGAATAAGCTGGCGCATCGCAAGGGAAGTTCTGGAACTTTCCAAATACAACTTTGAGATCCACCACATCAAGGGTACCGCAAACGGAAGGGCAGACGCACTCTCTCGAAGACCGGACTACGACCGTGGAGACGACGATAACAAGGATATCATGGTCCTCCCCGACGTGCTCTTCGTACAGGCCACTCAAGTCGAGACCATAATGCCAATGACTGCAACCATCGAACCCGAAGAAATGGAACGACCCGACGCTACTTATCACCAAGACGAAGACCACCTCCGCCCCTGGATAGATGCGCACCGACTAAAGAAGGTCAAGGGTACCTGGTACAAGGATGGAAGACGAGTGGTCACAGGCGGACTATACGACAAGAGAAGTATTATTTCTGCACACCATGTACCTCCGGTTCACGGCCACCCAGGCATCAACAAGACTGCGCAGTTGGTAGGACGCTTCTACTGGTGGCCAAACCTCTGCCAGGACGTACTGGACTACGTCAAGGGGTGTGCCGAGTGCCAGAGACACAAGGCGAACAACCGACCTACCAAGGCACCACTCTCTCCAATATACCCAAACCCCGAGGTGCTCCCCTTCGAAACTATCGCACTCGACTTCATTACCAAACTACCACTCTCACAAGGGTTCGACTCCATCCTCACGGTCACTGATCACGACTGCTCGAAAGCAGCCATCTTCATCCCGTGTAACGAAGAAATCACGGCAGAAGGAACCGCTGCATTATACGCTAAGCACGTCTTCCTGCGATTCGGACTACCCACCAAGGTGATCAGCGACAGGGACCCGCGCTTCGCATCCAAATTCTCACGCGAGCTATGCAACATTCTGGGCATCTCACAAAACATCTCCACCGCCTATCATCCGCGAATGGACGGACAGTCCGAACGAACAAATCAATGGCTAGAACAGTACCTCCGGTTCTGGACCAACGAGCGACAAGACAATTGGGCGGCGTACCTCCCTATCACAGAATTCACGCACAACAACTGGCCTCACGAGACCACAAGGAAGTCCCCTTTCTACCTCTTAATGGGGTACAACCCACGCGCTGATTGGATCAATAGGCCATCACCCATCCCACAAGTGGCGCTACGAATCGATCAGTTCCGAGAAGCGAGGGCCAAGGCCAAGGCACTCCTGATCAAGGCGCAAAGGTCGTGGGTCAAGCACAAGGATACGCCCAGATACAAGGAAGGAGACCTCGTTTGGCTAGAAGGATGCCACCTACGTACCAGCCAACCAACTGCAAAGCTTGCGCCCAAAAGACATGGCCCCTTTAGGGTAGCACAGGTGATGTCCCCAGTCAATTACCGCCTCGAGCTTCCCACGCAGTGGAGCATCCACCCGGTATTCCACACAGATCTTCTCACCAGATATCAAGAAACTGCCACACACGGACCCAACTATCAGCGCCCGCCGCCCGAACTGGTAGACGGAGAAGAAGAATACGAGGTCGAGAAGATTCTGGACTCACGAAGATTCGGAAGAACCCGGAAGCTCCAGTACCTTGTGAAATGGAAGGGGTACCCCGACTCGGAGAACCAGTGGGTCAACCAAAGCGAGGTATTCGCCGACCAGGCTATCCAAGACTTCAAGGCGCTGAACCCCCAGCGAGAAATACACTTAAAAGGAGCCCAAGGCGAGCTAAGTCCTACAGCACTCCCCGCTAGAGCAATTCACCCTGTCTTCCCTCGAACCATGTCTTCCTGCTCCCTGCCCTCGCAATCGACCATCGACACAGTGGTCCAGAGCCTCGTCACTCCCCGCGGACCCATCACCCACGAGGACGCCCTCGCAGTACTCAGCTCCTTCCCCGACCCCACCGTCGGGGGAATCGCCGACTCCCCCGAGGCGCAACCTGATACCTACGAAGAAGGAACCGGTACGGAAGCAGACCGTGCCCTATTCGAGGGCCAGGCGTCAGATCGCCTCATTCAACACGCTGACGGACATGGTGACCCTAGACCTGTCCCGATACCACACCGAATTCGGGCCAGTACGGCCATGGAAGGAGATCGTCCGGGAGTGGAGGGACGAGCAGCTACGGAGGGCGCAGCTGCGGATGCAGCAGCTGAGACACCGACGAACCCTGGCGAGGATGAATGGGGGCTCGGGGAGGACACAGATGGAGACTATGCAGTTGCGCACCCCCACATTCTTTCGACCACCGATACTGACGACCCCTGCGAAACCCCATACTCCCTCAACACCAACAGATCCCCCATGTACAAACGGGACCTCGGAGTGATGGGAGGACCAACACACCAGCCTCTGGCTGTCATCAACACACGCACCCCCGCCGGCTTCATGCGCAACGCCGGGGGGGACTACCTCCCATTTCGCATCATCTCCCCCGACGGGGTAGAGCGCGAAGCTCATTACCACCAGGTCATTATGGGTCCGGACCCCATGGTGGTGGGCATCATTGACAAGTCCGACAAGGTCTACGCTCGCCCCCTCTACGCCGCCCCCCGCTACAACTACGGCGGCAAGCCCATCTATCAAAACAAGGACATGGTCCTCTTCACCGAAGGCTTCGAAGACCAGGCGCGCGTAGACCGCTGCCTCTCCTCCCTCCACAACATCTCGCTCACAGGCGAGATCACTCGATACCGCGCCGCCGATAGAGAGCTGCAACGCCTCAACCAGTGGATCGACGACCTCATCGCCACGGTGGGGGAGATCCAGGGTAAGGTATCGGCAAGCCAGCGTAGGTTGGAGATGGCCAATGCGCTGGAGCGCATCGAGGACGAGGCCCGGACCATGGTGGATTACGAGCTGATGAAGAAGAAGACACGCAAGGGACGGAGGGGAGCAGCGCAGGTGACGCGCACTCGGATCTTGTACGAGGAGGAAGGATTTGGAGCGTCGGGGCGTCGCACCTGAGGAAGGGGTGATGTTACGATCGGACTCATCGGTACGGATTGTGGACTTGTGGGGTTCTGACTACCCTAGTATTAGTCAGGGACAGTCGTATCAGTCAGCGCAGAGTATCACATGTATCGGACTTGACCCACACCTAGGATAGCCGTAGTAGGGTTCGAGCTATTATCGCTACTAGGTACTTTACTTTCAGGAGGAGCTTCAAAGCCCCTTGTCAACTGTATAACTACTAGGACGTACGAAGACCGAGCTCCCCAGCTTGGTCTTCTTGAATCACCAGTATCATTCTCCGAATCCTCTTAGTTGTCTGTCTCGTTCTCTCTCTCTGTCTCCTGGTGCGGCTTGCCTTTGTTTGGCGGCTCGCAAGACAACGTATACGCCTGGTGGACATCGCCCCAGTGCTGTGGACGATCGCGTTCCTGCTACGGACGCGTATCTATTTCTGCTAAGTCGCTCCACGCCTACTCTACCACTGTCTCTCGCTCAAGTCGAGCACGTTAGGACGGGCCTAACGCAACACTATCGATCTATGCATGTTTCAGTTTCGATCCACACGAGTAACTCAATGGCCGACAAACAAGCATTAGTGGACTCGGGAGCCACTAACAACTTTATGCATCCCAATTTCGCCAAACAAATGGGCATTGGGATCAAAGAACTAGAAAAACCCTGTAACATCTGGAACATCGACGGGACACATAACAAAGGGGGCAAGATTACCCATTACACAGAGCTAAACGTACAAACCGACGGAAAGGTCAAAACCATCCCTTTCTTCATCACCGACGTAGGAGAAGAATAGATCATCCTCGGCTACCCTTGGTTAGCCATCTTCCAACCCCGAATCCATTGGGCCACCGCCACACTTGACACGAAGCAGTACCCCATCATCATACGCACGACCAACCCCATTAGACCCTTCACAGTACGATCGGCAGCGGAACAACTACGACAAACACTCGAGCAATGTATGGACCAACACAAAGAACACATCCTTGCCGAACTGGAAGAGGATTCACTACCCATACACCTACAGACCATGGCAATGGAACTGGCAATCACAGCACAACAATATACGGAAAAGAAGGAAATCCCGGACGAATACAAACGACACGCAAAGGTCTTCAGCGAAGAAGAGTCGCACCGTCTTCCACCCTCAAGGCCATGGGATCACGCAATTGAGTTCAAACTGGGAGCCCCTGATCACATCGACTGCAAAGTCTACCCGATAAACCAAGCAGAGGACAAAGCACTCAAGGAATGGCTCGAAGCAGAACTGGCCAAAGGGTACATCAGACCCTCTAAATCTCCGTACGCATCCCCCTTCTTCTTTGTCAAAAAGAAGGACGGAAAGCTGCGACCAGTACAGGACTATCGGACAATCAACAAATGGACCATACGCAACCAATACCCGCTTCCTCTCATACCGGAGCTCATCGCAGACCTCAGTGGTGGAATAATCTTCTCCAAATTCGACGTACGATGGGGGTACAACAACATACTCATCAAAGACGGTGATCAGGAAAAGGCAGCGTTCAAGACAAAGTACGGTCTATACGAACCATTGGTGATGTACTTCGGGCAAACAAACTCGCCGGCCACCTTCCAAGCCATGATGAACTACATCCTCAAACCGCTTATCGAACTCTTCGAACTCAAGGGAACCATCATATGAGCATACATGGACAACATCGGCATAGCAACCTCAACCATGGAACGAGACCACACAGAAGCAGTACACGCAGTTTTGGACCTTCTAGAGAAACACGATCTATACCTGAAACTGGAGAAATGCACCTTCCACTCCTCATCCCTCGATTACCTGGGGGTAATCATTGAAAAGGGGGTGATTCGCATGGACCCCATCAAAATTTCGGGCATACATGAATGGCCTACCCCAAAAACCGTCAAACAGGTGCGATCCTTCCTAGGCTTCTACAACTTCTACCGCACTTTCATTCGAAATTTTGCCACACATGCACGACCCCTCAACAAACTTACACGCAAAGACACGGAATGGACATGGGAAACAGAACAACAAGAAGCATTCGACAAACTCAAAGAGCTAGTAACGCAGGAACCGGTACTCAAACACCCGGAGCTAAACAAACCCTTTGAACTGGAAGTAGACACGTCAGGATATGCAGTCGGAGCAGTGCTGCTCCAACGAGGCGAAGACAACAAGAGACACCCCATCGCATATTACTCAAACACCCTCAATGCTGCAGAACGAAACTACGACATCTACGACTTGGAACTACTAGCCATCGTCAAAGCCTTACGCAATTGGAGACAATACCTCGCAGGGTCACCACACAAAATCAAGGTGTTCTCAGACCACATGAACCTACAGTATTGGAGAGCCCTGCAAAAGATAAGCAGACGTGTT
The DNA here is from genome assembly GCA_024734325.1 of Lactarius hatsudake. Lineage (NCBI taxonomy): Eukaryota > Fungi > Basidiomycota > Agaricomycetes > Russulales > Russulaceae > Lactarius > Lactarius hatsudake. The sequence continues at coordinate 249,722 of JANSJP010000032.1, read as the reverse complement.
GCAAGGGAAGTACTCGAACTCTCAGAATACAACATCGAAATTCATCACATTAAGGGTACAGCCAACGGACGAGCGGACGCCTTATCCAGAAGACCCGATTACGATCAAGGGGATCACGATAACGAGCAAGTCACGGTACTACCCGACCATATATTCGTCAGAGCAGCGGAAGTCGACACGACGGACGACCCAATACGACTAGGAAGTACAGTGACAACCGCAGAAATGCAACCCGCAAATCCGGTATATGCCCAAGACGAAGAAACCATTTGACGATGGGCTGACCCTCATAAGCTGAAGAAAATTGAAGACACATGGTACAAAGACGGATGACACGTAGTCACAGGAGATCAACACGAGCGAAGGAACATCATCCAGGCACACCACGACCCACCAGTACACGGACACCCCGGGATCAGCAGAAGGATCAAAATGGTCAAACGGTATTACTGGTGGCCAGGGCTACGACAAGAAACACAAGATTACGTTAAAGGATGTGCAGACTGTCAAAGGATCAAAGTCAACAACCGTCCTACACGAGCACCACTGCAACCCATATTCCCAAAACCGGAAGCCATGCCATTCGAAACCATAGCACTGGATTTCATTACGAAGTTACCCCAAGCGGATGGTTGCGACACAATACTGACGGTAACAGACCACGACTGCTCAAAAGCGGCTGTATTCATTCCCTGCCTAGAGGAGATTAGCACGGAAGGAACCGCAGCCCTGTACGTAAAACACGTCTTCTCCCGATTCGGACTACCAGCGCACATCATTAGCGACAGAGATCCACGATTTGCATCCAAGTTCACACGTGAATTGTGCAAGATACTGGGAATCGAACAAAACATTTCCACGGCCTACCACCCAAGAACAGACGGACAATCGGAACGCACCAATCAATGGCTGGAGCAATACCTGCGGTTCTGGGTCAACGAAAGACAAGACGATTGGATCCACTACCTCCCAATGGCGGAATTCACTCACAATAATTGGCCTAACGAATCCACCAAGGAATCCCCTTTCAACATCCTCATGGGGTATAATCCACGTGCCGATTGGATGGACAGACCCTCTCCTATTCCCCAAGTGGCCCTTCATATCAAACAGTTCAAAGAGGCTAGAACACGCGCCCAGGAACTGATGAGAAAAGCGCAACAGGGGTGGATCAAACACAAAGATACGCCCAAGTACAAAATAGGAGACCTCGTATGGTTAGAAGGACGCCACCTACGCACCAACCAACCAACCACAAAGCTTGCGCCCAGGAGACACGGCCCCTTTAAGGTCATTCAGGTGATGTCCGCAGTCAACTATCGATTAGAACTTCCCACGCAGTGGAGCATCCACCCAGTATTCCACACGGACCTTCTGACTCCTTATCGTGAAACTCCCACACACGGCCCCAACTATCAGCGCCCGCCGCCAGACTTGATTGATGGCGAAGAAGAATACGAAGTCGAGAAGATTCTAGACTCTCGGCGCTTCGGCAGAACAAAGAAACTGCAGTATTTGGTCAAATGGTGTGGGTATCCAGACTCCGATAATCAGTGGGTCTCGAAGGAGGACATATTCGCTGATGAAGCGATAAGGGAGTTCAAACGTTTAAACCCCGCTAGAGAAACACATATAAGCGCAGGGCTTTCTCAAGAGACGTCCCCATCTCCCTCTCTTCCACTCCCATCTACTCATGTCTCAGTCTCCAGTTCAAGTCCACTATGTCCTCGACGACCTACTCCCCATCGCAGTCCAGCCCACTGTCATCATTCAGAACGCCCCGACATCACCATCCCTGTCACCTGCCCAGTCCGTTCAACCCAGCCCCAGTCGTCCAACTACCCCCATTCCATCCCTTCTTCCTTCGCCAACACCTACAGCAGCGGGCACACGAAGCCCGTCTCCGCAAGGCTATGTTCCCACGAGACCTCCGTCCCGTCAAGACGAGGCTCAAGTTCAAGAGGATCGAAGTTACGACAGGTACCTGTCGCAGGAGCATTGCCCCCTCAACCAACACCTCACGTATGGGACTCACCTCACCACTACTCACGACGAAACCCCGCCGCTATGCAGCACGGACGGGGAACCACTCACTCTCCCCCCATCGGAAAGACCCGAGAGATGCCGCCTCTACTGTCCGGAGGAACACAGTCCAGTTTCCCGATCTCACGTGGAAACTCCGCCACCACGCAGGTTCCACCACAACAGGGGAGTCCACTTTATCCCCTTCCAGATTTGTGACGCTCAGGGCCGGCTGCACCCAGCTCGGTATACGCAGCTCGTCTTTACGGCGGACCCCTTCATCCTTGCCTATCGGCGAGGCAGCGACCAGCAATATGGCAAGTCGGTGCATGCCGCTCCCAACTACGACCAGCCTATGCCCATCTACAACAACGACGACCTGGTCTTCCTAGATCAGGACAGCACCTTCCGCGAGTCGGTCGACATGGCCTGTATGGCCATGAACGACTTGACGGTTACCGCGGAGGTCCACCGCTACCGCTGCCTTCAAGCGGGGTACGTCGCCAAGGAGGAGGAGTTGAGGAAGAAGGTTGACGAACTGGACAAACTCGGTCGCATGCGACGGGAGTGCGTACTACGCCTCCAACGAGCAAACGCCATCAAGCGTATCGAGGACGAAAGGGACTCCTATCGACCTGGAGTCGAGGAAGGGCAACGGATTGCGCGCCTCCGAGAGGAGATCTGCCGCGGTCGGTCTGGTGCCCGATCCTGAAAAGGGGGTGATGTTACGTTCCAACCCGGAAGTGGACACTGACGCTCGGGGATGACACCATGTCAGCAGTATATCGTCATGGACTCATTGGATCAGTCAGCCGGGTAAGCTCCGGCGCATGTGATTGTGTACGATAACGATTCAGATCTCTTATCGATGTGACTCATACTAGGATAGCGGTACTAGGGTTTGCTCTACTTACGCTATTGGCTAGTGATAGTTCAAGCGGCGCTTGAAAGCCCGCGTGTACCTGTATAAGTAGTCGAGGCTGAAGACCAGGATCACCATCTTGGTCTTCTTCAATACCACCTTTGTCTTCGTCTTCTCGCCTCTAAGAACTCACCTCCCTGCGAAGTGAGTCACCTCTGGCATATCCCCCTTAGACCAGGGATCCCTGTGAGCTTATCCCGAGTTCCCCGTCGTGGGCAGTGGGCGTCTACCCCAGTGGATCAGTATATCATCGTGTATTCCTCTATCACAACGAACGAGTCGCCAAGCCTTACGGTTATATATACATTGTCGATCACCCCTCTTGGAGAACCATCGTCCCTCTTGACGAACCCCCAGTTGACGTACCTCAAGAAGAGGACCTTCACGCATTCATCGCATTGAACGGGGATCTAGCCCCTCATCCAGCTGAGTACCTGGATTCCATCACCAACCGCCTCTTCTACAGACCACTTAGGATCGCCGCGCCAACCGAAGCCTAAGTCAGGCAAACGTCCGTGGTAGACGTTACAGCTGGTGCCGGCTTCTTCACTGATGTGTAAGTGGTGTGAAGACCATTATCTTATCGTTCACTGAAAGTGTTTTATATTTTTGCCATCAACATCGGTGCCCAGATGTTTACACAAGATCCCATGCCCTCCATATGAACCAAGATCTCAGCGTCAAGGTTGCAACACCCATTGGTACCCTCTTTGGTCAATTACTCCTCGGTTGGCTTGCCGACGTCGTTGGACGTAAGCACATGTGTATGTTTCTATCACTGGTTTGCGCTTGCTGGTCCTCATAGGCAGGCATGGACAGTGTCAAACTTATGATCATCATCGTTGGCATATTTAGTGGTTTGCGGGCTCGGCTTCAAAGCCTAAGGCCAACCTAAGACGGCCGTCCAAAACCGGGACGGGACTGGGACGAGAAGTCGGTCCTGGCAGGGCTCATGGCCCGGTCTTCAATTTTGGCATTCGGCTCACACAGTCCCACGTCCCAGGCCTCTATTGTTGGTGACACGCGTCCTGGGCTCAGGATTCACCGGGATTCGCGACTCCTTCGGAACAGCATCCGCGCCTCTGGAACAGCATCTGTGCCTTTGAAACCTCATCCATACCTTCGCCATTGTATCCACCTATTCGCAACCTCATCCATCCTTCAAAATTGGCAATTGTATCCGCCCCTCTGGAAATTTCCTTCACTCTTGTCACACTAACCTTCGTTGTACTTATGAATTATTATTATTTTCCCCTCACAAACCATCTTAGCTATGTCCACTCGACTGTGCGTGTGGAAGGTTCCCTACTGCCAAACTGGCTGCCGACGATGCTGGTGAGCTGGAGTTCATGGGATTCTCACAGACACATCAGAAGACTGCCATCAACACAGTTCCCCAAGTGATTCCCACTTCGGCGGATTAATACCAGAGGTCCGTGGTTACTGGAATGGCAGCAGGTGGGCGGGGGCCGCTGGTGCCAGAAGTTCATTCTGTCCTGACCCCAAGAACTGCAGATACCAGATGCAAGTGTTCACAGTCGACATTTTCCTGCACCAGCCCCCGTCCCCTTGAACCCCTTCAAGCTGCTGTTGAATGGCCCCATCACGCTCTACCGCAGTATTATCGCTTTCACCTTACTCACATTTTTTCCCCTTGCCTTGTCACTTCCCTCAACCCTACCCTCAACAGTGAGTCTTATCACGTTTCCTCCTGACCCGACTTGACTCTACGTGTTGACTCCCAACTTTCGAAAATATGCCTATTTAACCTATCTAACGTTTATTGCACACCGTAGGGTTACGCCAGAAGAATGGATGACTGCCATAGAATTTCCCACTCGCACCGGGCAGACGTGCACCCCTCTCCGTCAGGAATTCATCCTGCCCTCAGATGTGCTTGGCGTGTCGGCGCTTGTCGATGCGCTCAACAACCCACCAGTCAGCGCGGTGACGGAGAGCAGCATTTTAGGGCTGTTCTTCACCAAGGATGTGCGTATCTTATTCCCTTTGCCACGCCGTGTCTGTGTGCTGACCATATCCACCAGTTCCTCTTGGCAAGTCATCGGAAGGGGAAGGCAAGTACTTGGACCTCGAGGGACACGTGTGCACTACCAGCGGCATGCCTATCCCTGGTATGGTCATCAAGACGCGGGGTGGAGACAGGCGACAAAGGTAAGCGAGTTCCGTTCCGCTCCTTTTCCCACCCTGATGTGCTGCAATGTGCGCTGTTTGTAGGCTTCTGCGATACCCAGTATGCGGATCGCGTCGTCGCTGACTGCCATAGTCAGCTCGTGACCAACAAAGACAGCAAGTATGGCCCTGTATGGGTAACGTGCTATCGTTCCCATCCCTTATCCCATTTCCGGTGACGTGAGTACTATCTTTTGTTTGCTTTTGGTGTGCTTGACCAGACTTCTCCGTGCGCTCGTTGGGTGCCAATTAGGGCCAGGTGGGTGACCTCCTGGCACTCAGGCGACACATCCATCTGAACCACCTGCACATGATGATCGACCCTCCTACTTTCGCACCAGCCAATTTTCACCAGCAAATCGTGCCAATCATGCCTTGCGGACGCAGCCGTGGTGATACCTACCAGTGCCCAGATGCCAACCAAGAAGGGTCCATGGCCGTTGACGAGGAGTTGGGCGGGGGTCACTGAAGACCACGATGATGGTGACTTGGACGGCAACAATGTCGATGATAACTTCAATTTCCTCACATATAGCTGTTGTATTCTTGGATGTAGTGTTGATAGTTATATTCAGTAGTAGTGATACTACCAAGACGTGGCTAGCCGCGTCTTGGAGGCCGAGACTGGCCTAAGACGTTGAGGCCCACGAGTAGAGTCCCAATCCTCGTAAACTCTGGGCCTAAAGCCCTCCTAAGACGAGCCTAATTGCAGGCTTTTGGGCCAGGACGGGCCCGCAAACCACTAGGCATATTCGGTCAAGCGATCAGCGGTTATGGCCCCACTGTCGACATTATTGGTGCTCTCATCTGTTGGCAGTTCCTCATGGGCATAGGTATTGGAGGTGGTCATCCTCTGAGCGCCATCATCTCGTCCAAGTTCGCTGCCACAAGGACCCATGGTCGTGTCATGACCGCCTTTACATTCCAGGGGGTGAGTCATATCACCCAATCATTTTGCACGCCTCCTCAAGGAGCCGCTGCTCTCGTTTCAAACCATTGTTGTGGCCGCCTTCAAAAGTAAGATCATCAACGACGATTTCAATAACCTCAAGCATGTGGACTACCACCACTGGCGTCTTCTCATCGGCCTTGGTTGTCTTCCTGGTGTCGTCGCTCTCTACTTCCGTCTCACCATCCCGGAAACACCTCATTTCACCATGGACATCAAGTGCAATGTTAAGCAGGCTACCCAAGATATCGACAACGGTCTCACCATTGGCCAGTTTTATGTTGACCCCGACGCAGCTGTCCAGCGTGTACAAGCACCCAAGGCCAATCGCCGCGACTTCCTCGAGCACCCCGGCAAATGGGAGAACTTCAAGGTCCTCTTTGGTGCTGCATATTCTTGGTTCGCCCTCGGTGTATGCCCCCCTTTTCTATGCCTCAATTACCCTTTGCTGATATGCACAAGTCTAGATTGCTTTCTATGGCCTTGGTTTAAATTCCTCTATTGTCCTAACCGCTATTGGCTTTGGCACTCCAGGTCTCGTTTTCGGTCTCGCTCCCATTCCCGTTCCCACCACGGTATTTTTTTCAAGTATGATGATTGGATACTGCATACCTGTACTGATTCTGTCTATCTACTGTAACTCTTCCCTCCCCATGCTTTCTACATTCCACTCACTGTACGCAAGCAACACATGAAAAAGAGGAAAACATAACAGTGCAAACTGCAGGGGACATAACAGCAAAGAAAAGAAAAGAAAAGAGGAAAAGACATGTCACTTGTACACCGAGCTACCTGTACGCTCCCCTCCTAGATTCGGCATCCAGCAGGTGTATCCTGATGATCAGTCTCCTAGACGTCGTCTGCTTCTATGATTGGATTATATCGTGCGTTAAAACTCAACGCTTCATTAGACCCGGAATGCTTATTTTGACTTCGGTGCTTAGGCTTGACCAGGAAGTCGCTCTTGTAAGCACATACCTTCACCTTCATCTGCCGAGGAGTTGATTGATTAATGATATTGTTGATTTCTTTTTTTTTTTCCAGATATACCCTACTGCGTGGAATATTGTGAAAGCTACATATATATTTTGCCGTTATTACCCAATGGCCATCGCACCGTTCCATTTATGGGGTCTTGTCGGTAACCACGAGCAACGCCTTTGCGAATCATACTATCACGTTCTTTTTGCGTGTCCGATGCCTACGGTTTGCCCGCTTGTACTTCTCGTCAAATGTTTCCTCACGATTAAATCATAGCTATTGTCAGCACAATGTAAGCGTGACTAGTCCACGCGTGGTTTACAAGCTGTTAATCACACTCGTGCCCGTCGTGTTCTCAGTCATTTTGATGTTGCGTACGTACGCGTTTTCTGGGAGGAAAACACGGGTTCTTGTCGTCCTTTCGATCACCTACTCGGGTCTTGTCGGCGTTATTATTTGGGTGCTGAGCAAAGAGTTAACCCGTCCGTGCCGAAGATCTTGTTTATGATGGAACATTCCTGACTCTTTGATGGAATCACAGTGTCACCTTTGTTCTTTCTCACCAAACGCAGCGGCTGTTTCGCTATTTCGGACGAACCGAATATCACAGCACTGGTGACCAGTGTAGTACAGGGGAACAAAATACTGGTCCCCATTGCCTATCATGTAGGAGTGCGTCTTGGACTTTTGGCGAGCGCTTGTCTGATTATACTGACACGAGAACCTTTTTTTTTTTTTTGGCTCAGATGATCTCTGTACGATTTCACTTGTCGTTTGCTATCAACTTGGCTGAACCAAGCTTCTGCTAGATACTTGCGACCTTTTTCGACTGCCTCAACATGCTCGTCGTGCTTTGGGTGAGACCGGCGACCGTAACCTTGTCCACGTGAATGATAACCATAGTAAATCGATATAGCACTGGGTTCGAGGGCATGGTGCCATCGGTCCGCTATGCCAAAGCTTTCTGAAACAAGGCAAGTGTTTATTATTTACCCAATGAATCATCGACGCGGACTGTCGTTATTTATTTGGTTCTGGTCACGCAGGGATGCTGGTCTACGTCGTCATGATTGCCTTGAACACATTGGCAATTTGTGCTTTTCTCAGGTAAGATGTCGTCAGCGATGATCCAGACTGCGGCCAACTAACAATGTCTTGCCGTAGCTCATACCTGGTGCACGAAGGATTTGCTTCAAGTTCTGCGCTTGCGTGCATTCTGCCCTCCACTCTGGTGATCGATATCTCTCCCACCTGCCACGTTCGCTTTGTTGATTGTTGCTTGTTGTCTTTCTAGGCATGTCGGTTGTACGTGTCACGCTCTCTGCATATTCCTTACTGTTTCAGATGTTATTTTTTTTAGAGTGCTAATGCTCCGCCAGAAAGCCTCTCCGACCGAGACAGAACTCCGTCTCGAACACTCGCACATGATCAACGAAGCGCTTGAGATGACCGCCGTGGAGCGGCATCCTACAAAAATATTAGAGGGCTTCATGTCACCTATCTCAACGGATGCTGAAGCTCCTCGGCCTTAATGCCTGCCTCCTTCTGAGGCATATCTCAATGTGTACACGAGTTGAGAGTCTGTTAACTGGTGAAGTGTGTCTGTGGCAGGAGGTCGTCCTACAAGTCTATGAGCGGTCGCTGTGTACAGTGCAGTTCAAGCCCCAGCTTCCCAATGAACTGGGCGCATGAAGGTGCGAGCGATAGACACGTTGTGAGGCCGAATAGATGTTACAGCGAAATACGTAAGTTACCGGGATACGGATGAGGAAGATTGTTTTATGAGCGTCTAGATAGTTCTATAAGCACTATAAATTATTGAAAACGTGGTAAAGCACGATCACCTTATCGCCAACTGAAGCAGAATATGTCACGCTGTCAAAGCATGCAGAGAGGTACAGTATGCTGCTAAGAAATTTGTATGAGGAACTGTGTTACTCAGCAATAGCCATGGTGTGGAATAAGACATTGCGGCCCGCGTGTGAAGGGGAGTGTTGGGATGCATCCAGGCCCGGCCGAACGGACTGCTACGAGTGTGAGAATAGGTAACAGGTAAGGAAATAGGAGTGTAAAATTTTACGATCTACCTGTCGTCCATACCTCCCGAGGTATTTCTCTGAGTATAACTTACTGTAAGAAACAGACATAGAGAATATATGGTAACAATTGCGAGCAGATGTACACTGTACTTAGAGAATGCGGTCAGCTGTTTTTTTTAATCATTTGTGGATATTTCTAGCATTTTTATCTTGTCCAATAACCACTTATAAGATATTATTCGGATAAACCGCGTGACGTGACGCTAATTTTACTGTCCATGTCCAGCGAGGAAAGTAAGGGGTCGTCCTGCCATGACCCCTAAATTAAAGCAGACATACTGCTGTGCGTAGGAGGGTGTTTCCTGCGATCGTCATACCAAAAGAACGGGCTCAGAGACCGGCCGTCTTCCAATTTCGTCCCTCGGCACGATCATTTCAAAGGTTTCCGACTTGGCGCTCTCCACCAAACATATAATATCACCGTCGTCTTAATATACACTATCCCATCTTTCCCCCTCCTTCCTCCTTCTACTTGGCCGTGCTTGGGTCTCGTTTTCCCACTCGTGCCATCCAATAACGCTTCTTACGACCAACACGACCTCAACACACCCTGTACACGACCAGAGCCACACCATTCAAGTTGCCCCTACCACCTCACTATGCATTTCCATCCTGTCCGTGTCCTCTACTCGCACCCACGTCAATATGAACTGATACCTCTCTACTAGTTTGAGGTATCCACACCCCATATTATTTATGCCTGCCTCGGTGGTTTCGTGGTGTTCGTGAGTTCTCTTCTCATTGTTATCTCGTCTTCGGTACCCCTTGGCGTCTTACTGATGAAAAATTTATTCTCGGTGCTTTTCTCAAGTTCGGAATGTTTTCCCTTTTCATTCGGGAGAAGGTTCGTGTTGTCATGGATCTTCTATACCCTGGCGCGGATTCTGACATCCACGTGCCTAGCTGTACATTGGCGAAGCCTGCTGGGCTTTCCTTTTTGGTGTTATTATCGGTGCGTCTATGCTATCTGTACCTGAATAATTTTCTTGGGCGCGTCTTGGATAAGAGACGATGTGTTGGCGTCTGGGATACCCGTGCGTTGTCAGCCTTGGCATTTGCTTTGGAGTGGTCAGCCAAGCATGGCCTCAGACTGGAGCGTGCTTCAGCGGCCTCGTGCTGTTCCGATGCACATCTCACCGGTTTGATGACTAAATCACGTCTCGGCGGACAGCACCCCACACCCTTTACTCTCAGTACCCTACCCGCAAACCCTGACTTTCAGTATTCGCTCACCAACTTCTTTTGCCAGGTCCTTACGGAGCAAACATCATCGACCCACGTTCATGGGGTAATTCCGAGGACGCTACCAATCACTTGACCCTCGAATTCACCCGCATCGTCATCGCCATTGGCGTGTTCGCTGTTGGCGTTGAACTCCCAAAAAAGTATATGTACCGACATTGGAGAAGTCTTTTCTTCCTCCTTGTCCCTGTAATGACATGGGTGCGTTATGCCTCACACAATACTCCCTACTCGGACCTTGATGATTCGAATTGATTCGTTAGGGCTGGTTCGTGTCGGCTGCCTTCATTTATGCGCTCATCCCCAACCTCAACTTCCTTTCAGCCCTAGCCGTTGGGGCTTGTCTCACCCCTACTGACCCGATTCTTGCTGCAGCAATCATCGGAGGCAAATACGCCGACAAACATGTCCCTGCTCATCTGCGACATCTCATCGCGGCTGAAGCCGGCAGCAACGATGGCGCGGCGTACCCATTTCTTTACTTTGCGCTCTATCTCACACTCGATAGCACAACTGGGGGTGCAATGAAGGATTGGATCCTCGTTTCATGGCTCTGTGCATTCCCAGTTACTTCTTCCATCCACGACTATGTCTATTAACGTTAAATATACAGACCAAATCGTGCTCAGCGTCATATGGGGCTCGATGCTTGGCTATGGCTTCCGACATCTCATGAAGTTTTGCGAGAAAAAGGATCTTATTGACCGACAGTCATACGTCGCCCAATATGTCTCACTTGCCCTTCTTACAGTCGGCACGACCACTCTCCTTGGCTCAGATGATCTTCTCGCCTCATTCGTATGTGGAACTGCGTTTGCCTGGGACGGGTTTTTCAACAAACAAACCGAAGCTTCGGTCTTTTCCTCCGTCATCGACTTGCTTCTCAACACCGCCGCGTTCGTGTTCGTAGGCGCTTGGATGCCATTTGATACGTTCTCGGACCACCAGCTCTCTCTATCCGTTGGGCGTCTCATATCCATCGCTGTCTTGGTGTTGTTACTTCGACGCTTACCAATCATCATTGGGTTATACAAGTGGATACCCGATATCAAGAGTTTCCGTGAAGCACTATTCAGTGGTCACTTTGGACCCATTGGCATCGGTATGTCATCCCTCCACTTCTCACCCTCAAAGTTTTACGTGATTTAACAGGCGCCATCTTATGTCAACACTCGCTGCGGAGATGCTTCCGCGGCCGCAAAGCCCTCCGGCCAACCAGGCGGAACTTCTAGCTGCTACAATACAACCGGTCATCGCATTCATGGTCTTATGCTCAATTCTCATACACGGACTCTCCATTCCGTTCTTCTCTCTTGGCCGCCGCGTGACGACCGTCACGCGTACCTGGTCACGCCAGCCAAGTCTTCCTGACTGGGCCCTCCATACACACCGCGTTGAGCGGGCAGAAGACGTTGTGATCAATCGCGACCCAGAAAACATGATGGAACGTGGTCAGGCGAGCAACGATGAGAAGGACGTCATGAAACGCCACCCATCGGAGGCCATGGGATTCGATGAAGGCGAAAAAGGGGCACGTGCCTTGAAACGAGAGGACACCGCGGAAGCAGACGCGCTCACAGTTGCGGTTACGGAGTCAGAAGAGGCGAAGCCAGATAATCCGCCAGATGGAACGGAATCATATGAGTGGAAGGAAGGTCCCCATCGCATCACCGATTGGCGTACCGGCCCTGGCGAAGAGGTGCGTTTCCTGTTCTACGTGTCCCACTCATGGTTCAGTTCATGGACGATGGGTTATAGGTCGAAGTTGAGGTCCAGCGCAACGAACACGGCTCAAGCGAAGCTGGGCACATCACACCTTCATCTCGTAACGAGCATGCTGCAGTGCATCATTCTGCCACCGCAGTGCTTCGGAGAGTGACGCGACATGCCCTTCACGAAGAAGCGGAGCCCGATGATACTGTCGGCAATCGCGATGCCTCTCCGCCTCCGCAAATAGAAGACGCGGCGTATGCGCCACCGCCGAACGAAGTTTTGTCAAATTTGAGCCAACAGCCAGAAGTTGTGCACGAGGATGAGGACGGATGGGTGTCAGATCAGAGTTCACCAGAGGACGCGCAGGCGAAAGTGCAACCCCACGCGGAAAGGCGCCCATTTGCTGGTCGTACCAGCAAACAGCGGCGAGCCGACGATCACCGACCATCCATTCAACATAACTCTCGCGTATCTCCCGCTCCGATAGACACCTCAGCCTCCACCGACTCCAACGCTGCCACAGCGACTGTACCATCTGTGCCGTCAATGTCTGCTGGACCCGAGTCGCCTCTTCCGAAGTCGCCCTCCTCCCCGTCGGATATCGCCGACGACGAGCCGCGCGGACGTGCGCCTCCCGCCTCCGCATCGTCGACCTTTTCCGCGCGCAGGAAGCCACGGCACATGCGCATCGTGTCGCTGCGGGGGAGTGAAGCTAGCTCCCGAGAAGTCTCACCGGTTCGTTCGATCCGGTGGGCCGACGCTGGTGCTGGCTCTACTCCCGCGACAGCGCGCTGGCCGCAGGCCCCATCAGCCCAGGGCAGCCGTGCCCCGTCACCATCTCCCGCGGACAGCGCAGAAAACGACACGGGTTAGCGCGCCGGTCTCGCCTGGTCTGTTGTTGCGCGTGAGCTGGTTATCGCGTGTGTGTTGGCACGAGGCTTCCATTGATCTAACCTTCCGGCCCTTTGCTCCCGCTTCTCCTGGCTTTTCCCAATGACGGGTTAAACTCTTACTTACTTTTTCTCTCTGTAGAGTGTGTATACCTTTTGTGTTTTCTCCACCTATGCTTTTAGTTACGCTTTCCCCTTTGTGCATTCGTGACACGTCGTTCACCATTCTTGCATATATTCTGTCTGATCTCATTGTCTTTACACAATGAACACTAAAAGCGTTGGCTCCAATGGTCGTTTTTGACGACGACACCTGGACGACAGTTGGACCACCACTTGACAACAAGGAGCGCTGAAACGGCCCGGGGCCACCGACATATGCCGTCAGAGGCTGACTGTCAGCCTCCGGCCTGGGAATGAAATAATGACATTCACGGAAAAGCATTTATGGCTCATCTGAGTCAGATAGTATATAATTCACAAACGTGTAATTCATCGACTCGTTCATACTGTTAGCACAGTATATCAATGACATGCTAACTGATACAAAAGAGCAAGCAAAAGAGGGGTCCGTTCATCCGTGCCAAGAGTACGTAATACTATACTAGCATTCAACGCCATGCCAGTGTTGTGCCAGTGGCTGCTTGAGGGTACGCAGCATTGCCAGTCGTCCGTGTCGGTTAATTGGTTTCAGCATCTGTGAAAGGGGTGGTCGCTAGCCCAACCCGCGAGTTGCTCACATCGTACACGCTGTAGAAGCGCTGCAGGAACGTAAAGCCGTCTGTTCAGAACAAATAAGTGACGCTTAATCCTTGCGAAAGGCGCGCAGCAAAAGAGCGAACACGTACTGATAAAGTCGAGCCCTTGACCCGATGGGCTACCAAGGTCGCTCACGACGAGATATATTTTACCCTGGGTACCCCCGATTTCGGTGTTCAGTGCGCGGGGCCAGATTTGCGCATTCGGCGTGAGCTCGTACTGCACGCCGCCGATATCGAAGAAGAGCGACTGCAGGTTGTTAAATTGGGAAGCTGTGAGCGTAAGAAGGCCGGTGGTTCTAGAATGTGAAGCAAAGCAAAAATTAGGGGGCAGAAATTTGCGGTCGAAAGTCCGAGCTGCGGATACGGCAAGGAACGACATACTGGTCAAGGGTTGCTCCGGTGGCCTTCTGGTACTTCTGGAACGCGTCTATCAATGACTGGGGTCAGCACTAATCTGTCATTCAATATAAAAGGGAGGAACCGAACCGGTGGCGATGAGAACGAGCGTGGTGCCCGTGTCGACGATACCTGCAGTGGAGCCCAAGATCGATTGTCCACTAGAACCGTACGTGATAGTTTGATCGACACCCCAGTAAGCGCTTGCGGGAGAGGTTCCCGTGATTGGTACATAATTCACGTCACCAGTGATCCTTATTACCACACCCCATCAATTCCACGCTTCGTAAGAGGGGTAAAGATAGAACACACTTGGATGTATCAACGCCGCCAAATGTGAGCTCTCCGTTGGAGACCGCACTTGCGGACGTGGAGGGTTGGTAGAAAATGCCGATGGACTCGGTGGAGATAGTGCCCTGCTTGAAGAGATTGTCTGTGATAGTCGGTACAGGCGTAGTGCCTCCAATAGTGCCTTCAGTGAGGTCAACTGGGCCGATACTGCGGAGCGTGAGAAAGTCAGTGGGATAATAGAGTACTGTAGCAGCAGGAAGTAGCGACAGTACCCGAGGATACCATCCACATCACTGAAGCCTTGAGCAGTAGATGCAACACCGATACTCTGGGACTTGACTACGAGCGAGGAAGATAGCGTCACCTGATCCGTGACTAGAAGGACAATTAGACCTTGTGGCGCGGGATTGGCACTAAGCGCCGAAAGATGGACAATACGCACACTCGGTTCCTGAGAAAGAACCAGACCCATAGCTAACGGACTTGATGGCAGAACCAGGGTGAATAAACGTCTATGTGCCTGACGGACTGTACGTACAACACTCTTCCCGGTACTCTTGCTGGTGCTAGTCCGGTTATATTTCTTGTCAGCACCAACCCAAGTATTGGAGCTGCCAGTGTCGATCAGAAGAGTATAGTCAGTGGCCGGGCTACCGACCCCAACAGAGGCAGTATAAGTCACAGCTGGAAGACTTATATCATCACCATGACATCGGAAGGGCGAACGCTGGAAACGAACCAGCATCAGTGACATCGATAGTATCACCGGTAGCGTTCTCGAGATAGAGGGCTGACGGCTTGGTGGCCGTGTTGTCGATGACCGTGATGGGTAACGCGACTTCTGAGCTCATGTCAGCTTGTGGGCGTTTGGGCCGTGTGGCTGGACACCGGCAAGAAACTTCTGTGCTCGCGCCTTGTCGCGAGCAATGATAGCACGCGCGCCGTCAGAAACCTTGACGGTAGAAGTAAAGCTAAGAGGGTGGTGGGCAGTAAAAGACATGTTGTTTGGATCCAGTGGAGAGAAGGGGGGAAGGCGCAGATCTATATATACGAAAATGGACGGAGGTAAGTATGAGAAAAACGGTAGAACCAAAGTGATCAATTCTCCGTGGGGCACAGGATTGTCGCACCCATATTCAATATGAACAGGCGCTTTCACAACGGATCCATGGCCACGCCGTAGATCCACTCCCAACTCCAAGTGTGACACCAGACCTGACAGCTTCCCAGGCCCCAGAAAAGGTTGGCACCGCCACTATCAGCTTCTGCCTCCGCGGTGAATGGTAAAAAAGTGAGGTCATAGACAAGAAGTAGCACCATACCCTCGTTGCTGCGGTGTCACGAGTGACCACTATGTGGCCTTCCATGACTGCGTCGCTCAGCCAACACACGTTGGAAGAAACACAGGAAAGACCAGAGTGTCTTGGATCCCCATAGAGGTTACTGTGTCACAGAAGCTCTAGCACGCTCACGCGGTCTCTCCATCGTTTCCTTAAAGATCCTCTTCTGTCTCCTCGCATTCGCAATCAAGACAACAATAGAGTCACCGCCAGCTAAGCCATCAGGCCAAAAATGGTGAGCCGGGAATCGACACCTGAACTGTGTGCATGGTACAGAGCAACTCCGGATACCGCTTTTAGATCATTCAGATAGTGAACCATGCACCAGAATAACACCAGCGATAAGACCCTGCCTTTCGGAAAATTGCGGAATGGGGACATGGGATAGATTTGATAACAACGAAGTCCACGATTTGTCCTAGAAACAAATGGAAGGTGAGTACATTGGGCTCCAGGTGCTTAGGTGTTTCCGGGCCGTTTGGTGTAACTGCGGTGCAAGTGCGGTGGAGTTGCACGCCTGAAGAGTCAGACCACTGTCGAATGATCAAGTCCAATAAAGGGGTCCCCTAGAGTTACTTCGAGGAAAGTGCTTCTCGATCCAGAACCCAAACCTATACACGGAACACGGGACCATATGGCACCACACATTCTTCCCCACGCACTGCCAGGACATCCAATTCTGGTATCATTCCCCGATCGTGCGCCTCTGGGAGAAGTCTAGGCGTCGGGGTCGGTTGGAGTAGCTGTGTCCATTCTGCCACGTCACCATGCTGGTACTGTACCCCCTCATCGAGTCATCCATGAACGAATAACTCCAAGGACTAACCAAACCCCTATTTTTCTTCTCTGTCCTGTGGTGCTGCCTGCAAAGCATGTCGCACTGCACGAGGCTTAGCCCAACAAATACGTAATTTAAATCAGGGGATCGGACCGCTTACAGTTGAAGCATCGTACATACATCCCCTGGTCGGGGTAAATAGTTAGCGCGCTCCTTACCCATCGCTGCGTTCTGGTCAAAGGGCTTTGCTTCGGGTCAACCGTGAGAGGATCCGGAACCACCAATCACCAGAGATCGCATAGGCTGAAGGGGATATGGTCTGGCCACTACACGCCTCTTTCTGCTGTCGTTCTTGGGTTGACGACGTGCATACGCATAGCGCACACGTTTTCTCGGAGTACATGTTCCTATGTTGCTCCCTTGGCCATTTCGCCTTAAGAGAGGGGTGCTATATTCAGTATGCTCACGCCTTACACCACATAGCCCCAGCGCTCCGAAAGCAGCACGCCGAAAAGCCGCCGGCGACGCAAGGCTGGGGAGGGACTGAAGGTCACAGATGTCCGCAGGGTAACCGCCAGCCCGAGGGTGGTGACTGAACTCGGAAATGCCTCCGAGTCGCGGCCTGTTCAAGTATCACGTGTTCTGTGCGATTTGCACCACGGCCCGAAATGGACACCGTTTCTAGGCACCGACTAGGCTCAGACCCATTCACGACGCTGCTCATTCAAGTTACCGCTACTAGCATTACTAGGAGACCTCACAATATCGCTTCCATTACTCTTTCTTCCACGGGACCCACACTCAGAGCCACAGGCACGCAAGACAAGGGATGCCTACTGTATTTCGTCCGAGTCGGCTACTGGTCCGAATACAGTATCATGAAACGCTCATTTCGCCTCGGCGAACCACGCCATTTCATGAAGCTTGCAACATGGGCCCTACAAGTTGGCCACTTCAAAACCCCGTAGCCGCGATATCAGAATGAAAAAGAAGCTGACTGGGGAAGTCAGGCAGAACGTTTTTCGCATTTTATTTTAAATTTTGCCACGTGCGCTGCGCTGAGTGATTGGCTCTACTTTATGCCTATTATATCCCACAGGTTCAAGTGGACTCAGTTGACAATAGAATCGGTACTAGCGTATCAAACCGGGTAAGGGCATTATTCGTCCGAATCAAGTTAACACGACAATGTTACTAGAATGAAGAATTTCGCCCCAAGTCTCAGGCGGCCTGCACAATTGCAAGCAGGCACACTCCTTGTACACCGTCTCTAGCTTACAGTACTGTAATTGTACACGGGTAGGGGCAGATACATTTCTACCATGTTCCTACTACGACATCGTCCAAGCGTCAAAGATATCGTCTGAATGCAACATTCTCATTAACGCGAGCGGTCTCAAGGCCTCACAAGAATCAACCTTTTATCTTATCTCCCTCGCTAACTCGGGTACGGCCATTGGTCGCGTCGTTGAGGTGGTAGCAGACCAATTCAGTGTTTTCATCTTCTGACTGCTCACTTCTGACTGATCTGTCCTCCTACTTATTTTCCTGGCTTCTACTGCACAGGCGCCCTCATAGTAATGATCCCCGACGTTCTTAGCTGACGTTCTCACACCTGATTGTTCGTGCATAGCAAGGTGTTTGTCGGTCGCATTGTTCTGTGGGGCGTTTGCTACTGGCGCCGAGGATGGAGCTCGGCGACGCGAACGACGTCAGCAGGCAGACGAACGGGGATATATCCTTGCACTCGGCCCGGCCCACCTCTACAGGTACAATTGACCGGCCAGCGCCCTGGTTCCATCGTGGTAACCGAGGCTGTGTCACTTGTCCTGTTTCGGTACTGCGTCTTATGAGGGTGGAGGGAAGAACCGAATCTTGTTCTGATACCAGTTATCCGATGCAGTAGCATGTGTACCAGGATACCTACAGTGTACACCCTGGCGTAAATGTAGAAATGCACGAGTTTTCGTAAGCCGAGCTTGCTCTCCATGCTGATGTAGGGAGTCCGGAGCTTTGGCAAAGACTAACCGACAGAGTGCATCACCACCGAGGGATCGATCGTGATCTTCGCCTCTTTTTCAACGTTTTTTCGAGAGACTCCTACGGTTCTTTTTATTTTTGACCTCCGCAGCTGGCGTAGCATCATCTAATTTGCGCTTCTGCCCCGTGGCGCCTGTAGCCTTGACGCTAACGACCTGTCGACTTGCCCCGCCCGTCGCCGGTAAGTGTATTGCGTACTTGTGCTTCAGCAACGGACCAGTCCGCTGACGCGTCATCGATAGCGTACCTGGGAGCAATCAGGAGATGCGTAAGCTGGTGTACGAAGTCGGTTGTAGCGAGCCAAGAAGAGAGGAGGAAGACGGTACTCACTGCGAGAGGTCGAGCGCGTCGATCATCGCACGTTGCTTTTCGTGGAGAGCAGCAGTAGCCGCGTCGCCTGCGGCGTCAAGCTCCGCCTCCATAGTCTTCAGCCCGCGTTCTGCGTCCGCAACTAGAGAAATCCTGGTGTCAGGACCCTGGGGCGCATGTGTTGGAGCTCGAATAGTAGAGCTGATCGCAGCCTTTTGAATGTCCTGCAACTTTCCGGAGATCTTGCGAATAAGCTTCACGAATAGCGCGAGCGCCTGGGAAACGGGCAGCTGAAGTTCCGCCTGCGAGCGTGGGCGTATGAGTGGATGAGGTCGGGTAAGACGGAAAGATCAAGCGACTGCGCACCTCGACTTCTTCGACACTTTTCCGTTGCAGTCCCATCCCGAGTAGTATGCTGCTCTGTATCACACTAAGACGCACTTCATTTCCGAGCCGTTTCTCAAAGTAGAGCAAGGCCACAGTCGGTAGCAAGTCGAGGATGACGTGGTAGTCGAGCGAGTTCTGGGCGTACGACTCGAGGCGCTTGAGGTCGAATGGTGTAAGTAAGAACGAAAGCTCTTCGGGAGTTAGGGCTAGGGAAGGGTTGTAAGAGAACAATGAGTCAAAATAAGAATAAGACGAGGAGATCAAACCTGGCATCTTATCGGAGTCAAGATATTTGACACCGGTATTAGCAGCCTCGAGGACACTGAGTCCCATCACGCTACTAAATTCTCGGAATTTAAATGATAGAAGGGTAAGGAAACGCCTCCGGAAGTCTGTAGAAGAGCAAGTGGAATTGTGTTTATTCGCCAGGCGCGGACCAATTCGGCGCGGACCCACCTTTAGAAAACTCCCCTAACCAACCTAGCTCTTCGTTCGCTGACGATTGGAGTCCACGTACCATGACGACGGTGTGTTCTCCAGTAAGATCGCTCTGAGTCTGGCGGATGTATAATGGCACGTAACCGGCACGCTTCCAGAACCTGTAGATGATAAGAGAGAATGTCGTGACGAAAACGCCAACAGGGCGAACCGAAGTAACTGTGACGTTAGTCCATACGATACTCCGAGGTAGTCGAGATTCTCAGGTTTGCGCTCTGTGAGACGCTGCAACAGAGGTGGCATCGTACCAGCTGATCGGATTGTTGGGTGATCAATAAGAAGGGTAGTAGACTGATTGACAATAAGCTTCCGTGAGAGGTGGAGGTACTTTCAACGCACGTCGTCTATCGCTGCAGCATCGGGGTAAGAGACTTCGGGTTTGACAGACTCGTCAAGGTCGAAATATTCGCCAGAATAATACGCGTTCAAAGCCTGGAGCGCCCGCGCGCCGTATCCCATCTTAATCCTGGGGTCAGTACATCACGACCACATCGCAGTCCAGAGGGTCCGCACATTAGAATAATCCGGGTGCGTGGCAATCCGCACGACCCGCGCGCCACTCATCATGGCAAACTTGCCCTCTTGGAACTGCTGTGCGACCAACCACGGTATGAGATCACCCCCAGCGCGGAGCCCGCGCTGCAGGCCCTCCAATATCGCCTGCTTACTGATATTTCCTTCCAGCGCGACCTGAACTACTACAAGAGGTTCAGGCAGGTGTGACTCGTCGTCCGCGATCGGCGGGAGAAGCACGAACAAGTGGTGCGCTGGTGCATCAGACATCAGCTGGAGGTCGTTCGGTTGATTCTTGTAGTGCGACGCGACGTACAGCGCCATCATGCGCTGTAAGAACGCCTCGCTCGCAGGATGATAAGAGAAGAGGGTGTCTCGGGAAACGTAGAAGAGCTCGCATTTTGATGGGTGGGGGGTTCCGTGCAGCGCGCTGCCCGGAGAGATCGTCGCGTCGAGGCAGAGAAGCATGTTGAGCCACCGCTCGATCCCGTCCCCAGTCCCGTAGCGGATTGGGGTATCGAGCTTGACTTCGCGCAGATTCCGAAGTTTTGGTGGGGCGACGTGCGAGGGCCGTTTTGTCGATGATCCGGAGGCCGCGTCCTCCTTAACGTCCTTCGAGAGCGATGGTCGAGTCGACTCACGTAGTTGTTGGATCAATTTGAGAGAGAGAGAGCGTCCGGTGCCTTCGTATCCGTTGATTGTAGATGCAAGGAAAACGAGGTAGGGCCCGATGAGGTTCCGGACAATGGGAAGGGGGATGGCAGCCGCCTCATCGATGATTACAAGCTCGGCTTGTCCAAGAACGTGAGCATCTTGCGGCTGAATATACTACGAAGAGACGATGAATAAAGTCGTGAATCGTCTATTCCTGAAAGAGACTACCTGGATGGTCTGTCGGTGCTGCCGGAAGACATTGACACGAACGATTGCCTTGTTAAAATCAGGGTTTGTGCTCTGTGAAATGTCGTAATCAAGGTGTTCCTCGTAGCCCAGTGCGTCCATGCCTTTGAAGACGAACTCGAAAAGGGTCTTCAGGTTTTCTGGGCTAGGACTGGTGACAAAGATGTTGGAGTAGCCATGCGCGAGGGCTGCTGCAATAGCCAGTCCCAAAGCGGCAGATTTTCCACGGCCACGGCCCGCGGTCAGTGTCACGGTTGAGCTAAGGGTTTTCTCTGCGATGGCATCGACAAAGGTGAGGATGGCTTGTGCTTGGTCTACCGTCTTGGCGAGCTTGATAAGGTCGCTGACCGGCTTGGTATCTGCAAGAGTCTCCTGGAGTTCCTTTAGCTGGGACGGCTCCTTGCCCTTTCCGTGTTCCTCTTCTATAGCGGTAATGTCCTTTCCGCGAGATATGGGAAGAACGTTGAGTTCATCGTCAAGAACGAGGCAGTCGTCGCATGAACCTAAGGACAGGATGAAGCGTTCATTGAAGCGGGCAATGACATCGTGGTGGGATGACGTCCGATAGCGGGCATGTGAGTCCTGCGCAGTGTAAGCATTTAACGGAAGCGTCGCTAATTCAGCCCTCACCATAGTCATGGTGTACAGTTGCTTCAAGGAGGTCATCGTTTTTAGCAATAGCACAACGAGCCCGCCGCCCTCTACTGTCTCGATAGTCCGTGCAAGCAAGTTCGGCGTGATCGCCTCGAAGTCTTGTAACACCAGCATTCCGAATGTATTACCGAGAATCTTCTCGGACTCCTTGTAGTAACTGTATTATGTGAACATCATAGGATTCGGACACGATCAGAATGAATGGTACATACGTGTAACGGATGTCGGTGACCGTGATGAAGATCTCAAAGGGGTCGTGTTCATTTGCCTCCCTAATACCACGCTTCACATCTCTCTTGATTTTTGCTTCGCGTTTCTTTCGGTGACTATGGTACAAGGTTAGAATGGCTGCTAATCGTCTTGGGGACGACTCACCTCGTGAATCCGAGCTCCTTCTTGTAACACCAAAGCACCGAGGGGCGTGCAGAAACACGTGCCTTGTGAGAGTAAAAAATGAAGATTGACCACCTGATTTCTCCCCCGGTCTCCAACAAGGACTATGAAGGAGCGATGGTTTTTCTTGACATTGTTGTCGATAAGGAATTGTATGCGCTGGTCAAGTTGCTTCCGCATGCATGCAGAGAATACGGCCGTAAAAAAAAAGCGAGATGGTGAGCGAGACGAGGACTCGGCAATAGGAGATCACCACGTGCTACCCAGCTCGCAGCAGCATATATACCTCGCCAGCTGCGCGAATCATTGCCATCGCTCTGACCGTAAATGACAGAGTTAGATACCCCTCTGTTCATCCCATCGGACGACGAAGGGGTTGCTAAATCTCAGCTTCTCCATTCGCCACCACGAAAACGATCCCGCAATCTTCTCGAAATCGAAGAAACCGACATGAAAGCCCCCCCAACCCATCCTCCGGAAGTCGTCCGCGACGAGGATTACTACCTTTCCGACGGAAGTTGCATTATTCTGGTAGAAAACACGCTGTTTAATGTGAGTCCGTAGCAATCATCACTCGCCCAATCTTATGCCGTCTTGTTGCAGGTGCACAGAACAACTCTTTCGAAAGATTCATCCTCTTTCAGTTCCATGTTCTCATTACCGCGGGGAGACAAGCCAGTTGAAGGCCAGTCAGACGACAACCCAGTCGTCCTCGGTGGGGACACCGTCTCTCAGTTCCGCAACTTCTTATGGGCGCTGTATGCCTTGTGGGTTGTTGTGCCTTGCCATCGCATTCTATCCTCACTGGTGCGAGCGCAGGCCACATGAACTCCTCCAGGTTCATTCTAGCGTCTCCAATCTCACGCGTCTCATCGACATTGCCAGCATCTCGAACAAGTACTCATTCAGGTCACTCGAAACGTGGGCGTTGGACGTCATAGTGGATACTGTTACCCGAAAGGGTTCTCCCTCCTCTCCGTTCCCCTTAGCCTTGGTTAGCCTTGGTACCTACACCTCCCACACCTCTACCGACATATACCGTGGCGCTCCAGTCGCAGGTCACAAACAATGAGCAGATTGTCGCGCTCGTACGGCTCGCACAGATGTGCCAACACGAACGACTACTTAATACGATGGTCGAGTCCTTACGCAAACTTATGAGCTCTTCGCCGCAGAATGCCTACATGGCGATGACGCTCGCCGACGAACTTGATCTACGCGTCTTACGCGGGGCGGCATACCTAGAGGTGATGCAGAGAGCCGTTGTCATCGTACGGCGTCCGGGGTTTGGGCCTAACGAAGGTGAGATCGATTCGGATGGGCGGCTCGTGGTGTCCGTCCCGCAGAAAATGCGCTTACTGTCGGGGTACCACCGCCTAACGATGGCGTGGGAGGAGCTGCGAAAAGTGCCTCCGAACTTCGATCACGCGCAGTCGTGTGGCGTGAACTGGCACAAGAGCGGATGCGTACAGTCATGGCAAGAATTCTGGCGCGAGAAAACGAAGAGCGAGACGGTGCTTGCGCTTGGATTGGCGGACGTGCTAGGCCGCCTTCGCGCTGTGCTGAAGGAGTTCGACAAGTGGGGGAGCGCGACATACATGCACCACGATTGCCGCATGCTAGCGCGGCGGGCGATCAATGAGAGGCTGAAAGAGGCCCAGGATGCGCTGCCAGATTTATTCTCAGATGCAGAGTGAGGGGCGAGCTCGGGGACCGAGGACACACTCCTGCTATCTAGTCCTTTGTGGTATGTTTGCATTGCTTGTACACTATCAATTGTTCCGTCTGTACTATTGCCAGTTACTCTGTAACTTAAAGACGTGCGAGGCACAATCACAGACGGGGCCGATGTAGCAAGGACCAAGGAGGGCCTCAAGCGGCAGCAGGACGACTTGTGGGAGGACTTTTGTAAGGTAGTCAAGATCACGTATCATTTCTCCGTCCACCATTGCGAGACCGGTGTAAGGCGTCGGTCACTTATCTCCCCAATCATGTGTAACTGCCCCAAGAACATAGACTTCTGGCATGCGTACATACACCCATTTGAGAAAGGAAGCGCTGCGGTTCAAGTCTGCTTGTGTGAACCTCGTCACCGCTTAGTCCTAGATTGGGGGTCTGGTGCCAAGACCGGCGGTGTTCCGGACTATAATGCTACGTCATAGTATTGGGATTTTACTACGCGAGTACAAGGAAACCATCACTACCACGAGAGCCTATCAAACATCATCCAGTCGTGTATAGGTCGAATCTGTGCGAGAGGTTTCATACCAGGGGCCCACATGCCGTCTATTCTGGACATCGTCACCGGATAACATGCATAGGGCCCATCTCCAACCTGAACACGGGCCTTGTTCTTGTCGATTTGGTTCTGTAGGTCGTGTGGTAGATACTCATCGTGGATATTCATGTCGTACCGTCCACACCAGTCAAAGTCAATCAGCTTGACCTTGCCATATGCGTCGAAAAGAATATTTGGCCTTCGCAAATCGCCAAAAACGTATCCCTCAGTGTGCAGCAGGGTCAAGATGGTCCGGATCTGCGCACGAACATCTGGCGGTGTGTTGGGTAGAGCGTCGATGTAGTCCATTACGATCATATGCATGGCAGGTGGGGCACTTTGAGCGGGTCCAGTAAAAAAAATACCGCGAAGACCAGATGGGACGCTTTGAGCGGGTCCAGGGAAAACACTGTAGTGTTCGGTCTCCGGTAGAGGGCCATAGTATCGGAGGGTAGGAGCCCACCCCTTGCGCGCAAGAAACTCGTGTACCTCTTTGCCGTATCTTGAAACGAACTTGACGACCACCTTCACGGGATCCGAGTCCCTCGTCGTGCTGGGCTCATTAGGAATCTCTGCAAGATATGAGACGCATGCGGGATCCTCTTCCAAGGATGTTAGGTATCGGAATTGAGTGGAGGTACCATCTTCAGCGGTGAATGAAGTCGGGTACGGGAAGTAGCGGGGATGTGGTTTGTTGGCAATGAAAGTAGAAGGGCCTTCGAGCGCCCTATAAAAAGTCTGAAGCTTTACAAGACAATTGCGGAGAGCGACAAGGACCCTGGCACTGTGATAGACTTGGTTATCCTCCTCCCTCTTTGAGAGCGCCATCCAATGCATGGCAGTCAGGGGTTGGACAATAAACCTATCGGTGAATACGCCACCCAGAACACCGAACCACGGGCCCCCAGTAGCGACCAAGAATGTTGGGCAGCAGCACTTTTGGCGGATGTCCTCTCTCTATTCAGGAGTCAGACATGAGATCAAGACAGATGGGATTATAACCCACCGAAGGGTGAATCCAAAACCGTCTCATCCTGAGAGCCACTTTAATACTGCCTTCAAACTTGTGCTTCGGTTCAAGAAGTAAGTACGCAATGCGAGTATCGCCTATTTCCAACGTGATCCCACTATAATAATCACCATGGTCTCGCTCTTCGCGGACATCGGCCTTCAGAATGTGCCCCAAACGATCGCGTAGTTCATCACTGTACGTCCAACTCGAACGAATCTCAGATCCAAAGGACATGAGATCGTAGACATTTTCGAGATCGTCACGGGTCGGCTGGGCGTCTGAATCCGGGTGGTTGACCGAACGGATAAAGTCACCAAAGATAGGGTGGAATATCTGTATGGGGGGGCTGATTCTAGAAACGCCTGCATCTGGAGCCCCCTGGCCATCATATATGGCTTGGGCGTCGTCGAGTTGGGTTTTACAATAGTTAGTCAACTTGGCACCCTCTGAGGGTGACATTCCTTGGGTTAATATCGTCTTGTTATAGCCTAACGACCATCTCAGCGACACTTGACTATGTATGATGGATTAGACATACGCTTGAATTCTTTCAATTCCGGGGCCCTGGCTAGGTGAACATGTTTGAAGTCGACCGGTACAAGGTTGTCAGAAATGGGTTTGGGGGGCAGTCGAAGTACATGACGTACCAGGCTGTCGTACGAGCAGGGTCTGACCCTCTGAGAGTCCAAGGTTTGCCACCTGCTCGTCTTCGCTAAGCTTCTCAATGGTATCCTTGTCATCAACGTTGATGTCCCTGAGTATCTCCTCCAAGCGTTTAGCAGTCGAATGGTCGATAATCATCGAGCCCTTCGTCTTCCACACGGTGAGATCAGAGCAGTCAACACCGGCGCGGGAGAGGGCATTTGGCCTTTTTTCCCGGACCCCCTTCTTCAAGTCGTTTATGTTAAAGTCACCAGAGGTATTGCTGACCGAGAAAAGATTTCCAATGGCCTGAACTTGTAGTCGACGAGGAGAAGCCAGATTTTCATGATGAATGATGGTCGGTAGAGGACAAGGGTACTGTACAACAATGGCGGGGAAGGCAGACAGTTTGGCGAGACCGGAAATTTTATGTATACGGCGACATACAGAGTGGCAAACGAATGCATTATATCTTATCTTATCTGGTCACGAGCTTACTGACGCGAACGTGATCTTATCTTGTTGAACGCGTAAACGCGTAAACCCTAACCCTCGAGTTTCGTTCATCGTCCTCGCCCCCGTTATGTTAACTCGCATGTTTTTTTTTCTATAATAAAAATTCCAGGACATATGTGTAGTTGTGCGCTTCGATCGGCATTATTGACACGAGAAACTGAGGTATGTTGAAGGTGACAAACACACGAAAACATACATTGGCGCTTGGTAATGCGTATAATTACACTTTGGCAGGTCGCGTCTCTTTCATTGACCCTTCCCTCGACCACCTTGACTACCCACTGCTTAGGTGTATTAGCCCATTATTATCTGCCCCTAGTTCCTTTCACGTTCATGGCCACTTTTGTATACAAGCGAGGTGAGATTTATCTTCGCTATTGCTGATCCGACACGTGTTCTCATCGATGTTCCACCCCGCGTAGATGGGTCTGTGATGCTCTCATGTCACTAATCGTTAGCTTACATTTGTGCGCTACTAGGCGTAAGGAACGCGTTCAGTTTGATAAGGTATGTCCATTACGCGACGCGTCGACGTCCCTATTCACAATGGGTAGATCACTGCCCGCATCAACAAACTTTGCTATGGCTTAGACACAAATTATGTGAACTCTATTGAGTACGTTGCTTGGTTTGATACTTTTATGTTGCTCATTCTTGGACAGGGTTGCTCAGAAAGTCATCCAGGGCGTGTATCAAGGCGTCACTACCACCGAGCTTGATGTGCGAATATACCCCTTTCCAATGATGTTTTGTGCACTGACCAACCACATCCTGCAGAACCTTGCTGCCGAGACAGCTGCGTATCTGACGACCAAGCATCCCGATTATGCTATCCTCGCCGCCCGTATTGCTGTATCCAACCTTCACAAAGAAACGAAGAAAAACTTTTCTCATGTTGTCCGAGACCTGTATAACTATGGTTTGTACTTCCTGGATACTTGTTTATAAAGTCTGACATGTCTTTGCCTAGTAAACCCCAAAACTGGGCGAGCTGCTAGCATGATCTCGAGAGAGACGTATGATGTTGTGGTCGCTAATGCTGAAGTCTTAGACTCTGCCATCATCTACGAACGCGACTTTCAGTACAACTTGTGAGCCGCCTCCCCATAAACAGAAGGTGCCGTCTAACTGCACCCTCAGCTTTGGCTTCAAAACGCTCGAGCGTTCCTACCTATTACGCATCAACGGGCGCGTAGCTGAGCGTCCTCAGCATCTTATCATGCGCGTAGCAGTTGGGATCCATGGTTCCGACATTGAGAGGGTCATCCAGACGTACAATTTAATGTCCGAGCGTTACTTCACGCACGCGTCACCAACCCTGTTCAGTGCCGGTACACCGAACGCACAAATGTCGTCGTGCTTCCTGGTTGCGATGAAGGACGATTCCATCGAAGGCATCTATGACACCCTTAAGCAATGTGCGATGATTAGCAAATCGGCTGGGGGCATCGGTCTCCATATCCACAATATCCGCGCAACTGGGTTCGTCGTATTTCTTTCCCTTGACTTAAGTGCTGACGAAGATGATCAGCGCCTACATTGCGGGCACCAATGGCTACTCGAATGGCATCGTGCCCATGCTTCGCGCGTTCGACGCCACCGCTCGCTACGTCGACCAGGGTGGAAACAAGCGCCCTGGCGCGTTTGCTATATACCTCGAACCATGGCATGCGGATATCTTTGAGTTCATCGACCTTCGCAAAAATCATGGCAAAGAGGAGGTTAGGGCTCGTGACCTCTTCTATGCGCTTTGGATACCCAACCTTTTGTGAGCATACAACGATATATATTTCCGCTCTTACTGATGTTCGCTACAGCATGAAGCGTGTCGAGGCCAACGGAGATTGGTCGCTCTTCTCACCCGATGAAGCACCCAATTTGCACGAGACCTACGGGGCCGAATTTGAGGAGCTGTATGAACGCTATGAGAGTGAGGGCCGCGCCCGCAAGACCATTCCTGCGCAGAAACTTTGGTATGCAATTTTGGAAGCGCAGATCGAAACAGGTGGACCCTTCATGTGTTACAAAGACCACGCCAACGGTAGGCTTCAGGCCGAACTCGATCGACAATAATTAATATTCTGCTCGCAGAAAAATCGAACCAAAAGAACCTCGGCACGATCAAGTCATCCAATCTCTGTACGGAAATCATGGAATACTCTGCCCCGGACGAGACCGCTGTTTGCAACCTTGCTTCCATCGCACTACCTTCCTTCATCCGTGGGAATCGGTATGACTTCCAAAGGTTGCACGACGTCTCCAAGGTTGTCGCGTACAACCTCAATCGAGTCATCGATGTCAACTACTACCCCGTCCCGGAAGCGCGTCGCTCAAACATGCGTCACCGTCCGATAGGCCTCGGTGTTCAGGGATTGGCCGACACATTCATGGTCCTGCGCATGCCTTTCGATTCGCCCGAGGCGCGTTTGCTTAACCAGCAGATCTTTGAGACCATCTACCACGCTGCAGTAGAGGCTAGCTGTGAGATGGCGCAAACGCAAGGCACGTACGAAACATACGAGGGCAGTCCCGCGTCGCAAGGGCAGCTTCAGTACGACCTCTGGAATGTCACGCCCACCGAATTATGGGACTGGGCCTCTCTTAAGGAGAAGGTCGCAAAACACGGATTGCGTAACGCTCTCCTCGTTGCCCCGATGCCTACTGCGTCAACAAGCCAGATTCTGGGTTTCAACGAGTGTTTCGAGCCCTACACGAGGTACGCTTCTTTTTCCACGAGATTTGATTGAAATGAGGTCTCTTACACCGCTGGTAGTAACATCTACACCCGCCGCGTCCTTGCCGGAGAGTTCCAAGTCGTGTGCCCTTGGCTTTTACGTGAGCTCGTCGACCTCGGGCTCTGGAACGACGACATGAAGAATAGGATCATCGCCAACAATGGGTCTATTCAAGCTATCCCCGAGATTCCTACGGACGTCAAAGCGATCTACAAAACCGTCTGGGAGGTCTCGCAGAAGAAGGTTCTAGACCTTGCAGCAGATCGTGGCGCGTTCATCTGTCAAAGCCAAAGCCTCAACGTGCACTTGCAGGCACCCACACTCGGCCAGCTCACGAGCATGCATTTCTACGGCTGGAAGCGCGGCCTCAAGACGGGCATGTACTACCTTCGCACGCGTCCAGCGGCTCAAGCGATCCAGTTCACCGTCGACCACGCGTTGCTTGCGCAAGTCAAGCAGGAGAAAGAACAACAGGACCAGGAGGACCGGGCGACGATTGCCAAGACAGCGACGGCCGTACATCCCGTTCCCACTTCCACGCCCACTCCCCCACCCGCGTACCCTTCAGCTGCACCCGAAGGTACGGCGAATGCCGGGTCAGTCGCTCCAGGTTCGGTTAGCGAGCCGGCCGTCTCCTCTTCTGCATCGGCGCCGCCGAGTGCCTCGCCAGTGACATCCCCTGTCTACCCTCTCACCCCAGCTGACTCGCATGCTGATGGGTTGGCTGGGCTCGACGAAGCGCAGCGACGTGCTGCTGAGAAGGACCCTGAGTTCGCGGCGGCCCTGCTACGCAAGAAGGCGCGGGAGCTCGAGGAAGCAAAGCTGGCGTGTTCGCTTGAGAACAAGGAGGCATGCGTCATGTGCTCTGGCTGAGCCTCGCGTTGTGTTTCCTAGCCCATAGTTGTATCTGTACCGTCTCCATACCTCGTCTTTGTTCTGTATCTTGGCTAGATGTTCTCACGGAATCCTCGTTGCCGTTGCACTGTCACGCGCTGTATATTCTGTCATGCAAAATTACATTGTTCGTCACTCGTTGATGTCTGCCACTTGATGGATCTAGCTGTCCCGTGTAGATCCCATGCGACGTGTGATGCCGTCCTAACCTTGGTATGTCCGCGTACCCGTAGTCGAGGTCGAGTTACCATCTCAAATATCATAGTCGGAATTGAGTTTGTTTCTGTGAGGCGTGAAGCTTGCGTGAAGGGAGACGAACGCAAACGTCGTCGTTGGTGAGTTGGATTATTGGCTTGGCGCATCGCAATTTGGAGTGGAATGTGCGCCAGCCTGAGAGTGCGAGCTGAGCGCTGAGGCACAGCCGGAGGCAGGGTCTTGACTTGAGCTTGAGTCTTGACAATTTGGCTCCCTCGGCAACCGGCAACACAGTAATCATACCCAGATCGATTACAGCGATTGTACTGGCAGCAATCAGCATCCGATACTAGCTCAGTTTTCCCATCGTTTGTCAAGCCTGTGATTTTGAGGCCCAACTCTGAACCGCACGGAGCAAAAGACGGCACTAATGCCTACGTTGCCTTACTGTCATCCTCTGAACGTTGACTACCAAAGCCATGCCCAGAGGTACAAACTACATCATCTACGACATTCCAGGAAACGCAACCAAGTACCAAGCATGGTCACCTAATGTATGGAAAACCAGGTGTGTGAAATGTTGGGTCATCCCAGTCTGAGTGTGGATGGACGTACGCCGGCAGGATTGTCCTCAACTACAAGAGCATACCGCACAAGACCGAGTGGGTCGAATTCCCCGACATCGCCGCGCTTGCCCAGCGGGTCGGCGCATCACACACCGTCCTACTCCACGGCGGGCAACCCCTCTACACCGTGCCCATCCTGCGTGACCCAACGACCGAGCAGAGCCTCTCCGAATCGTTGCAGATCGCGCTCAACCTGGAGCGCACGTACCCGGACACGCCGCCGCTCTTCCCGCGCGGCATGGAGGACGCAATCACAGCCTTCGATGATCAGTTCACGGACAGTGTCGGTGACGCGCTCGCCCCGCTGCTCCTCGCGCGCATCTGGGCGCAGCTGAACGAAGGGAGCAAGCTTTACTTCCGCACCGCCCGCGAGCGCATGCTCGGGCAGTCGCTGGAGTCCCTCACCCCCCCCGGTGCACAGACTGCGGCGCGCTGGGCCGCACTGCGCGAGGCCCTCGAGCCGTTCGCGAAAGATGCGGACGCACGTGGGCAGTCGGACACGTTCCTGATGGGTGACCGCGAGACGTACGCGGACGTCGTCGCGGCGTGTTGGTTGGCCACCGGACGCAGGATCTGGGGCGCGGATACGCAAGAATGGGCGGAGCTGGAGACGTGGCATGGGGGACGGTGGGGGCGGCTGACGCGTTCATTCAAGAGATGGGAGTATGTGGATACCCCGTTTGCGCCTGACGTTGCAAAGTGCGTATTGTTTTCTCCCTTTCTTCTTTGTTTTCGGCGCCGCTGAGTAGACACAACTCGGTCCTTTTTACACTATCTAGATTTTGAAGGTCTTGTATGGTATACTTTGCGGGGTGGAGACACGCTTTGCTTTTTGATTACTGGAACCGCTCTGTATTGTGTAGTAATATCAACGATTTCAAATAAGTGGTATAGAAAAAAAATTTAATGTACGAAAACAATGTTTCTACTGAAAGAATCTGCCAGGACGAGGCAAGTTGCTGTAAGTTTTTTTTAACGTAAGTACCGAATTCATACGGGCATGAGTGGACTGCGATTCCACGAGACGAGACGGATCGCTAGTTCAGGTCTGAGTAAAGTAACTAATCAATCAAATAGGTATTCAGAAAGGGTATGATAGCCAACGCGAGCCACGCCGGTCTCGCGTGCGCTAAGAACTGAACACTCAAGTCATGCCAGTCGATTCAAAAGAGGACCACTCAACCGTGCCAAGAGCACGCAATACAATTTCCATGTGTCGGTGACCGCTTGAGCACGCGGCTGCCAGTCCGAGTCGGCCGAGTCGGTTAATTGGTTTCCGAATTTGTGAAAAGGGTGGTCGCTAGCCCAACCCGCGAGTTGCTCACATCGTACACGCTGTAGAAGCGCTGCAGGAATGTAAAGCCGTCTGTTCAGAACAAATAAGTGACGCTTAATCCTTGCGAAAGGCGCGCAGCAAAAGAGCGAACACGTACTGATAAAGTCGAGCCCTTGACCCGATGGGCTACCAAGGTCGCTCACGACGAGATATATTTTACCCTGGGTACCCCCGATTTCGGTGTTCAGTGCGCGGGGCCAGATTTGCGCATTCGGCGTGAGCTCGTACCGCACGCCGCCGATATCGAAGAAGAGCGACTGCAGGTTGTTAAATTGGGAAGCTGTGAGCGTAAGAAGGCCGGTGGTTCTAGAATGTGAAGCAAAGCAAAAATTAGGGGGCAGAAATTTGCGGTCGAAAGTCCGAGCTGCGGATACGGCAAGAACGACATACTGGTCAAGGGTTGCTCCGGTGGCCTTCTGGTACTTCTGGAACGCGTCTATCAATGACTGGGGTCAGCACTAATCTGTCATTAAATATAAAAGGGAGGAACCGAACCGGTGGCGATGAGAACGAGCGTGGTGCCCGTGTCGACGATACCTGCAGTGGAGCCCAAGATCGATTGTCCACTAGAACCGTACGTGATAGTTTGATCGACACCCCAGTAAGCGCTTGCGGGAGAGGTTCCCGTGATTGGTACATAATTCACGTCACCAGTGATCCTTATTACCACACCCCATCAATTCCACGCTTCGTAAGAGGGGTAAAAATAGAACACACTTGGAGTGGTCAATACCACCAAATGTAAGCTCTCCGTCAGAGAACAGCGAACTTATGAACGTATATGGTTGGTAGAAAATGCCGATGGACTCGGTGGAGATAGTGCCCTGCTTGAAGAGATTGTCTGTGATAGTCGGTACAGGTGTATTGCCTCCAATAGTGCCTTCAGTGAGGTCAACTGGGCCGATACTGCGGAGCGTGAGAAAGTCAGTGGGCTAATAGAGTACTGTAGCAGCAGGAAGTAGCAACAGTACCCGAGGATACCATCCACATCAGTGAAGCCCTGAGCAGTAGATGCAACGCCGATACTCTGGGACTTGACTACGAGCGAGGGAGATAGCGTCACCTGATCCGTGACTGGAGGGACAATTAGATTTTGTGGCGCGAGATTGGCACTGAGCGCCGAAAGCCAGACAATACGCACACTCGGTTCCTGAGAAAGAACCAGACCCATAGCTGACGGACTTGATGGCAGAACCAGGGTGAATAAACGTCTATGTGCTGACGGACTATACGTACAACACTCTTCCCGGTATCCTCGCTGGTGCTGGTCTGGATATATTTCTTGCCAGCACCAACCCAGGTATTGGAGCTGCCGGTATCGATGAGAAGAGTATAGTCAGTGGCCGGGCTACCGACCCCAACAGAGGCAGTATAAGTCACACCTGGGACACGTATATCAGCACCATGACGCCGAAGAGCGACGCCGGAAACGAACCAGTATCGGTGACATCGATAGTATCGCCAATAGCGTCTCGAGATAGAGGGCTGATGACTTGGCGGCCGCGGTTATGGGTAACGCGACTCCTGAACTTTGTCAACTTGTGGGCGTTTGGGCCGTGTGGCTGGACACCGGCAAGAAACTTCTGTGCTCGTGCCCTGTCGCGAGCCATGATGCCACGCGCGCCACCATCATAGTTAACGGTAGAAATAAAGCGAAGAGCGTTGATGGATCCAATAAAAAATAAAAATAAAAAAATAAAGCGAGGGTGATGGGGAGCAAAAGACATGTTGTTTAGATCCAGTGGGGAGAAAGAGGGAACGTCCAGAGCTATATATATACGAAATAGACGAAGGTAGGTGTGTCACGTCCAGAAAGTATGAGAAAGATGGCAGAACCAAAGTAATCACTTATCCGTGAGGTAAAGGATTAACCATATTGAGTACTATGAACAGGCGCTTTCACAACGGACTCATGGCCACGCCGTAGATCCACTCCTAGCTCCAAGTATGACGGCAGACCTGACAGCTTCTAAAGCCCCAGAAAAGGTTGGCACCGCTACTGTCAACTTCTAGTCTTCTACCTCCGCGGTGTTTGGATCCGCGGAGGGTAAAAAAAGTGAGCTCATAGACAATGAGTAGCATCATACCCTCATTGCTGCGGTCTCACGAGTGACTATGTGGCCTTGCGTTTCCGCGTCGCTCAGCCAACACATGTTAGAACAAACATAGGAAAGACCAGAGCGTCTTGGATTCCCCCATTTACTGTATCATAGAAGCTCTAGCATGCCCACGCGTTCTCTCCATCATTTCCGAGTTCTGTTTCCTCGAACCATTCGTAATCGAGATAACAATAGAGTTACTGAGCTAGGTCATAAAGTCAAAATGGTGAGCCGATATTTGACGCCCTAATTGTGTACACGGTACAGTCTGAGAGCAATTCCGGATACCGCTTTTAGATCATTCAGATGGTGAGTCGCATAGTACAGTATCACCAGCCATGAGACCCAGGTTTTCGGGGAATTGCAGAATGGAGACACGAGACAGACTCGATAATAACGAAGTCCACGATTAGTTCTAGCCTAGTAGAACGAATGGAAGGTATGGAAAGCAGGAGGGAGCACACGAATTCGCGGGACGTTTCGAATCCGGATTCATTAACTTAGCGGAGTTCTAGTGGCTGGGAGCAAGGCTGGGAACCGGCGCCACAATGGGAGCCACAATTATGGCTCTAGATCTCGGCTAGTGAATCCCGGCCGGAGCACCCCGAATTCCGAATTCGTAAATTGACCTGTTTATTGGACCCTGGTTTCCATAGAGTACAGTGTGGAACTAATGTTTTACGTCTTCTGTGCCACCATTACAGTGGCTAGCGCTCCGTCCGAAATACATCTTTGAGGCGGGCCACCATTCACGATGTTTCCCATCACTGAACTAGGAGACCTCACAATGACGCGTCCATTTCAGATCCTCCAAGAGCGACACATGCAAGGCAGGGGATATTACCTATTTCGGCGGCTAGTGGTCTGGATGCAGTATTATGAAACGCAACTCGTTTCGAACTGTACAGGTTGCAACCTGGGTCCTACAATTTGAATGCGCTGCTACTTCAATACAACCTGTAGCCGCGATATCAGAGTGCAAGAGAAGCCGACTGGGGAAGTCGAGATCATTGCACATAAGTTAGGCAGAATGGTATTCCCATTTTATTTTGCAACTCGCATGTCACAGTTAAGCAATTAGCTCTAAACTGGTATTCTATCCCCAAGTTCAAGTAGACGCTGAGGCTGAGGATGATAATATTGGTACTAGGCCCTCAGGCTCACCCATCAAATCGGGGAAAGGCGTTTTCGTCCAAATATGATACTCAGTTTCGCCCACAAGTTGTACACGGTTAAGGGCAGATACCTTTCTACCATGTTTCTGCCAGGCATGACATCGTCCAAGATATCATATGAATGCAACACTCTCATTAACGCAAACGGTCTCAAGACCTCACAGGAACCAACCTTTTACTTTATCTCCCTCTTTAACTCGGGGTCGGTCATTGGCCGCGTCGTTGAGGTGATAGCAGACGATTCCGTGTTCGTCTTCCGACTACTCACTTTTGATTAATGATTCCCGACGTTCTTAGCTGGCGTTCTCACGCACTCTCACGTACACGTGGCCGTTCGTGTATATCAAGGCGTCATCGGTGCTCGCGATGTTCTGTAGTGCGTCTTCTGGGGCGTTAGAGGGATTGCTAGTAAGTTACAGTACTGTACTCGCGCCGAGGGTGGAGCTCGGCGACGCGAGCGACGTCACGACGGTCACGTCGTCGTCAGGTCATCCTTCCTTCGGCGCTCACCGGCGCTCACCTATACTGTATCAGGTGCGACCAAGCTTAAGGTTCAATTCTGGTAGCCGAGGTTGTGCCACTCGTTCTGTCTCGGTGCTGTACTGTACTGTACTGTACTAGTCCTATGAGGGTGGAAAGAAGAACCGAATCTCGTTCTGATGCTAGCTATTGATACAGTAGCCCGCAACAGGATAGATTCACCCTACACCCTGGCGTAAATGTAGAAGTAGAAGCTGAGCTGTCAAGGCGGTAACGCTCCGAGCCACTCCGAGTCCTCTTTGCCAACTCGACTACAGTAAGACATGTCATGTCTTGCACGTCATGCGCTGTCACGGTATATTCTGTGATACGAAATCGTATTGGCCATTCGATGGATCTCGTCCCGTGCCGATTCCATGCTACAGTAAGACAAGTGACTCAACGTGCGCGATGCCGTCCTACAGGCATCTTGGTGCTGTCCGTACCTTCGGTCGAGGTCGAATTACCATCTCAAATAGTCAACCCGGCCATTCGGAATTGGGTACGTTTCTGTGAGGCGTGGAGGGAGACGAACGAAGACGTCGTCGTGTCAATGGTGAGTGGAATTAGCTTGGCGCGTTGTAATCTGGAGCAGAATGTGCGCCAGTGTGCGGCGGTCTTACAGTAATCATCCCTGACACCAATCCGCTTGGTTATACGCGATGCTGAGGTTGTCAGTAAGAGACGTTATGACTTAGTGCCCACAGAACCTAGTGAGCGTTGCCCGGTTTTCCCATCGATTGTCAAGCCTGTGATTTTAGGCTCAACTCTGAACCGCCACGGAGCAAAGGTCGGCGCTATAATAATACTCGCGTTGCCTCGCTGCCATCCCCCTGAACTTTGACCACCAAAGCCATGTCCAGAGGCACAAGCTACATCCTCTACGACCTTCCAGGAAACGCAACCAAGTACCAAGCATGGTCACCTAATGTATGGAAAACCAGGTGTGTATGAAATGTTTTAGTCATTCCACTCCGAGTGTGGATGGACGCCGGCAGGATTGTCCTCAACTACAAGAGCATACCGCACAAGACCGAGTGGGTCGAATTCCCCGACATCGCCGCGCTCGCCCAGCGGATCGGCGCACCACACACAGTCCTACGCCTTGGCGGACAACCCCGCTACACCGTGCCCATCCTACGTGACCCAGCGACCGAGCGGAGTCTTGCCGGATCGTTGCAGA
The DNA here is from genome assembly GCA_024734325.1 of Lactarius hatsudake. Lineage (NCBI taxonomy): Eukaryota > Fungi > Basidiomycota > Agaricomycetes > Russulales > Russulaceae > Lactarius > Lactarius hatsudake. Next base: position 212,244 of record JANSJP010000032.1, on the reverse strand, counting down.
TCGCGCTCAACCTGGAGCGCATGTACCCGGACGCGCCAACGCTCTTCCCGCGCGGCACGGAAGATACGATCACAGCCCTCGATGCCCAGTTCACGCGGAGCGTGGGCGGCGCGCTCGCCCCGCTGCTCCTCGCGCGCATATGGGCGCAGCTGAACGAGGGGAGCAAGCCCTACTTCCGCACCACCCGCGAGCGTATGTTCAAGCAGTCGCTCGAGGCGATCACCCCACCCGGGGCACCCACCGCGGCGCGCTGGGCTGCGCTTCGCGAGGCCCTCGAGCCGTTCGCGAAAGATGCGGACGCACGCGGGCAGTCGGACACGTTCCTGTTGGGTGAGCGCGAGACGTACGCGGACGTCGTCGCGGTGGGTTGGTTAGCCTGGGGACGCAGGATCTGGGGTGCGGACACGCAAGAGTGGGCGGAGCTGGAGACGTGGCATGGGGGACGGTGGGGGCGGCTGACGCGTGCATTCAAGAGATGGGAATATGTGGATACCCCGTCTGCTCCTGACGTTGCAAAGTTCGTATTGTTTTCTCCCATTTTTTTCGGCACGCTGCTGAGTGGACCCTATTTGGTCCTTTCACACTATCTAGACTTTGAAGGTCTTGTATAATATGCGTTGGGGGGGACTGGAGGAACTGCAATTACACTTTTCTTTACCCGATCTGTATTGTAGTAGAGTAGACGATTTCAAATTTCTGCCTCTATCGCGTGTGGCCATCTTATGACCTCCATCAACAACGAGTGGGAGCGTGTCCTATGGAGAACACAGCCGTTTCCTGACAACTACGTCCCACCCTCGTTCCTTTCCGCCCTCTCCAAGAATCGTAAATGCCTTTTCCATCGCCCTTCCCAAATGGCTGACACTATGTGTAGCCAATGTACTCCCGTATAGGTATTGGCCACTTGTGCTGGGCGCATGTGCTATCTCCCAGAACATCTCCGTCATCTTCATCTTTCTCGCCGTCTTCATCCGGCTATTCGACCACACGCTCGACCCGCGTCTGCTCGTCGCCCTTTCTACCGCGGGCTTCATAGGGGGGTGTCTCGTCTGGGAGCTAATGGGGCACTCTGAGAGCGACGCCGCCTCTTCCGAACGTCGTACGTGCTTTTCTCCTCGATACAAGCTCAATCCCGCGAACCAATCATGCTCTGCGTTAGGTGCTCGCACGGTCAAAGCATCCATGCTCATCTTCCTCGCGCTCATTGCCCTCGCGCCCATCCTCCGTACTCTCACGGCCCCCACATCGGCCGACTCGATCTGGGCACTCGCTGCAGCCCTCTTCCTGGTGCACGCTGCGCTTGCCGACTACACGTACAGCGCCTCCCCGGTCCAGCGCGAGCGGTGCGCATTCATTTCTCCCTCTTTTGAGTCGGCGTTAATTTGGGGGGAAAAGGTTGACGTCGGTGCTGTCCATCAACGCTGCGATTTCGGCCACCGTCGTCCTTGCCTCGCGGCTACACGACGACCTCGCCGTGTTCGCGCTGATGCTGTTCTCCGTAGAGGCGTTTGCGTTATTTCCCGTCCTCCGACGTCGTTTGCAAGTGCGTCCCATTCATGTACTGCGCCAGGTGTCGAGTTGGAGCTCATCAGGAGCAGTTGACGCCGGCTCTAGTTCAGGCGCTTGTTACCGGGACGCTTGGGTTGGCCGCACTAGCAGCGCCATTACCTGGGCTTTGTGCGGCCGTGCTGGTGAGCGTTACGTTTGGGGCACCCGCTGTTTTGATTTGGGCACAACAGTACAAGCAGTATGATTCTTTTGTTTTTGTTTATGAATCCGGGCATCACTAATATAATTTCTAAGCGAGATCCGTGGCCCTTGGGACGCTGCGACACCACGTGGGTTCGAAGGAGATAGTGGGGCCACATGAACTCATTAGTAGATCTAAGTACCGTAAACGGCGTGCGCTATTTCGTCATTTCTGTTCAGAAGACGACTCGGAGCGTACAAAAACCCGAAACTGTGACCTAAAAATGCTGGTCCTCCTTCGCTTTTCCCAGAGATGGCCGACGACCGTGCAAGCCATTCAGAAAAGCACAAGGACGACGGTGTCACTGCAGAATTAATTATCCAGGCAGACACAGAGAACGTCTTTGAACATGACTCGCTCGATCCGCTTTACGCCGCGAAGGCAAAGATCCTCAACGACGCCCTCCAAGAAATTGGCATGGGAAAATACCAGGTGCGTCTCGGCCCCAGCTGCAACATCTCTTTACCCCAAGCTTAGGCTATCTCAAGTGGTATCTTTTCGTCGTCGCTGGCTTTGGTTGGCTCTCGTGCGTACCACTCGTCTTCTACCATCATAGTAAGGCTTATCGGTGATACTTGAACTTGAAAAGCGATAATCTCTGGCCTGTAAATCGTGCCTTCTCTTGTTTTCCATCTGATGGTCATATTGGTCTTTGAAGATCGTAACCGGACTCATTCTCACGTCTGTTACCAACGAGTTTGCTTTCAAAGGGCCCTTCCTCAAACTCGGGCAGAACATAGGTTTGCTCGTGGGTGCCGTCTTTTGGGGCGTTGGATCCGACGTCTGGGGACGCAAGTACGCTTCCTTTTTCTCTCAAAAATTTATAGCGCTTATTTCACCGCTCAAAAGGTTGTCTTTCAACTTGACTCTCCTTATCACTGGCGTCTTTGCGGTTGCTGCTGGGGCATCACCAGACTCTATTACGTTATGCTCCCTCGCGGCTGTGTGGAGTATTGGCGTGGGCGGCAATCTTCCCGTGGATTCTGCTGTCTTCTTGGGTATGTCACCCGCATCACCGATATGGACCAGACTAAGAGGACTCTTTTCCAGAATTCATTCCCGCATCACATCAATATCTGTTGACCGTCCTGTCCATTTGGTGGGCTCTGGGGCAACTTCTTGGTAGTCTCGTTGGTCTCTTCTTCCTTCTTTCTTTTCCTCTTCCTCAGTTAAGGCTAGGTTGCGTGGCCACTACTTGCCAACTTTTCATGTCCGACCACCGTTCCTCCTTCTCCATGCCCGCGCTCTGAGAACCAGGGCTGGCGTTACTTCCTGTACGCGATGGGCGGCCTCATGCTCGTTCTCTTCGTGCTTCGCTTCTTTGTATTCCACCTTTATGAAAGCCCGAAATACCTGATGGGCCGTGGGCGTGACGCGGAGGCGGTGGAGGTTGTGCACAAGGTGGCACGTTATAATGGGAGATCTAGCAGCCTCACGCTGGACATGCTACGCGACGCCGAGGGGCGGTTTTCTCCGTCTCCTGGGAATGGTGACCCTGAGAAGACCAAGTTGCCAGTAATAGACGCATCCGCACTAGGTGCCGCACGCAGGACACTGAAATCATTTGGCTGGGATCACGTGACGCCATTGTTCCAGACGCGAAAGCTGGCATGGTCGACAAGTCTGTTGATTATTGTCTGGGGTGCGCTCTGTTTCTTTTTCTTTCGTTTTCTCGAACACTTAACCTTGTTCCCTCAGCTCTCATTGGTCTGGCATTCCCATTGTGAGGGCTTTATTCTCTCTATTTGACGGGCTCTTCTGACTCCGACCCGTGTCCTGCTAGATACAACAGCTTTGTAACGTATTTGTATGTGCTTTCTCTCTCTTCTCTTTATATTTCTGATTATCGTTAATAGCTTGGCAACTCGGGGGGCGGATTTTGGAGACGGCTCGACGTATATCACATATCGCAACGTAAGTTTCCAGTTCTCTTAGTTGTGACTCCCTAACTTAATTGGGCATTTTCTGCGTCCTACTAGCAAGTCATTCTGAGCGTCATCGGCGTTCCCGGCGCGTTGCTCGCTGGTTGGACAGTAGAGCTTCCATTTCTCGGTAGACGCGGCTCGCTCGCAATTTCCACAAGTTCGTGTAATTGTGACTTCCTGATGCCGTTCTGACGGACAATTTGCAGTCCTGACAGGTGTATTCCTTTTCGCTTCGACGACAGCACGCTCTTCCGCAGCCCTCCTCGGTTGGAACTGCGGCTACAGCTTCACAAGCAACGTCATGTATGGCGTCCTGTACGCGCTCTCGCCGGAACTGTTTCCCACCAAAGATCGTGGGACGGGTAACGCGCTTGTTGCAGCAGCCAACCGCGTGTTCGGGATCATGGCTCCTATTATCGCACTTTATGCAAACCTCACGACATCTGTACCGATCTACATCTCAGGCGCCCTTTTCATCGTGGCGGGCTTCATCGCGGTGTTGTTGCCATTCGAACCGCGTGGCAAGGCGTCGCTATAGACAGGGAAGAACGCTGCGGCGCAGTACGTGAATGACACATAGGAGTTCTCGAAATTGCCTCATGGGCCAGGTCGCGGTGAGGCGCAACATCTACAGGCTGCGACGGCCCTCCAAGAGCTCTTATTTTTGCTACCGAATTCAGGACGTTACGTAATTGACACTGTGATGATCTTAGCCTGATTAGGCGATCACTAAGATATGCGCAAGTCTGGACGACTCGAGCAACTGTGGACAAGACAATGGTTAAAAGCCACAGCGTAAGACAGATAGTCACCCACAAGACTCCTGCACTCTTCCCAGACATTCAATGGTGAGAAACGGTACCCACATCATGACAGACAACGCGACTGCGTAAGCAAGTGCGCAGGTGCAAATCCTGGAAATGCTCGAGGAGAGTCTCACGCGGAACATTGTTATTATGCTTGACACAGGCGCAGGAAAGACCCACATCGCAGTTCCTGCGCTTGAAACTCATTGAGCGATGCTATGGTTCCCACCGAAGCGCAGTGGGCGTTGCCCAGTTGTCCCATCTTTTGTTAAGCCTGTGATTTCGAGGCCCCAACTCCGAACCGAGTAAGAGATGGCGCTAGTGACAGGGTTACCTCACTGCCATCCCCTGGACGTTGAACGTTGACCACCAAAGCCATGTCCAGAGGCACAAGCTACATTCTTTACGATATTCCGGAAAGCGCAGCCAAGCACCAAGCATGGTCACAAAACGTATGGAAAACTAGGTGTGTGAATGTTTTAGTCATTCCAGTTCGAGTGTGGATGGACGTACGCCGGCAGGATTGTCCTCAACTACAAGAGCATACCGCACAAGACAGAGTGGGTCGAATTCCCCGATATCGCCGCGCTCGCCCAGCGGATCGGCGCACCACACACCGTCCTACGTCTTGGCGGACAACCCCGCTACACCGTGCCCATCCTACGTGACCCAGCGACCGAGCGGAGTCTTGCCGGATCGCTGCAGATCGCGCTCAACCTGGAGCGCATGTACCCGGACGCGCCAACGCTCTTCCCGCGCGGCATGGAGGATGCGATCATAGTCTTCGATGCCCAGTTCACTCACAGCATCGCCGGCAGTGCTGGCCCCGCTGCTCCTCCAGCGAATCTGGGCGCAGCTGAACGAGGGGAGCAAGCCCTACTTCCGCACCGCCGGCGAGCGCATGTTCGGACAGCCGCTCGAGGCGATCACCCCGCCCGGCGCCCCCACCGCGGCGCGCTGGGCCGCGCTACGTGATGCACTCGAGCCGTTCGCGAAAGATGCGGACGCACGTGGGCAGTCGGACACGTTCCTGTTGGGTGAACGCGAGACGTACGCGGACGTCGTCGCGGCGTGTTGGTTGGCCGTTGGACGCAGAATCTGGGGCGCGGACACGCAAGAGTGGGCGGAGCTGGAGACGTGGCATGGGGGACGGTGGGGGCGGCTGACGCGTGCATTCAAGAGATGGGAGTACGTGGATATCCCGTCTGCTCCTGACATTGCAAGGTACGCTCTCTTGTTTTTCTTCCTTGTTTTCGGCATTGCTGAGTGGTCCCTGTCACACTATCTAGAATCTGAAGGTCTTGCATGACATCCTTTAGGGGGCTGGAGAAATTGCGATTACGCTTCGCTCGTAACCTGGAATACCGCCTGGAGAGTACAATCCGAGGACTACTGTACTGTACTAAGAGGGTGTTTGGACCTAAGTGAGCACGTGCGTCACGGTGTGTATGCAAAGCCCGAGGATTTCCAGAAGAATCCGCGTAAGCCAGGGCAGTATCGTATAGATAAGACCGAAGCAGAAGAGATTGAAACAGTCGCGGGTCATGAGTGTCATCCGCGATCAAACGGGCCGGTCGGGCCTTGTGGTTTGATTGATGTGACGCGTGAGGTGAAGGTTTCGTCCCCTAGCTGCCGCTCCGCACACCATATTACCGTCGTCGAAGCCACCCCGGTTAGAGATAGTCCCTCAGAAGACGAGTTCTCTGTTTCCACAAATGATACTCAATCAATATGGAGATATCATTATCGATTTGGACCCCCGAACTTCCGTCCTCGGCAAGAACAATCGCTAGGATCTATTACAGGGGAGCCCTCACTCGCAGGGCATAAAAACCCGAAACTGTGACCTAAAAATGCTGGTCCTCATTCGCTTCGCTTCTCCCAGAGATGGCGGGCAACCGTGCAAGCCACTCAGAAAAGCACAAGGACGACGGTGTCACTACAGAATTAATTATTCAGGCAGGAACAGTGGATGTCTTTGATGATTCGCTCGATCCACTCTACGCCGCAAAGGCAAAGATCCTCAACGACGCCCTCCAAGAGATTGGCATGGGAAAATACCAGGTGTGTCTCAGCCCCAGCTGCGACGTCTCTTTGCCCCGTGCTTAAGCAATCTCATCCCTCAAGTGGTATCTTTTCATCGTCACGGGCTTTGGTTGGCTCTCGTGCGTACCACTCGCCTTCCACTATAGTAAAGCTTTTCGATGACACTTGAGCTTGAACAGCGATAATCTCTGGCCCGTAAGTCGTACCCGTACATTCTCTTTTTTCCACCTGATGGTCATATTGGTCTTTGAAGATCGTAACCGTACTCATTCTCACGTCTGTTACCAACGAGTTTGCTTTTCAAGGCCCCTTCCTCAAGCTTGGGCAGCACATAGGTTTGCTCGTGGGTTGCGTCTTCTGGGGCGTTGGATCCGACGTCTGGGGACGCAAGTGCGCTTTCCTTTTTTCTCTCAAAATTTAGAGCGCTTATTGAGTCGCTCAAAAAGGTTGTCTTTCAACTTGACTCTCCTTATCACCGGCGTCTTTGCGGTTGCTGCCGGAGCGTCACCAGACGCTATCACGTTATGTTCCCTCGTGGCTGTGTGGAGTGTTGGCGTGGGCGGTAATCTTCCCGTGGATTCTGCTGTCTTCTTGGGTTTGTCATCCGCATCACCGATATGGACCAGACTAACACTCTTTTCCAGAATTCATTCCCGCATCACATCAATATCTGTTGACCGTCCTGTCCATTTGGTGGGCTTTCGGACAACTTCTTGGTAGTCTCGTTGGTCTCTTCCTCTTTCCTCCTCTTCCTCTTCCTCAGTTGAGACTAGGTTGCGTGGCCACTACTTGTCAACTTTTCATGTCCAACGACCGTCCCCCCTTCTCCATGCCCGCGCTCTGAGAACCAGGGCTGGCGTTACTTCCTGTACGCGATGGGTGGCCTCATGCTCGTTCTCTTCGTGCTTCGCTTCTTTGTATTCCATCTTTATGAAAGCCCGAAATACCTGATGGGCCGTGGGCGTGACGCGGAGGCGGTGGAGGTTGTGCACAAGGTGGCACGTTATAATGGGAGATCTAGCAGCCTCACGCTGGACATGCTACGTGATGCCGAGGGGCGGTTTTCACCGTCTTCTGGGAAGGGTGACCCTGAGAAGACCAAGTTGCCAATAATAGACACATCTGCACTCGGCGCGGCACGCAGGACACTGAAATCATTTGGCTGGGATCACGTAACAGCCATTGTTTCAGACACGAAAGCTAGCATGGTCGACGAGTCTGTTGATTATTGTCTGGGGTGCGCTCTATTTCCCTTTTCTTTCGTGCTCTCGGACGCTTAATCATCTTCTCCCAGCTCTCATTGGTCTGGCGTTCCCATTGTGAGGGCACTCTTCCCTTCCTTTCGATTCGACGAGCTCTTCTGACTCTTACCCGTGCCCTACTAGATACAGCAGCTTCTTAACGTACTTGTATGTGCCTTCGTTATTGTTTTCTGTATATTTCTGATTGTCGTTTATAGCTTGGCAACTCGGGGGGCGGACTTTGGAGACGGCTCGACGTATATCACATATCGTAACGTAAGTTCCTGGTTCTCTTCGTCGTGATGCCCTACTTAACATTTTCATTGTCCTACTAGCAAGTCATTCTGAGTGTCGTTGGCGTTCCCGGCGCGTTGCTCGCTGGTTGGACAGTCGAGCTCCCATATCTCGGTAGACGTGGCTCGCTCGCAATCTCCACAGGTTTGTGTACCCGACTTCCTGATACTGATACCATTCTGACGAACACTGTGCAGTCCTGACAGGCGTGTTCCTTTTGGCTTCGACTACAGCACGCTCTTCCCCAGCCCTCCTCGGTTGGAACTGCGGCTACACCTTCACAAGTAACATCATGTATGGCGTCCTGTACGCGCTCTCGCCGGAGCTGTTTCCCACCAAAGATCGCGGGACGGGTAACGCGCTTGTTGCGGCAGCTAACCGTGTGTTCGGAGTCATGGCTCCTATTATCGCACTTTATGCAGACCTCACGACATCTGTACCGATTTACATCTCAGGCGTCCTGTTCATCGTGGCAGGCTTCATCGCGGTGTTGTTGCCATTCGAACCGCGTGGCAAGGCGTCGCTGTAGACAGGGAAGAACGCTGCGGCGCAGTACGTGATTGACGCATAGGAGTGCCTCATGGGTCAATCGTGGAAGCGCAGTGTCTACAAGCTGCGGCCACAGCTGATATGATCGATTGCTACCGAATTCAGATATTATGTAATTAACACTAGATGATCTCTGGCCTGATTAGGCAATCGCTCGGATATGCACTCGAGCGACCACGGACAGCTGCATGGTTAAAAGCCGCAGCGTAGGATGCAGATAGTCACTCACAAGACTCCCTGCACTCATCTCAAACATTCAATAGTGAAATCTCAACCCATACCATGACAGACAACGCGACTGCACAGGCAAGTGCGCAGATGCCAACCCTGGCCACGCGAGGGTACCAGCAGGAAATGCTCGAGGAGAGTCTCAAGCGGAACATTGTCATCGCGCTCGACACAGGCGCGGGAAAGACCCACATCGCAGTCTTGCGCCTTGAAGCTCGAAGCTAGAGCGTGAATCACGCAAGGCGCGTTGCTCTCGTCGTCCGTACCGCAGCCTTTGCTCATGTCGATAGTGTCCTCCTTAGGTCTCGTGGTTCCTCGTGCCGACCGTCGCGCTTGCACAGCAGCAGCAGGCCGTCATCGCTGAATCACATTGCCCGTACCTGTTGGACTCATCTCGGGCGCAAACGAGCCAGACCAATGGAAAGATCCCGCGCTTTGGCGCGGCGTCCTCGTCGACTACCGCATCATCGTCAGCACGCCTGATGTCCTCCTCAACTGCGCTCCGACACGGCTACATCCACCTCGGCCGCGATATTGGCTTCCTCGTCTTTGACGAGGCACACCACGCCGCGGATCGCCACTCATATAACCTCATTATGCGTGAATTTTATGCTGGGCTTCCACCCCGCTGGCAGGCGCGGAAAGTGCCGACGCAGGCATGCGCCCTATGATCCTCGGTCTCACTGCGAGTCCAATCTTTGGCGGAGATGTGGAGATGTCTCTCCGGTGAGTACATCGATTGCTGACGGTTGGCGCGATATGAATGGATCGCTCGTGTTCGTGGGCAGGCAGATCGAGCGTAACTTGGACGCGACTGTCTGCGCTCCGCTCCGGTTCCGCTCCGAGCTCGAGGGCTTCGTGCATCGCCCCCAATTCAAGCATGTCATCTACGCCGAGCCCATGTACCCTATCGTCGGCACGCTGCCATCCAGTAGCCTGCAATCGCTCAAAGACGTCGTCGCCTCCCTCAAAATTGAGGAAGACCCCTGGGTGATCGACAGGCGTGCCGCGCTCCGGCGCCTCGAGCCGGGTCCCGACCGTACCCGTATCGACCAGCGCCTGTCAAGGGCGATTGACAAACATGACACGTTCGCGCACAAGGGCCTGCGTGACTTTGAGCGCGCCGCGGAGGAGATATGTGCGTACCTAGGCGCGTGGGCAGCAGACTGGTACATCCAGCAGGTGTGCGAACAGGCCATGCGCGCAGGTGAACTCTTTCCTGAGTTCTCCTTCTCGTCGAGCGAGAGCGAGCGCAACTACCTGCTCAAGAACCTCGCGCGTATCGAGATCGCGCCCGTACCAGAGGGCGAAGAAGATGGCCCCGCAGACGTCATGCGACGCACCTCGGACAAGGTCGACAAGCTCATCGACAAACTCCTCGAAGAGAAGACCATATTCGAGGACCAACACCATATGGAATACCGCGGGCTCGTCTTCGTCACGCGGCGCGACGCGGTCCTCGCACTTACTGCGATCCTCGCGCGGCACCCGCGCACCGCGCACGTCCTGAGCGTCGGCAGCCTCCTCGGCGAGTCGGGAAGCGCTCGCCGCCGCGCCTTCCTCGACATAACGCGCCGCCTCTTGCGTCAACCCGCGAGCGCGACCCTCGACGCCTTTCGCATTGGCGACCTCAACCTCATCATCGCGACCGCCTGTCGCGGAGGAGGGCCTCGACATTCAGGCCTGCTGTAACGTCGTGCGGTGGGACCCGCCCGCGAACATGGTCAGCTGGACGCAGAGCCGTGGACGCGCGCGCCAGGAACGCAGCTCGTTCGTCGTCATGCTCTCCGACTCGCTTGCGTTCGCGGACGACGTGCGCAAGTGGGTGGCACTCGAACACAGGATGACCGAATTGTACAACACAAGCCAGGAGCTCCGTGCGCTTCTGGCTGACGAAGACGAGTTGGAGGATGATGACGAGGATAACTTGCGGTTCACCGTCGAAGCCACAGGGTATGCATTTCCTCCTGCTCATTCTTCTTTCCGCATGTGAGTTGACAAAAAAAAACTTTAGCGCAGTCCTGACGGGAAACTCGGCAATAACACATATCGTCCATTTCTGCGCCATTCTTCCTTACCCTGGGCAGGGTCACCATTCTCCCCTGTTCGACATCGATCCTCCCGATTACCCCTTCGAATGGCATGCAGATGCAGGACCGCGTGTACCATACAAGGGACCATATGGCTGCACTTTGACACTCCCAAAGCTCGTCGATCCCCGTTTCCGCGTCTTTTCAACTCCCCAAATTCATTCTACGAAGCTCAAGGCGAGACGCCACGTCGCTTTCCAGGCTTACCGCGCGCTTTATGCCAACGGTCTGCTCAATGACCATCTCCTCCCGCTCACGAGCGTCCTTGAGCCCGAGATGGAGAGCGAGGTGCGGGCTCTGCTCCGGGAGGTTGAGCAGCGGGACGGGACGGCGCAGGTGTCGAGTCAGATGGACCCCTGGCGCGTTTGCTGAAACCGCGGGCGAGCAGCTGTGGTGGTCGACGATATTGGAGGTGGACGGACTGCCGCCCTTGCGGCTGCTCACGCAGACCGCGCTCCCATTGTTCCGGGATGACGAACTCCCCGTGTTCCACACGCGCGAACAGCCTCCGTTTAAAGTGCGCATCAGGACAGAGAGCACGTTCGTTGCCGCCGATGACGACGACGGCATCCTGGCTCGCGCCAGGATTTTCACACGCCGGTTCTTCTGGCCGCTGTATAGCAGCCGCATGAAGTGGGGCCAGATGGACTTTGTCTACCTCTTCCTTCCCGTGGACGAGTCTCTGACGGTTTGGGACGAACGAAGGGCGTCCTTGCTCTCGGTTCCTGGATTTTCTGACGCCGGCGGACGGACGCTCTTCGCACCATTCTCTTGGTGGGACCAGCACTATGGTCACGTGAACGAATTCTCAGTTGTGACGGGAACAGGATTCGGAGGAAAACCTTTTCAGTTTATACGCTGGAAGAACGACCCCGTGACTGCAGAAGAAAGGGACAGCATTGTGAAGCGATATGTGCGTCCCAAAGACGACGACGGTTCCACTACGTTCGACATCAATTATCCGCTCATCGAAACTCGTCCATTCTCCAAACGTAACTTCCTCACACCTATGCCGGCCGAGTCGAAGGGGTTGGATGCGGCGAGCCAACAGCCGGTGTTGCTTCTGAAGGAATTCTCTCTTGTCGCGCTCATCTCATCGCACGAGGTGCAGTACGCGCTGTGGGCTCCGTCGATCATCAGGTACTTGCAGTTGGCCAGCACAACCTCTTCCATGCGAGATAATCTCTTTGTGGATACACCATTGGTGGATATACCACTGCACCTGCTCATGGAAGCAACTTCTGCGCCGGCCGCACAGGAGCACAGCCACTACCAGCGCCTCGAGACACTCGGTGATACCGTCCTTAAGTATACAGTGTCCATCCAGCTCCTCTCCGCGCACCCGCTTTGGCACGAGGGATTACCTCGCGAGGCGCAAGGACCATGCAGTATCGAACGCCAACCTTTCCAAGATGGCTGTCAAACGGAAGCTGTTCAGGTGGATCATCCGGGATAGACTCGTGCCGAAGCGGTGGCGGCCACGGCTCACATCCGACCCGGTTGGATTCCTGTTCGAAGAAACGTCATCGCCTGCGCCAGAAATGGTGTTAATGACGGCGAAGGAGGAGAGGAAAGCCAGCGCTGCACGGAACCTGTCGACGAAAGTCTTGGCCGATGTAGTCGAGGCGCTCATTGGCGCTGCGTACGTGCACGGGGGATTCGCGCTTGGGACTGAGTGCATGAAAGTCTTCGACCTCGGTCTGTCGTGGAACGCGCTCCCCGACTGTATCGATGCCATGTATGCGCGCGTCGCCGAGTTCGACCGCTATCCAGTGCAAATCACGATCGTGGAGAGCATCCTCGGTTACACGTTCCGTCGAAAGGCGATCGCCGTGGAGGCTCTTGCCCACGCGAGCTACCAAAGCGACCTCGAAACGATTTCCTATGAGCGCATGGAGTTCCTGGGAGACGCGGTGCTGGACATGCTCGTGACGGACTACCTCTACCGCGTGCCAGGGAAGGAGTACAGCCCCGGCCAGATACACATGATCAAGACGACCGTGGTGAACGCTCACTTCCTCGCGATGCTATGCCTACGTGCGTCCACCATGATACCTGCGGCCATGCCGTCGTGGTCCCAGCATGATGGGGTGACCGTGAACGATGATACGCAACCGGCTTACCTCTGGCAGTGTATGTTGCACTCAAACGTACGGGTTATGGACGAGCAGCGGGCCACGTTCGCGAGATGGAAGCGGCCGGGCGGTCAGGACGAGATCGAAGCAGCGTTTGCAGAAGGCAAGGCATTCCCGTGGTCGGCGTTGACGTCACTGCAAGCGCCCAAGTTCCTGAGCGACATGTTTGAGAGCCTGCTCGGGGCCGTCTACCTGGATTCTCTCGGGGACCTCGATACCACCGAGAGAGGTCCTCCGACGGCTGGGCCACTGGGAAGTCGTCGAACGCATTGTCGCGTGCGACATGGACGTGGAACATCCCGTCTCACGCTTGTATCTTTGGGCAAGCAAGCGCCACGAGCCTATCAAATGCGGTAAGCCCGAGCACGACGGGAAAACAGTCAGATGTTCGGTCTTCTGGGACGACTTTGAGGTTGCCAAGGTCGAAGATGAATGGCGCGGGCGTATCAGCCAGGAGACCGCTCGCTTCGCCGCAGCGGAGAAAGCCATCGCGCTTTTGGAAGACCCCGTTTCGTTGCTGCGGATCTGGCTGGCGAAACGTAATCGAAGCATAGAATACTCCGTGAATGCGGTGGAGGGCGTTCCGGTATGCTCCGCGATCGTTGACGGTACTCATATTGCCACAGTGCAGTCGCGCGAGAGCAGCGAAGAGGAGATGAAGCAAGCGGCGGCTACAGAGGCACTCAAGATATTGGAAGCGCCAGTGCACTGGCTCGCGTTCTTATCGGTGCAGCACCGCCTCGAAGTGGAGTATCAGATTTACGAAGAAGAGGGAACCAAGGTTTGTTGTGTGTATGTAGACGGTTGCGAGGCTGGGAAGGTCGAATACCCCGCCAAGGATTCAGGTGCGGCGGTGACTGAAGGGGAAATGACAGCAGCTGCAGCAAAGAAAGCGGTAGAATACCTAGACCAACGGGTTGTGATGGATATAGACGTTGACTGGGCATAGAAACTCTATTGTATAGGTTGCCTGTTGCTTACTACTGTAATGATAAGATGATAAGATCTCGGAATTTAGTATTTAACGATGTGTTATTCACCCTCCACTTGGTCCGCGACCACCATCACACCATGTCATCAACCGATAGCGCGCTTCTCGCTCAGATTCTTACGCAGCTAGAGTCCTTGCAACTCTCGCAGCAAGTTTTACAGGCAAAAGTAGGGCCGAGCAATTGTGCATCTTTGGTTGCTGACATCGTGACCCCAGATTGACACTCTAACTAACCCAGTGTCGCCTGGTACATGGCCTGCAAGCAGCCACGGGCTCCCTAGTCCGACCCCTGCTTCTTCGTTGAGCCTCGATGGGGCGCCGTCCACCCCACCTTCGGGCCCTACTCGGGCGATAGCAACTTCGGTCGGAGAGAAAGGTGTCGATGGGATTACAGAAAAGGAGCGCGAAAAGGTCTTGTACCCCGGTCGTGTCTTGTTGACGAGTAAGTGCTCGGGGTTTCATTTGCCCCTCTTTGTGACCTCTTGGCTCTTGGTTCCACGTGCCCAGTGGATCCGGCCTGTCTCTGTTTGCATGAGGCTTCCATTCATGCATAGTCTCGGACTTTATGTAAACTGCTAAATTGGCACTGGCATCGCTAACCAAGCATCGCAGCATATCCCGACCAGCACGGCGTTAAACCAGTTCCGCTCAAATGGGGCGCAGCGAACCCGACCGAACGTGGACCCGTGATTCCCTCGCGTCTCGCTTCGTCTATCAAGCAACGCAATGCCATTGGCGCCCACTCGGGCTCTTATTCGATCTACAGGGCCCTTGCTGTAGCGATGGGCACTCTGATCCCCACACATAAGCCAGATTACGCGCAAACAGAACCACCGGTGGCCATTCCGCCGAATCCCGCCTGGTTTGACGCTTGCAAAATCGTCTCTTTTGACCCATGGGGCCATCTCACGACACAGGTGTTTCGTGCAGAGTCGGCTGCTGGGTTGGACATCCGGCCCAGTATTGCGATCACCAAGGCGCACATCAAGCTAAGCGAGATCGACGAGTCGTCCCGCGGCGGTGCCATCGTCGTAGATGGGAAGATCGTTCTGGAAAGTGCGCCTTTGCTAAACGCGGATGGAACAACGAGCACGGGGAACCCTGGTGTGGAGATTAACGTGAGCAAGGCTGCAGTGGAGCCCGTTTGGTACCTGCCCGGCGTGGCAGACCGATTCAAGATGTGAGTATTGTGTTTACGTTCGTGACACGTAGTGTTGACGACCGGCGCAGTTCAGAAAGTTTACTCCGCCGGGCTCTCTTCGAAGAAACGGGCGGCATGTATCCAGAGTTGATCACGCGACCAGACATCAAGGTCTTCCTACCGCCCATTGGGGGTATGACCGTCTACATTTGTACGTCATTACTCTGGTACCTGATCTTATCAGTCGGGAGTGATGATATGTGCACCCTATAGTCGGTCCACCTTCGTATCTCTCAGATGAAAGCAAGGAGCTTACCCTGCGCGTGCACGACGAATGTAAGACACCAATTCAGTGACCAACGTTACCCATTTTCACACTATATCGCGCAGGCAACGGTTCGGACGTGTTTGGCTCCGACATCTGCACGTGCAAGCCGTATCTCGTGTTCGCTATTGAGGAATGCATCCGTACGGCCCAGCGTGGCGGTGTTGGCGTCGTCGTGTACTTCCGTAAAGAAGGTCGCGCACTCGGTGAGGTGACCAAATATTTGGTCTACAACCTGCGCAAGCGCGGCGGTGACTCGGCGGACAAGTACTTCCGTGCAACGGAACTGGTTGCAGGCGTGAAGGACATGCGCTTCCAAGCGCTCATGCCGGACGTCTTGCACTGGTTGGGCATCAAGAAGATTGACAACATGGTTTCGATGAGCGATATGTGCGGCGCTCTTTACTCATGCTCGTGTTTGACGCTAATATGTGCGTTCTGGACAGGAAATACGATGCGATCGTGCAGTCAGGCATCACCATCCTCAAGCGCTACGACATCCCTGGTACGTCGTCTTTTCGTTGCGTCCAGCTCGGCTTTCGATTTATGACGCTCGGACACATCCAGAATACCTTATTCCTATGGACTCGCGCGTTGAGATCGACGCGAAAATTGCTGCGGGTTACTTCACGAGCGGAAAGACAGTTAATACCGAAGACCTGGTTAAGACGGTTGGGCGGACGTGGGAGGAGACAGAGCACTAGTGATTTCTTGTATTATTGTATTGTAGTGTACAGAACAGAGTCGTAATTCCTGTCGACCGTGAGAAAATAACGTGATGCGAGTCATAAGTCACGTGTACTGTCGCGCGTTGATCTTGGTAGCGCTAGTCCGAGTCCGAGTCTCATGCCCACAGGAACTGCATTTCATGGATTCATCCCACCCTTCCCAATCAGAGTCGATGAGTTTGGTCCCGCACCCGGATCTACAGCCGCGCTGCACCTTCTCTCGCACACCCACTCTGACCACATCCTCGGATTATCAGCAAAGTCGTTCGCATCAACAATAATATGCTCCGCAGACGCGAAAGAGATGTTGCTCAGGCATGAGGTGTATAATGAACGCGCGTTGAAGGATATGGAACTTCGCGATGAGGCACGACTTTCAAGAACGTTTGGTCATCTGAGGGTGCCACCCTTGGTGCCACCACTGTTGAGGGACGGAAGATTTGACTACTCTGGAAGCAGGGACTTGTTGGTATGTCACCTTTTACATTCGCGCATAAACTCCTTGCCTATTTTACACCTCAGAGAACTCTCCCCCTCAACACCCCTACCAAAATTGGGCTGTCTGATAAGCAATCGTCACTCTCACTCTTTTCGACGCCAATCATTGTCCTGGTGCCGTCATGTACTTTCCGTGTCTATTCCGATGTATAAGGTGTCCGTGTTTTGACTCATTTTTATAGGTTTCTCGTGGAAGGCTCTCAAGGCGCTGTTCTCCATACCGGAGACTTCCGTGCTGAGCCCTGGTTTCTCGATGACATACGTCGCAATCCCTTTCTACAATCATACCTTGCGCCCCCAGAAACTCCCGGAAGCGCCCAGCTTGGACAGCGCGGCAGCAAGTACCAAGGGGACCCCCTATTCAAGACGCTAGATGCGATTTACCTCGACACTGCATGCCTGCTATCAACGACGGACGTGCCAACAAAGGTACAATCTCCTTTCTACGCATTTATGTGTAATTCTGACGTAGCGCCATACCTTTAGAGCGATGCGACTCTCGGCTTGGTTTCCTTGATGGCTTTGTTCCCTCCAGAAACGTCTTTCTTCATCAACTCTTGGACGTGGGGCTACGAAGACATCCTCCGTGCTATAGCTCATCACTTCCAAAGCCGGGTATCCCTCTCTCACCTATATTTTGGCACGCTGACTGACTGCTGCACAGATTCATGTCGATCGCTATAAACATTCTGTCTATTCACACCTCGCTGACCCTTTTTTGCGCTCATTGGTCACTCTCGACGCATCCAAAACGCGCTTCCATGCGTGTGAGCGCTTTAATCGGTGCCCACATGCCAGCGCAGACGATGTTGTGTACATTAATCCGGTGACCATTGGCAAAGTTAAATGGGAACAATACCGCCTCCTAACTGAAAGCAAGCTGCGTGCGGCGCAGCCTGTCACCGTCCTGGTTCGCCCCCCTGTACTTTGATTACAAGTCATTTCTCTTTCTCATGTTGCTTCTTAGCTGGTGCCACTTTCGCGTCACTCGCCTCTTAACGAACTCCGTGCATTCGTTTCTCTCTTCCGCCCCGCCCGCGTCGTGCCCAATACACTGGACTTATCACTCCACGGACTAGACGCGCTCTGCATCCCCAATATCTTCGCAGGCTGCCTTTCAAATTCCCAATCTCCATCTTCGACCCCCTTCGCTGAAGCGTTGCCTGACGATGATTTGGAAATAAGAAGGGACGGCGGAGACTCAGCACTGCAAAATCTGGTCGGAGACGACGCAGAGCGCATTGCGCGTGCATGGGCGGACTCGGGGCGCGGAGCGGAAAAGCTGGCTGTCGTAGAACAGTTTCTGACTGGAACCGCACGTCATGCTGTCCGCCGCATGCTCGGGCTTGCGCCCCTGCCCCGTGACGATAACGACGGTGCGGAACGCGCCGTGAGTATTCTGCAACGTATACGTGATAAGCAGCGCATCCAGGCTTGTCGCGGTGGTCGAAGCAGTGTAGGCGGGAGTGATCAAGAGACCGAGAGCGGGGATTCGGACGCTCATGCTAGGACCGCGATGTTGTTATTCGGGCTCGCAGGAGGCAGTCAAATGGTGGAATCCCAACGCGAAAACGAGTCCCAGGAGGAAGGGCCCGGGACAGTTCCCGCTTCGCGCGTGCCCACACCGCCAGTCTCAGAGCGTGGATCCCAAAACGCGGGCAATTCTCGGCACCTGACTCATCCGGATCTCTCACCCCCTCAAGAACGACTACTAGCAACCAAGGACGGGGGCGACGCGCGCGCTCTTGCTGACCCCCAGCCATGGCCTTCATCCTCACCCCGTCTGGTCGGACATGCAACCGCCCCTCCGTCACTCACTTCGCCAAGTAGGAGTCGCTCACAGGCCCACCCTTTCGACAGAGGCGACCCGCCACTGGTGGATCTGGAGAATATCCCTCTCGCCCGGACAAAGCGTCAGCACGCCTTGTCTCGGTCTCTCTCCCAGTCCCAGTCACAATGTTCGCCCCCTCCCGTAATCCACATGCACACATCGAAGCCAGCCACGAAGCGTCGCAAGCTCGAGAGGCTGCCAACCGTCCCGGCGCACGAGGACGCACCCACACCTCTGTTTGCGTCCGCCCGGAAACAGGCGGCCTCGGCCCAAGCAGTCGGAGCGGCGCGCACGGAAAACTTTACCGCCGCTGACCTGAATATCCATCGCACGGGCAAGCAGGGTCAGGACGTCGGTGCTGAAAATTACAAGGCGCACCGCCGTGCGTTGCGTGCCCGCAGTCGCCTAATCGAAGAGAAGCTCCGAAGCGCGCTTCTTGCTCCCACATAGCCTTCAACGGACATGCCATGGGCCCGAAAGAGGCCGCGCGCTGAGTAGAGCGGGCCAGATGAGTAGCATCGGTAGAAACTCGAAACTGTTTTGGTTAAATTATTGCTATTTCACGTGACCGAGAAAGGTCGCCTCGCCCTCAGGCTCATAGCCGTATGCGTTGAGAATGTATGAAATACCCAATAAACTACTTGGAATAAAATGATGGAGAGCTTGCGGTGCTCGGGGGTAGGGGTTCGAGTTGGTGTTGGGGGTCTTTGAATTGTTGGCAGCTCGCTGCCGGGTAAGATAGGCGTACAGTAGTTACAGAGTTCAGGCTCAACAGGGAGACGGGTCTCTCGAACAGAAAGATTACAATTTACAGAGCCAGACAACATCGTTAGTTCGTCGTACTACTATTTTGTATCCACTTCCACCCGGGACGTGGTGCAGGCGTTAACGAGAAGCGAGGCGATTCGTGGCAAAGAAAAGAAAAAGAAATATCATAGCTTCTCGCTGATATATTCTGACCGTGTATCTGACCCAGGACGCTTCTCCACATCTTCAACTTCAGGCGCACCGCCTTCGAATGCAGGCTTCTGCTGCTCGAAGTTCGATCCGTGATTCCTGGTGGGAAGGAAACGGAGATCAGTATCCCTGAAAATCAGGTGAGGGGGTAGGACTCTCACTCGGGCCCGATGGTAGTGATGATGATAACGAATGTGGCAATGGCGCCGAGGAGGATACCCTGCACGGTGGCGTAGTCGGGTACTTCTGTGACCACGCCGTCCCTCACGACGGTTTTTTTCAAGTGACTGCCACCCACCGCCTCGATTTGCGCAGATGCAGACGAAATCATCTGTCATCCCGTTAGTGGGGGACCAAAAGATACAGGAGACGGCGCACATTCCCCAGCTGATATGCGACCCCCGGGAACGTAGCGCGGAATCCGGGAGGGCTCATCTCGGCGAGCTGGATGGGGATGACGCCCCATGCGCCCTGCACGCCAAATTGCACGCAGAACGCGCCGGCTGAGAGCGCGCTAAAGCTGGACGGAAGAATCCAGAGCGGGATAAAAATTCCGCTGAGGAGAACAAAGAGGATGATCGTGAGCCTACGGCCGATATACTGCGACACGGATCCCGCAATGGCACCGCCGCTGGAACGGGTAAATAAGTTGTTTCTCGCTAGTTGGGATAGTAAGGGTCAGAGAGACGCACGTTATGGCCCCGCAATTGCCGATGATGGTGGCGACGATAGCGTGGTGATTATCGAAGCCCTTGCTCTTCTTGAGGTATGTCGGGTACAGATCTTGGGAACCATGCGAAAGGAAGTTGAAACCTATTTTCGCAGCTTATCAGCTCCTGGCGTATATAACATCAAAAGGAAAACGCACCAGCCATGAGGAGCACCGCGTATATGCACAACGCCCAGTGCTGCTTGAGCATCTCTCTGACCTGTCGTATGAACACCTTGGTCTTCTTTCCCGTACTGGCACCAGACGAGCGCTCTAGGGCTTTCGCACGGAGGAAGACCTCGCTTTCCGGGACGAGCGCCCGAATCACAGCGGCGAAGGCAGAAATTCCCGATGTGGTCCAGAAGAGCACACGCCAGTTGCCGTTGAGCTTCGGGACGAGGAACAGGTTCAGGACGGCAGAAATGAGGTAGCCGCAGGCGTATCCCTGTTGCAGCACGCCCGAGGCGAGCCCACGTGCCTCGACGGGGAGATTTTCGAGCGCGGTCGACGAGGCTAAGCCCCAAACACCACCCATCGCTATGCCGAAAAGGGACCGCACGGCGAGGAACTGCTGGAAGGTCTGGACGAAGCTGGTGCCGAGTTGGACCGAAGAGCACAGGAGAAGATTCGCCACCAGCGGCCACTTTCGTCCGAAGCGATCCGATAGGACACCAAAGAAAACCTGACACGTGATGAAATGTTAGCATGTGTCTGAGTTCGTACCAAAGGTCAAAAGACACGCCAAGTAGAACCCAGGCTAGAAAAATGCACTCACAGCGCCAATAGATCGGACGAGAAGAGTCAAAGTAATAGCCGTCGTCTGAGGTTTCATAAAACCATCAGGGATGGAGAACAAGATAGTAAGGGGAAACACACGATAGAAGAAGTGTCCTTTTCGAATTGAGTCGCCAGGGCAGTGACGCTGAGCGCGACGTTGAAGAAATCAATCGCGTCGCAAGTCCACGCTAGCCATCTACGGGGAAACCTGGGTCAGTTTCCGCCAGACTCGTCGTTGGAGAGGCTTTTTCATACCCGGATGAGAACTGCAACCACTGAAGAAGCGTAAGTTCGCCCAGGACCTGGGACAGCGGCTTGCGTGGATAATCGTGCGTCTGCTTCCGCGGGACGAGATTACGGATAAAGTGAGGTGCCATCAAGGGATGCAGGTGGAAAGGACAGCAAGCATCGCTGACGGAGAGTCCTCTACTTATATGTGGGATGGACGCGAGTGGGGTTAAGCACGCATTCTAGAGGTATCCCGACTTGGCTTCTGGATGTTTTCCCCATAGGACCTCGCGAATACCGCGGCCCGCTCTTTTTTTAGCAGGGAAGAAAAAAAGGTTGAGGGCGGCATGTGAGATGCGTGCCTAGCGGGAACAACAGTCGGAAAGTAGTTTCGCAATGCGGGGCTCCGAGACGACGATTGAGCTCAAGAACGGCGGCACACCGTCAGCACCACGGGTCAGATAATCGAGCAGCCATTTCGCACACAACCTCGTTTCGTTCTGACATGTACGCTCCGTCGCAGCCAAGATAAGCGCTGGAGACAGCTGGGGGACCGCTTCTCGACGCACTGAGAACCCGAATCGTGGAGTCAGAGCAACGGTGACATAGCGTGATCGATGATGATTTTGTGGGGTGTAGCAATAAACTGGAATGTCGAGATGAAAAGGGCGTTCGGTCGATAAGAATTGAAAATAGATAACGAGCCAACACAAGAAGAACCGGGGCTTCATCCGTACCGAAGTAACTCCAAAATTCATACGCTGGCCAGTGAATCCGTGTTGACCAGCCTAGATGTGCTGGCGTGACTCGCAGCAGTCCGCACTCAGAAACTCGGGGAAATGATGTAGACAAGACGCGACCCCGGATCTCAGAAACCGTGGAGTTGTATACGTGGCAGACATCGGTTCTGGCATTAATAGAGGTGCGGCACACAACGACCTTGGAAAGTGGGTGAAACGTTGACCAGTTTAGCCGCTTTAGTGCCAATTATAGTCAGTTGCGGGTCCATTATACCCGCGGGTCCGTGCTACGAAAAGCTGCTTAATTCCAGGCCTAAGACCTGACTGAGGGACAAGCTGTACGTGGCAATCCCAAAGCAGTCGCCGATAGAAGAATACTTAGCATCAGGCTTGACTGAGAGGACCGAGCACATAAATCACGAAAACAACATTAGTCCGACGTCACGGAAAGAAAAGACACCAGTACGTCCAGCGTCTGGGCCGAAGGGGAACCACCTCAAAGAGGTTTGTTCCTATCTATTAGATGAGAGTTTGCTGGAAGTAATGCATGACGTGCTCCTCTCGGGTTCCCTACCGCACCGGAAAGTAAGCGAAACTACGCAGCTCCCAACAAAGTCGCACGAGTACGTGCGCCAAGGACTTGCGCATACCAAGCCAGAAGTATCGACGCAGCGTCCTTCGGTCTCCGACTACAGTCGCGCGCCGTTCGCTGAGCCTACATACCAAGTTCTTTAGCCCGCCGACTTTGGTTGACCCTCCGCAGCTCGTCCTGTGAGGGCGTCCAGCCTCTCCCGCGTCGCCTCGTCTACTCGGTCCTCCTCTGGCGGGATCTTGTATCCCAGTGCGCGCTTCACCTGGCCGACGTACCCGACCTCGCCGACGCTGCGCCGCGCAAGTAGGTTGGCCTTACGCTCCTCGGGGGACCAGCGCGCCAACACGTGTGCAGGAAAACCGAAGCGCGAGCGCAGGCGCGTGGCCGTGAGGACCTCTCCGCGCGCCTCACGTTCGCGCTCGCGCGTCTTGTTGGCGACCTTCTCGCGTCGCGCGGCTTTCAGCTGCTTCACGAGCTCCGGCGGCGTTGGCCGCGCAGCGCGCGCGGTATCGCGATCGAAGGCTGCTGAGAGTTTCTCAAGGCCCGCATCGAGCGGGGATTTCCACCCCGCAAGGTGCGGACCGCTGAAGGAGCGCACGATCGGCGCGCCTGTTTCGGCGAGATTGTGCTCGAACTGGGCTTCGATATGTAGGTCTTCGAGCTGGGAAAATAGGGCGCGCTGGCGCGCGATACGTTTGGCCCGCGCTACGCGCCGCTTGTGGATCATACCCGAGATGTGGTCCGGCTGGGGCTTGAGGCGCGGGAGGGGACCGTTGTATATGCTAGGTTTGAATAGGGCACCGGTGACGATGGGGCGGTTGATGAGACGGTGTTGCCAAGCCTATGGGAGGGAATGTGTTGGGGAATTTGGATATGTCAAGATGGGACGTACGAGCGAGTCGTTGACTATTCGTCCTCATCCTGAGGTTATTTCGGCGGGCATCGATGAGGCGCCCAAAACGCTCGAGAACAGCACGTAGACGTTCATCGCCTTTCTGGGCCTGATTAAAAGCGTCGAGCCACTGTCCAAGGCAGCGTGAGCGATAATACGAATTAGAGACAGGAAACGCACACGGTGTCCTTTCTCAAGCTGGACCTTTGTGAGCACCGGACTGGTGAGATGACGGTGTCTGCGGAAGAGATCTTGTATATGGGCGCGGACGTTTGAATTGGGGGAGGCGCGAAGAAGGCCTCTGTACAGAACCCACAAGGTCGGTACACTGTGCGCCGACAAACGGTAAAAGGGGACACGGGGCCGCACTGGGCGAAGACTGGAAACGAGACTGGCAATGCGCTGTCTGTGTGACTCGTGAGACATGCAAAGTCACTCATCCGATAAGATCGCTACCATGACCGTCGTACAATTCGCCCAATTCTCGTCCCTTGTTCAACCCACATTCTGGCACGAACTAAGTCGCGTCAAGCTCGAGGTCCTTCGTCTATCCGACGACTCAGTCCCACTTACCGCAACGTATTCGGCCGGGCGCACCATCAAGGACCGAAATACTGGCCAAGACGTCCCGCTGGGGTGTAATATCAGTGTGGGTGGAGAATCACTCTCGGAGGACTACAGGTAAGCTCATTGCTATCTGCTCAGTGACAGCGCACACATCATGGCAGCCCGCCTCCGAACTCGATTACCGCTCGAGGCGTCTTGAAGAACTATAACACAATTGAGGAATTCAAGAACGCTGACAAGAGGGC
This sequence comes from Lactarius hatsudake, assembly GCA_024734325.1. Classification (NCBI taxonomy): domain Eukaryota; kingdom Fungi; phylum Basidiomycota; class Agaricomycetes; order Russulales; family Russulaceae; genus Lactarius; species Lactarius hatsudake. The sequence goes on along the minus strand of JANSJP010000032.1, from coordinate 187,959 downwards.
TCTGTTCAACAAACTATCGGACGAGGTGCGTATACCGCCTTGGGGGTCCTTGCATGGCCTCAATACCGCCGCGCTATCATGCGTGCTAATCCTTCGCATCGTAGATTTGGGACAGTATCATCCAGAACCACGACGTCGCTGCCCTAACACGTTTCTTAATCATCACTTTTGCCGACCTCAAGAAATACAAGTTCTACTATTGGTTCGCCTTTCCCGCCTTCGCTGCTCAACCCTTGTGGGAGATAGACGACGACTGGACCAGCCCGGAGGCACACCTTTCACAAGATCACCTCGCCTCCCTCGCCGAGCAACTCTCCCCGACACCGCCCCCGTTTTTCCTCGTGCGACCCGCCCAGAACAACGCCGTGGAGACCGCCGCCGTGAACGAGTTTTCCACATTCTTCGCGGACGTGCCCCAACAGTCGGTGCGTGTCCCGGTCTCCTGGCTATTACCTCCCGAGCCTGACAACGATCTGTAGCAAACTGTCGGTTTTCTCGACCCTTCTGCACAAGCTTCCGCCCCAGGGTGGCCCTTGCGTAACCTCCTTGCCTACCTCCGCGCAGTGCATCCAGAGGCGACGCAGACAGTCCGAGTGCTATGCTGGCGCGGCGATGCCGCATCGAGCCGCTTCGGCGTTCTACGCGGTGGTCCCCGCCGGTGCAGACAAGCCAAGCGCGGTCGGGTGGGAAAAGAACGTGCAGGGAAAGCTAGGTGCGCGGGTAGCAGACCTGGCCCCGATGATGGATCCCAAAAGGTCTGCTTCGTCCCTTTTTGGTCCGCCGAGGCAAGCCTCCTGAATGACGAGCGGCCAGGCTCGCGGACCAGGCGGTCGACCTGAATCTCAAACTGATGCGTTGGCGGATCCTCCCTTCCCTCGACTTGGAAAAGATCGCGCAGACGCGGTGCCTGTTGCTCGGTGCGGGAACTCTGGGATGCTACGTTGCGCGAACGCTCATGGTACGTCACGTGACGCTCATGGGGGCTTTTCTGACGTTGGATGACCAGGGCTGGGGTATTCGCAAAATCACACTCGTCGACTCGGGCAGGGTCTCCTTCTCGAACCCCGTGCGACAACCGCTGTTCGAGTTCGACGACTGCATTGACGGCGGCAAACCCAAAGCCGAGGCCGCTGCCGCGCGGCTGAGGAAGATTTTTCCCGGAGTAGTACGTAGTACCGACCTGCCTTTCTGTGCGCTGCGTACCAACGTGAGACCCGTCAGGATGCTGAGGGCGTGACGCTCTCGATCCCGATGCCAGGCCATCCGATCCCGCCGGGTTCGGAGGAGCAGACGAAGAGGGACGTCAAGGTCCTGGAGGACCTGTTTGATGCGCACGACGCCGTGTTTCTCTTGATGGATTCGCGCGAGAGCCGCTGGCTGCCGACTGTGCTCGGTGCGGCAAAGGGGAAAGTGAGTAGGTTTTCACGCTATGGCCCCTCCACTGCGTGACTTTTATTGCTATACAGATTGTGCTGAACGCAGCGCTGGGCTTCGATTCGTACCTCGTTATGCGGCATGGTGCGCGTGGGAATCCCGCAGATGGCACCAGAGGACTTGGTTGTTACTACTGCAATGACATCGTAGCGCCAGCAGACGTATGTCCCCATTCCCCGCTGCCGTCGATCCCCCAGTGATAACTCTCGCCCCTAGTCCCTCACCGACCGCACGCTGGATCAAATGTGTACAGTAACCCGCCCGGGGTTGGCGCCAATCGCATCAGCGACAGCCGTAGAGCTTCTTGTATCGCTTATTCAGCACCCGTTGGGGTGAGATTCACTTTTTTTTTCAAGACACGCTCTTATCTCAATGGGAAACGATTTGTAGTGTTCAGGCACCTGCACCACCCCCCGGTCAGGACCCACAGCAACAACAGGAAGTCGATCAAGGCGGGAGCGTGTTGGGGCTCGTGCCGCACCAACTGCGCGGGTTCCTTGCGCAGTTCCGCAGCATGGCAATCGTGGGCGCTGCTTATGACCGCTGCACTGGATGCAGCGAGACGGTACAGTTGGCGTTTTTTTTTTTTCGATGAGCGGGCGAGACTGATGTGCGGGTTTTTTTTTGCTGCAGGTTCTCAAGGCGTACGAGACGCAAGGTTTCGCGATGATGTTGAGGGCGTTCAATGAAACGGGCTTCCTAGAGGCGCTTACGGGGCTGGATAAGTTGTATGCTGAGGGAGAGCAAGCGCTGGAAGCGGTCGACTGGGAAGAAGGCGCGGATGAGGACTTTTGAGTGTGTGAGAATAGTAAACGAGCGAAGCATGATGAGGTGTACTCGTCTAACTGTATGGCTAATAATTCACCAGGAAGTGCCAGTGACCGCCGGACGTGAGGGAAACGAACATTGTGGTAGTTCCCCCGTGAAGAATGAATGTTATTAATGAAAATGAACTTGGAACCGCCTGCCTCGAGGCATGTTCGCGTCCGCGGCGTCATGTCATCCAAAAATTGTCGCCGTGCGCCAAAATTGCCAGTCGGAACTTTCGCATTCTTCCCTGACGTCAGATCCGATCTAGTACGTCGCAGTGGCGTCGTTATCGAAAGTACTGTAGTACGATAATACTGTAAATACACGTCTGAAGAGCCAAACTCGGGTCACCTCCCGATGACGAATGAGACTTGTTTCTGCGGCAGTGACGTTGGGATCTGGCCTCTACCATTCCCCCGAAACGTAGCAAACGACTGTAATTGAACTGCTCAATTATCACACACTACAGGTTTTAATTGCACCGATACCTTTTAGTTTATTCTATCACCTTCAAGCTTCCCTTCGAGATCACACAAGTACTGCTTCATGGCCTGTGACCAATCCCGGTACCGCCAAGCATCCTCGTGCAGCGCCCGTTCCAGTACCACAAGCCTCCCGATCCTCCCATCTGTTCCACTTGGTGCCTTCAGCGCATCAAAGATCTCTTGGCCCATGAGAGGTGGGACGACCTCGTCCCGCTCGCTCACAAGAACCATCGCGCGGTGTGCAAGGGCACGACGACGTACACCACGCGCCGCGGCACGCGCGTCCCACCGGTCGACCACGAACGGACCGAGATAGCGGTACGGAAGCCAGCGCTGCGGGTAGAGCGCGCGGAGCATGTCCGGCACGCTCGTGAACGCGTTCTCCAGCACCAGGCCGCGCACGCCGACGCCGGGCGCACGATCGCTGCCGAGCAGCAGGCAGAGCGCGGCGGACGCGCCGAGGGAGTGGCCGTATAGGGTCAGGTGGCTCGTGGGGAAACGCGAGGCGGCAAAGGCGAGCGCGGCCGCGTGGTCGGCGATGAGGCCCGCTTGGGTGGGGCGTGCTCCGGCCGACGTCCAGTATGAGCGCGGAGCGGGCGCGAGGATGGCCAGCGATGGGATGGCATTGAGGAGGGTAGCGAACATGGGGATGCGGTGCAGCGGATTTCCGGCGTTGCCTACAGCCGCGCGCGCGTGTGAAAAGACGACAAAGGTCGCGACGAGAGTACGGCACCTTGAAGATAGACGATGACATGCTGAGGGGGAGCGGACGAGTCTCTGCGTAAGAGTAACGCCGACAGGCGGACTTTACTCGGTCGGGAACTGGGGATGGAGAGCTCCTCGATGTGAATGCCGTTGGGGGTATACTTGGGGTGCACGTCCGCGAGTAACTCCGTCCTTGAACCAGGAGGAGCATACCCTGCAAGCGGGCTTAGTTTGTCAAATACAATGCTTGCACCTCGGACTACCCATGTAAATCACTTTGCGTTGAAATATGATGAGCATCAAGCACTGTGAATAACGCACGTTCCGGTTCAACACTATGGCTTGAGGCCCGCCAATTGTACCGCCGGACAGACCTTATATGCCCACAACGCTAATGGAAGACCAACGAATGCGGAGAGAGCCAACCAGCCTGACGGCGGATCGTGACTAGGTTGCAATGAGAGCCCCGCCGCAGTGATAGTTCGCAGAGAATTTGCGATAGAAAATGGGGAGAGGAAGGATGTTGCGGAATTGGCTACCTTGTTGTTGTTTCGAAAAGAAAGTAAAGATAGTTGCCTACGGTCGCAGACTTTCCTTGCAATCCGTTGGGACATCGAACAACCTGTGTGCCGCGGGAATTGCACTCTGTAATGATCTGGGGGTCAGATCTGGTCAGAGACGATGACTGTGGCACAACGTTACAGCCGTTTTCATATCGATACTATTGTTAGTCTAGTGACAAAAAAAAACCAACCAAAGAGATACTCTTATCATTACAGCTGTTGCAACACCTTGTCCGAAAATAACCCCTCAAAAAACCTTCTCTAGAGGGCTCTAACTACTACATATTTGTATGATCAATGGCACCATTTTGTAGCAGAGAGGGTAGGCTTTCCGTTGGTAAAATAATCGTTATCATCGGATGTGTTGATGTAGAGCTACGTGTGTATCTATAAAAGTGTCGCAACACTGGACTAACAATAGTACAGTAGTCGGCGGTTTTTCGGAAAAGCTACTAGTGGGCTGAGTGAGGCGGAGGTCAAGGATAACCAGTTATCTGAGATCCGATCAAAAAATAAGGCTTATTGTTTTTGCTTTCTTTTTTTTTGTCACATTCTCGCCTGGTCTTTTTTTTAATTTTATTTCACCAAAAAATATGGTAAGTCTCTGCAAATATGCCGACGATATGCCGACGGGAGATCGATACTCAGCCCGCTAGTAAGTTAGCTTTTCCAGAAAACGGTCCATCGATATGAAAATGGTTATAAATTCAACTTCGACGTGAAGCTTTCGTCACATTATCGCCAGCGCAGCATGTCGTTGCTATGGACTCGGAGGGGTTGGAAGGCGCCGAGGCTATCTACGCGGCTATTACCAGTACGTCTCCATCACTTGCGCCCGCTCAGCACAGCGGCCAGCGAGGGAGTGCCAGCAAAGGGCCCCGCGGTCTCTTCGACCCGCACCCCGCTTGCGCTCGCTCTGGCCGGCGCTTTGCTAGGATTTGGGGGGTATTATATCGGCGCGCGTTCGAACAACGTTGGCGTGGAGGCGTCCCCGTCGCCGGTCTACGGCACGCCCGAAGACTTTGCGCGTGCGATTGACGAACTCAAGGCGTTGTTTGTGGGGGAAGCGGTGACGACTGCGCCGGACCAGCTGGTGGCGCACGGGTTCTCGCCGAATTGTCATCTTCCCGGTAACGCCCTGCTTTGCGTACTGGCGTTGCGACGCGGCTGATTGTGGGCAGGGCTCCCACATAGTGTCGTGGTGTACCCGACGTCGACGGAAGATGTGGTGAAGATCGTCAATGTTGCGCGGAAGTATCGCATGCCCATTGTCCCTTATGCTGGTGGGACGAGCTTAGAAGGTCACTTCGCGGGTGTACGTACCTACCTTGGTGCTGCGTCGTTGCTTGGTTCGTGCCTGTGACGGGATTGCTTCTTTTTTTTGCTTCTTTAGAGGAAGGGCGGAGGGATTTGCGTCGACCTGTCCGAAATGGACAAAATTATTGCCATCCATGGCACGTTTCCCATCTCCGATCTATATCCATCGACCGTCTAATCTTCTCTCGTCTTTGCAGAGGAAGATTCGGACCTTGTTTGCCAACCGGGCGTAGGGTGGATGGAGATCAATCGGACCCTGAAAGAGAAAGGAATCCCATTATTCTTTCCCGTACGTCTGGATGGTTACACGTTTTGTTCTCAGTCACCCCAGCGCATTATGCAAATACGCAGATTGACCCTGGTCCTACTGCGACTATTGGCGGTATGCTAAGCACTGGTTGTTCTGGAAGTCAGCTACCCCACGGCATAGTCCTCTAACCTTATACTGAATCTTCCCCCGATAGCCAACGCGGTGCGTTATGGTACAGCAAAAGGCGAATGGTTCCTGAACGCGGTCAGCACTCTTCGTCCCTGTCTACGTGAGTGCTGAGCCTTTCTATAGACGATCGTCCTTCCTTCTGGGGAAGTGATCAAGACGAGACGCCGATCGCGCAAGTCGTCTGCCGGGTTCGACACCACGAAACTATTCATCGGGGCGGAGGGCACGCTCGGTATCGTCACGGAGGTCACCATCCGCCTTGCACCGGTCGTCCCGACGACAGTTGCGACTGCGCGCTTCCCCGACATGCGCAAGGCGAGCGAAGCCGTTATCGAAATCCTGAACACGGGAGTCGGCATTCGTGAGCTCCCCCCCCCCGTATTTCTGACCCTTATCCCTACCGCGATTCACAGAATGCGTCGAGCTCGTCGACGCAGCGTTCATGCGCGCTACCATGGCCGCGGGTAACCCCGCGCGGAAGTACGACATCGCCGACCACCTGTTCTTCAAGCTACAGGGCGCGACTCCCGGAGCGCTCTCCGAGGCCGTGGACGTGGTGAAGCGCGTCGTGAAGAAGCACGGCGGAGACAAGTTCTGGCCAGCTCAGAGCGAGGAGGAGGCCGAGGCGGTGTGGATGGATCGCAAAGTTGGGTTCTACTCGGGCCTCGCGTATGCGGGCGAGGGGGCAAAGGCATGGACGACCGACGTGTGGTGCGCAATGACCCAATTCACAATTTGGGAGCTTCCCTCACTGTCCCCATATATTGTAGCGTTCCGATATCTAAGCTCCCGCAGCTCGTATACGAGACCCAGAAAGACATGGAGCACGCGGGCATACTCTATTCTGTCGTTGGTCACGCAGGAGACGGTGAGTAGTGCGGAGGTGTCACGTGGTACCTAGGAGAGGCTGATGGTGCAGCGTCATTGGCCCACCAGGAAACTTCCATGCCCTCATGACCTTCAAGACGGACGAAGAGCTCAAGGTCGTGCGCGAGCTCGTGCACCGCATGGTCGAGCGTGCGCTGGCGCTAGATGGGACCTGTAAGTTATGCGGGCCGTGCGGCCGCCAGCCTAGGAAGCTTACTGACCTGGATCTTCATGAAGGTACCGGCGAGCACGGTGTCGGGATCGGGAAGAAGGAGTTCATGGTTGAGGAGCTTGGTGCGGGCACGGTAGCCTTGATGAAGACCATCAAGCGGGCAATAGACCCACTAGGGATCATGAATCCTGGGAAGGTATCTCGTCATAACCTCTCCATTGGTGTCGCATAGAATTGGGGGCTGACGACGGATTTTCTAGTTGTATCCAGACGACGACACAGTACCACCCTCCTGAGTGTGGACTCGTGAGGACGACAGTTTCCGGTCGATTTACATGTACATATACCCAGAGAAACACTACGTGGACCGAAATATCATCTTTACTAACTGTACTGAGTCGCACTTTAGCGCACCTCCAACACAAAGATGCTAGCACAGCGGATCTGATCGCATCCGCATGAGGCTTAGCGGCCGCGACTGTCCAATCTCAGCCTTTATGGCATAGCGTCACTTCAAATAAATTCATGTGGAGTGGATCAATGTACACCTGACGGTTAAATTTTTATCAAGCATAAGGCTCAAGGTATTCATGGAAAAACCAAGAAGGTGGAAGCAGCTTGCTAGATAATAGAACAATAATAAGAATTTTACATTTTCGCGGCCCTGTCCAGATACTGCATATCTGATGTAACGGCCGCCTCCCCAAATCGTCCCCTTCAGTTGGTCGTGGCCGTGGTGAACGCAGTGGTGGCGAAGCCAACGCGGTTGTTGGTAGTATCAAAGACGGAATAGAACCGCTCGAGGAATGTGTAGCCGTTGATAAAGTCGAGGCCTGATCCAGTGGGAGAGCCGATGTCGTTGACGACTAGGTAGATGCTGCCTGAGGTGCCGCCAATGAACGTGTTGAGTGCGCGTGGCCAGATCTGCCCGTTCGCGGTGAGCTGGAATGACGTGCCACCGGTCGTGAAGAAGAGCGTCTGGAGGTTGTTGAACTGAGTCGAGGTGATCTTGAGCAAGCCCGTGGTGCCGTCAAGGACCGCACCGGTCGCGGATTTGTAGCGGTTGAACGCGTCTGTGCGGGTGTTATTAGTTCGTGCACGACATTTGGTTCAACAGGGTGCTTACCGGTGGCGATGAGGATAAGGGTGGTTCCAGTGTCGACAATACCAGCAGTTGACGAGAGGATGGTGGTAGAAGCACCGTACCGGATCGACTCGTTGATACCCCAGAATTCGCTGGCGGGGAAGGTCCCCGTACCGGGGCTGTCCAGTCCCGTGTGAGCATGCAGATCTTAGAGTCAGAGCTCAGTGATCACACGTGCTTACCTGAACGTGATACTTCCAGTGAACTTAGTGGAGTCGGTGCCACCGAACGTCAACTCGCCATTCTTGACCGATGTCGTAGTCGTGGGCTCAAAAGACACGGAAACGAGGTCAGATGAGATTGCTCCCTGGCTGAAGAGGTTGTCCGTGACCGTGGGGATGGGGGTATTCGAGTCTGGAGACAAGGTACCAAGCGTCAAGTCGACGGGTCCAATCCTACGGAATGAATTGTCAGCGCGGGTTTACTGGAAGACGATGAGCTTTGTACCCACCCGAGGATCCCGTCGAAACCATCGAAGCCAGTGGAGGTTGAGGCAACACCTATCGACTGGTTGGGAATAACAAGCCCAGGTCCAATCGTCACTGTGTCCGTGAACTCGGTTCCTAAGAGAGGGGGAGAGTATTGATATAGAAAAGATGACTTTCGTGGAGAGAAACCCACCAGAGAACGACCCAGATCCATATGTCACTGACTGAAAGATGGGAATTAGTTGACGGGGGGCTACAGGTGTGAAGACGCGAAACTTACCACACTGTCACCTGTCTGCACACTGGTGCTGGTTTCGACATAGGACGCTCCAGCTCCTACCCAGGTATTCGAGCTTCCCGTGTCAATGAGGAGATTGTCTAAAAGCGAGTCTCAGAGCGCGGGCCGCAGATAAAGTAGCGTCACTCACAAGAGGTGGGGGGGCTGCCAATGCCAACGCTGGCCTCGTAAACGACGCCGACGTTAGTCACACCGACGCTGCCGACTATGCCGGGGCTCAAGGTACCGCTTTGCTTTGCTTTGCTGACGGAAACAAAGTTTTTGGCACGGGCCTGATCCTTTTGGACGAGGTCATGGGCGCCGGTGACGTTGAGGTGCCGAGCGAACGACAATGAGACAGATGGCTTGCGAACGACGATAGGGTTCGCTGCGACGCTAACGGCCAGCAGGAGGAATGCAGTGAGAGATGCAGTAGGGAACATGGCTCGGGTTGAGAGAAGAGGGTGGATTTGAGGAGGCAGGAGTGAATCGCAACTGAATCACAACGAAATTATTGGGGATGTTAATGGGCTTTTATAAGTTGGAACACCCAAGCTCAGAGGGCGGTCAGGGCCAATGTTTCCCATGAAGTACCGCACGACGCTGGTCGAGGGAAATTACGAGGCGCGTGTTTACGATGGCACATGGCACGACGAACGAGTTTGTGACGAGGGTAGATGAGTGTGTGTAGGAAGAGAAGCATAGGTTTCATGTGAGGTATCCCGATCCGGTGTGCGAAACAAGAATGCGTAGCTCATGGTCATGAGAAATAGGTGGAGTATGTCGACCGAAAAAGCGGAGAACGTTGTCAGTCTCAGACAAATGTGGGATGCCGACGCCTGTGGTCTGAGCTGGTGATATTATCGGAAAGTTTCATTGAGAGAATTGGGCTGTATTGTCACTCGTTTCCGGGAGGTGAACCCGAGTCTGGTGAGGATAAGGCATTAAAGGGTCCACTGTCACGTTGACTGAAGATTCGGAAAGAGGACTAGGAAGTCGGCGAGCTTCTTAGCCAGCTCAACAGTGATCTACAGCCTATAGAACGAATCCCTTTCAGATACTGCGTCGGTGAATTAAAAGAAACACCCACCCACGCGATCCAGGATGGAAGTAAAACCTGAACTTGAGAGCCCGGGGTCGAGTGAGGGTCAGCAGAATGTCAGCTAAATGCTTACGAATCAAGCCTATAATAATCATGGCCCACACAAAACTCGACTCTGTTGCTATCCGGCTGCGGAATAGGCACACTTCTAAGTTATTTTTAGCACGACCCTCTTCTGGTCAACGTCAACAAATGTAGGACGTGGGAAACGTAGTGAAGCGCCCGGATTATCGGCCCTTTGTTTGACAGAAACCAATTCATGACAAAATCAGCGGATCCTTGCGTTCAGTGAATATGGATGCGTGCAAGGAATGGTGGTACGCGGCGCGCGATGGCATGGAAATACATCAGTATCGCCATAAGAGCGATCCCCCACATCGGCACTGGCGGACATCGTCGTTTCGTTCGCACAAGAGTTCAGGTCATCATTGCAGCGCAACCAGATCAGCAAATTGGGATGGAAGGCCTATCATCTCCGGTGTGTGCAGCACTTTTGTGGGTGAGCGGGCTTCAGGACGGCGTGGCACCATTGATTACAGCAAACGCGACACGACGGCAGATCCGGAATAAGTCGATTAGGACCAGGTCGTGCGGAGAAGCTCGGAGAAGGTTCTGAGCAATGTGTAAGACTCGCAAATTATGGTGTGGCCTTGTCGGGAGAAGGTCATAACACAAGAACGGCCGCATGGTTAGTGATTGACCAGATAAATGTCGGGACGGTTGTCAATTAGGATCCTCGAATTTGGTCATAGTAGTCCCTGGTGCCATGTGTCTTGAGGATGTGAGCAAGATGTGAGTGCGTTCCGTCTTGGCGAAGTGGCATAAGGGCCAGGCTGACAAACAAAGGATTTCGTTTTGAAGCTGGTGAAAGAAGCGAAACTTTTGTAGTTCTATAAAAAACTTGAAGTGAATATTTCTGGCCAACAAAACCACTCATCCCCTTCGGGATATTCTGTTGAATCACAAGACAACCTCTCATAACAATGCCCCAGGCCGTTTAATTGGCGTTCGAACAGAGACGAAAATAAGCGGCCTCGAACAAACTCGAACAACCAGTGTTGTAAGGACTACAGTTGCGGACAAGCAAAGTCATCAACCCGGATATCTCAGCAACCAGATTTTTCTGGAGAAAACTAATATCAGATTCGGACTCAGACGGGCCGAAATAGCTCAAAAACATGGTTCTTATGTTATTTCTGTGAATTTTTTGCTGCGCCAAAATTTTGAGGGAGTTTTTTTGATCTATGAGTACGAGATCAACTACAGACGGCCTCAATCGACATCAACACCCTTTGGCCCTGACCCTTCCGACTGAGGGTTTTATGTGGTGGTGCACGGACGTTGATACGCCAGCGCTCTCCCTGGCTGGTGAACTCACACTTTTCACAGTTTCTACAGTAACTTTAGCGCCGCGCTTCATAAGCTTCATCGCTTTCCCCTTCGCCTTTCCCATGTGTGCTCCTTCCACTCATCCCAGACTCTTCCCTTACATTTTACCATTCCCCAGTATATCATGTAATTACAACCCTACTAAGACTTCTAATATAGTAGACTTCTCCCCCATCAGATTTCGGATTTTTGAGCTCAGTGTAGCTCTTCTCTTGCGTTCCCCAGCGTGCCGCATTCGTGCGCGGCCTTAGAGACTCGAACCAGACATGTTTCCAACCCAAGCGGCCACATCTGCGAAGTTCTGCGCTGCGCCGAAGCGTGCGCGACCCTTTCTGACCACCTGCGACAAACTGGCCCCATTTCCTTTTTCGACCTTGCTGCACTCGCGCGCGGCTTTAGCACTTCTATACCAACATGCCCACGACCTCCACGGACCCATATGCAACTGCTTGCACCCCGCGGAGGCCTGTGCGATACCTTGCGCCGCTTCACACCCACCAAATTTTGCGCACCCCATAGACCATTTCCTAGTAATTAGGGATGATCTTATTGACTTTTGCAAGGCTTTTTACAAGATTGACCTCTTGGTCTACCTGACATAATAATTTTTTTGGGAGGGAACGGGAATTTTTATTGATGAACTCTTTTCGGAATCATGTAGCGCTTGATCAGATCTCTCTAAAAACGATTTTTGTGAGATTTTAGCGATTTTTTTCTGCGTGCGCCAATATTTTGCCCGTCATCTCAAGCCAAAACTCAAGATTTGAAAAATCTAATGATGCAGTGACCTTCACACACCCATTATCTACCATCCTTAATGGTTTCCAGGGCTTTCTGGCACTTTGCCATGTCCCAAAAAATCAGACATCAAATTTGATGGCTTTGCTTGTCCGCAACTGTACGGTTTTCGCATCGTCTGTTTAGTCATAATTACGGCTTGTGCCGACGGCCCGGCTCGAAGGCAAGTGGCCTGCACCTTGGTTGTCGGACACCTCGAATTTCTCTTGTCCGATCCCTACAAAATCAGGCATGCACCACTTTTAACATCTCCAGGTATTTTTAAGATGAAAATCCTATTGTATTGCAAAGAATGATGCTGTTTGTTACGCTTCCCGACTGGACAACCCAAGGGACAACCAGGTGCTGTCCGAACGCCGGGTAAGGGACAGTACTAGTATGCTAGACCCTTCCTTCATTGAGATGGGACCGGTCATGTTTCAATGAAGGGTCTAGCATGTATAGACAGGTATCAGACTAACTTACCCGACCCCGGGTCTGACTGGGTCTGACCCGGGTCATGACAACGCTGCTGAAACAAGCGATGACCGATGACCGCATCGTATACGTAGGGCTAACTCGAAAAACTTCTGGTGCTAAGTTACCTACGTGTGTCTCCGCATCGCAGGAAATTTTTCCTTCCAGTTGATATTCTCGCATGCATGCTCCTCCGCTGCCACTTGCCTTTCCCACCAACGATTTCCCCTCTCTCCCAAGCCCTGATTGGACTATCTTTGAAGCCTAAAGGTTTATACCGCCTTCGACCTGCTCCTCTGTATACCTCCGCTCATAGCGTCGTTATCAGCAAGCTCGGACGTATCGGTTTGCTCCTCCACTTGCCAGTGGCAGCGTCGGGACCGTCCTTTATGGAGGAGTCGCTTCCGCTGCAGTTGTTGACGTCCGGCCTGGATATACTGAATATGTGTGTCCCTATTTTTATTTTCGAGGTGTGCCATCACTAAGGATGGCTTTACTTGTTCGTGCTGGCGGCATCTAGCGGACGCTACTCTCTCGTAGGTGGGTGTGTTCCTCCCTCTTTCCGGCCATGTTGACCAATCACCACCATTTCTAGCTTCGTGTACGTCCCCCTTGTGGTTCGGCGTCCCGCTGGACGCTCCTTGATGGTTGCCTCATAGATGTCGTCTGCTTCTATGATTGGGTAATATCGTTCGTCAAATCTCAGTGCTTATTTGAGAATGCGGTCTGACTTCCGTGTTTAGGCTGGACCAGGAAGTCGCCTTTGTAAGCGTGGCCTTCGTCCTCATCTGCTGAGGGGTGGTTGATTGATTGCTACAATTGTCGGCTTACAGATCTACCCTGCTCCGTGGAATGTTGTCAAAGCAGCATATCTATTTTGCCGCTATTACCCACTGGTCGTCGCACCGTTCCAGTTCTGGGGTCTTGTCGGTGATCATGAGCAACGCGTTTGCGAGTCGTACTATCGTGTTCTTTTTGCATGTACCGTACCTATGGTGCGCCCGCTCGTACTTCCCGCGTAATCTTTCCTCACAGTTTAATCGTAGATATTGTCGGCACAATGTATGCACTATATCCTGTGCTTTACGAGCCGTTATTCACACTCGTGTTCTCAGTCATCATGATGTTGCGTACATACGCGTTTTCTGGGAGAAAAAAAAATCGTTCTCGTTGTTCTTTCAACCGCCATCCTCGGTCTTTTCGGCGTTATTATTTGGGTGATCTGCAAGCATTTAACCCGTCTGTCCCAAGGACCTTTGTTTATCAAGGAGTATTCCTGATTCTTTAATGAAATCGCAGTGTCCCTCATGTTCATTGTGGTCAAACGCACCAGTTGTTTCCCCATTTCGGATCAACCGGATTTCGTTCTAGTACAGGGGGCTGGTGCAGTACAGGGGGCCACTTTAGTACAAATATTGGCACAAACACCCTTTGCCTACTACTATCACTTAGGAGTACGTTTAGGCTTTGGCGCCCGCTTGTCCGGTCATACTGACAGAACCTTTTCTTGGTCAGATAATCTCTGTACGACGGCGCCTGTCGCTTGCTATCACCTCTGCTGAACTAGACCTCTATTAGATACTCACAGCCTTGTTCGATGGCCTCAACATGTTCATCTTGTTTCGGGTGAGTTTGGTCACCGTTGCCTTGTCTACCTACATGATGACCATGGTATATTGGTATAGCATTGCATTCGGGAGCGTGGCGCATTCGGCCCGATAGGCCAGAGTTTTCTGAGGCAAGGTCGTGTTCTGTCCAATGCATTATCGGCCTGGTCTGACATCTCTGGTCACGTAGGGGTACTCGTCTACGTCATCACGACGTCGTTGAACATGTTGACGATTGGAACTATTTTCAGGTCATCCCTTCTTTCTCTCGTACCACCACCATCTCCTTTGGCGCTGGTTCTAGTTTACCCTGTACTACAAACAAACCTTTGACCCCTCACCGTTGGGAATAACGCTTGGCATCCTCGCGACTCCCCAGCACTTTAGCCAACATGGCAGCACCCCCGGGGGACGACCCCTGAACTTACTCCCCCTCGAAACTCTCAGCACTACCCGACGTCTACCTCACCCCCTCCAACGACTCCCTGAATAACTCGGGAGCGTACGCACCCACCGTCCTCGGCCCCATCACAGCTTCCGGTCACGGCCCCCCCGAACGAAGGGAGGGGCAGGCCTACTGGAACGACGCCGAACCCACCCCACACCCGATACTGGTCTCTTCCACCCCTTCCTCTCCTGTGGCCGGGCGATCCCCGCAGGATAGTGTAATGGGCTCCCCGGAGAGTGAGGACCCTACGATCCCCAACTTACTGACCACGCAGGCTGGCCCCCTCACTCAACAGGCGTTGGCCGCCGCATTGCCCTCACTTGTCGTACCCGCTCCCACTGACTCTCAACAGCTCTGGGACAACGTGCCCTCCTTACCTCCGCAACCGGAGGTGATCGAGGTGCTCGGCCGCACTACTCCCACCGCCAACAAGACACCACGCCCCCGATCAAGGGCCCTGTCCGACGCCTCAATTTGGAGCCACACCACAGTGGAATCAAATGTATCGATCGAGGCAGAACCTTCCATCGCTAACCCACCTTCCAGCAACAACTTCACCTTCAAGTGGCACACCCTCGCGGCAGCCATTAGGGCGGGCTTCCTCTCCGACCCGATGGACCCGAACGCAATTTCCATGACCGGCTACGACCCGGATGGGGACGAAGACGAATTTCTGGCAGACATCAATCAAACACTCGAAGCGGAAATCAGACAAGACGTTTCCACATGATGAACAGTGCACATATAGGACTATACTCACAGTGGACAGAGGAGACTGTGGTGAGATATAGAGGGTGACTGGAAGCAGCGACAGAGAGATCTTTGCAAGTGAAGCAGATGTGAAGTCTGGCACACAACAGATGAGAACTGATAATATATAGAAGAGAGGAGACATACCTGGCACACAACAGATGAGAACTGATGTGGACCAGGAGCGTACAAGCTGCACTACTTATACAAAATACAGGGTGGCGCTAGTAACATAGAGTCACAGTAAGTACAAGAGTTATTGTTCTACAAACGGACAAAGGAGTGGACGTTCTGAGAACAAGGATCGAGAGTACAAGGAGAATCTAGACTAATGATATCATACTGACATCATAATAAGGATAGAACAAAGGGAAAGTACAAGGGCGTTGAATACAATGCAAAGTCCAGATCCTATGATGTCATAGTGTACAGTGATGTCATAGATAAGTAAATACAATAAGTCCAAGATTGTGTGATCATAATAATCTAATCTACATGAGTCCTGTATATCTTATCTACAGCAGTCCATATCTGATTGTCCTCTGAGCCGCTAAGTGCGCAAGGGTCACTTATCAACATCTCCCCATGATGAGCAATCTAGGACTGGCACAAGCCCATGTCAACATTGTGTTGCTGCAGCAGGACACGCGCAAGCGACTTGGTAAAGCCGTCCGCAACCATTTCCGCAGTGGGGGGTTCTAATGAGGGTGATGGTCCCCTTTTCGATGTACTCCCTTATGACATGATGCCTAATGGCAATGTGCTTCGATCGCTTCCCAGTGACAGGGTTCAAGGCCAAGTCAATGGCACCCTTGTTGTCACCATGCAGTGGGATGGGGTCGTCGACCTCGTACCCGAGTTCCGCAAGGAAGCTCTGATACCAAGCAGCTTGGTTGGCCGCATCAGTCATGGCCATGTATTCCGCCTCTGTAGTGTTTTGGGCCACTGTCTTTTGCTTTCGCGAAGACCAGCTTATTGCACCATTGGCTAAAAGGAACACATAACCCGAAGTGGAGTGTCTGTCATCAACCTGGTCACCCAGGGAAGAATCAGAGTACCCATGAAGGCCGTCTCCACTGGCGCCATCGTAGACTATCCGCATGTCCATAGTGCCTACTAAGTAAGCCAGAACATATTGCGCAAGTCGCAGATGTTGGGGGGAAGGATTCGCTGCATACTGCGCCAGACGTGACACAGCGAAGGAAATGTCCAGTCTAGTACCAATCTGAACGTATAGCAGACTACCAATGAGTGACTGGTAGTGCGTAATGTCAGAGGCAGTAGCCTGACCCGTATATTTATGAAGGTGCTCGTCAGCACCAGCGGGCAAGGGTGTGGAGTGTGGAGTGGCATCAGACATGCCAAAGCGTTCAAGGACATCCTTGACATAGCCAGACTGATCTATTTCGATGCGTCTGAGGGAGCAGTCGCGCACAATGCGCATACCAAGATAGGACTCTATCTCCCCGAGATCTGTCATCTCATAGCGTTCAGAAAGATCTGACTTCAAACGCTTAATCCTTTCCAAAGAGGCACCCAATATAGTGATGTCGTCAACGTAAACGATAACGAAGAGTGGATCATCCCCCTCTCGTTGAGGCAACACATATACGCCGGCATCGGCAAACGTCCGCTTAAAGCCGAGTGCAAGTAACACTCCATGGAATTGCAAGTTCCATGCACGGGAGGCTTGTTTGAGACCATATATCGCCTTGACTAGGCGACACACCTTCGTCTCTGCACCAGTGGTGATGAACCCTTGTGGTTGCTCCATGTATATCTCCTCGTCAAGCACGCCATTGAGGAACGCAGACTTGACATCCATCTGATGGATGTGCCAGTCCTCCAGCGCGGCCAACGCCAGAAGTAATCTCAGCGACTCGAATCGTGCGACGGGAGAGAAGGTTTCATCAAAATCTATGCCAGGGATTTGCGTAAATCCCTTAGCCACCAAGCGAGCTCTATAGCGGCCATCCGCTTTGAGCTTGAAGACCCATTTGGATTTTACTGCCTTTCGATTAGGCGGGAGATCTACTAACTCCCAGGTGCCATTATGGGCAAGTGCGTCCATTTCATACTGACACGCCTTAGTCCACTCATCTGCATCCACAGACCGCATGGCCTCTGCGTAAGATGCAGGGTCTCTTCCTATGTAAGCTGCAGCTAACAGCTCCGCATATCCCAACCGTCTGCTGCGCATGGCCACATTATCCGCTGAGAAATAGCGGGGATTGGGCACAGGTGCACGGGCAGAGCGTCTAGGCGCATTGTCCATCTCGCGCAACAGCTGACTACGCTGTGCACGGTCCTCAAAACCTCCCGGCATATCTGGGGAAGGAGGAGGGACATGGCGCATAATGCGCGTTGCGCTTTGACGCGGTGGTGGCGAAGTGGGGGTGGGCTGCTCACGCTTAGGTGTAACAGGAAGAGTGGGTGGTGTAGGTGGTGGTGGCGTGTGGGGACGCTCTTGTTTAGGGTCTAGAATGTCTTCAACATCCTCCTCCTCACTTGTATCTGAGTGTGCAGGGGAGGGTGCTCGCTGTGGTGGTAACGCCGACGTGCTAGGTACGGCAATCACTGGTGGAGGTAGTGGTTGTGAGGCCACTTGAGAAGGTTGTGGGTGTGGCTCAACACCCTGTAGGGACGGGAAGCTACTCTCGTCGAATGTCACATCCCTGGACAAACGGACAGAGCGGGTTTGCCGGTCCCAGAGCTTATAGCCCTTAGATTCAGGCTCAAACCCAATAAGCGTGACTTCAATAGCCTTCGCATCTAATTTGCGACGCTTATCAGCGGGTACGTGCATGTACCCCTTGCATCCAAAGACGCGTAAATGTGAGACATCTGGTACTTTGCCAGAGTACCAGAGCTCATAAGGTGTGCGCCACTTGAGTGTACGGGTGGGAGAGCGGTTATAGATGTGTACCGCAGTGCTCATAGCATGCTCCCAGAAACCTTTAGACATGCCTGCTGTGTGAAGCATGGCCATTGCCTTATCCGTAATGGTGCGGTTAAACCGCTCGGCTTTCCCGTTCGATTGTGGTGAACCTGGCATCGTAAGGTGATGCTCTATCCCTCTCTGCTTGAGAATGTCCTGTACTTGGCTCGCCATGTACTCGCCTCCGCGGTCAGAGTGGAGTGCGCGCAGTTTATGGGACGTCTGGGTTTCACCCCAGGCCAAATACATCTGCAGCGCTTTCACAAACTGATCCTTCGACTTAATGAAGTACACCACTGCATGTTTGGAGTGGTCGTCTATGAAGGTGGCGGTGTACGCTGAGCCTTGTAGGGACTGAGTTTGCATTGGACCGGCGAGGTCACTGTGTACAATCTCAAAGATACGGGTTGTCCTCTTGGTGGAGGACGTAGAGAAGGGTTGGCGAGTGGATTTGCCTAACTCGCACCCACGACACACAGCAGTGTGCGTAGTAGAGCTGTCAATGTCCATGCCAGTAGTGGCAGAGGGACCGTACGTCTTAAGAGCAGCAGGGGAAATGTGTCCCATGCGCTGATGCCAGATATTAAGAGTGGTGGCAGCACTTTTGACGTGAGCATTTAGGCCAATGCTTGAAGCGTCCAACCAGTAGAGGTTGTCCTCCAAGTAGCCAACAGCTACACATTGTTTACTGACAGATATTTTAAATGAGCCACTGTCAAAGGCCACTTCCGCACCCTTTTGTGCTAGAGCACGCGTCGACAAGAAGCGTGTCTTCACCTGTGGAAGGTGCAGCACATTACTTAGGGTGATGGGAATGCCTTGGCTCGTAGTGAAGACGACGGAGCCTACACCAATTTGGTCGATTGTGGACTTATCACCCAGGCGCACAGCACCTTTGCATGGGGTGTAGTCCTTGAAGTCAGACCGATGTGGTGTGATGTGGTGTGTTGCACCACTGTCCATCATCCAACGCACACGCGAGGCAGCATACAAGGCAACTCCAACTGCATTGTCCGCCCAGTTAATGGCGGGCTCATCATCGACCTCCTTAATGGAGGCGGTGGTAGGTACTAGTACATGGGAGTTGGCAGCCTTGTTGCCGGTGTCCTTAAGCTTCCCCGCAGCTTCATCCTTCTTCCTCTGCCTGCAGTCAGGCTTGATGTGCCCCTTCCTGTTACAGTAGTGGCAAGTAAGTTGAGAATGATCCTTCTTCTTACGTGGGCCACTGCTAGGCTTAATGGGGGCAGCCTTGTTGAGCGAGGAACCAGAGGGGCCAGAGCGACGCGCTTCCTCTGAAACGATGCGCGCAATTATTTCAGCGTGCTTGAGTTTGGAGGGGGCGCCACTGGCAAGGATGGTAGAGGCCAGGACCTCATAGGAGGCTGGCAGGGCGTGGAGAAGTATGAGACAGAATTGGGTGTCAGTGACACCCATCTGTGCGTTGGAAAGGCCGACCCGTAGCTCATTGAGCTTGGCCAACTGAGAGGCCATAGGTGCGGAGTCGTCAAGGCAGGCTTGGGTTAATTGGATCCACAGATTGAAGATGGTGGTGCTGCCGCTAGCACCAGCATAGACATCCTTCAGCTTGTCCCACTTCGACTTGAAGGTGGGGTAGACAAGAGGGTCGGCAATGAGGGAGTAGACGTCGGGTTTGAGATAGAGGCGGAGGTACGCCTTGGCCTGACGCTGGACAGAGTCCCACTCATCTGCAGTGACTCCTGAGGGTGGGACCTGGAGGTAGAACACATCCTCAGCTTCATGCAGCGTGAGGATTGCCTCCAGGGTCCCAGACCACTCATTCCAGTTTGACCCGTCAAATCTAGTAAGATGAATGCCCGAAGGCATGCCGAAGGAGTTGCTGTACGCGTTTGAGATACGCGAGGAGGGTGTGGACCCAGTAGCAGGTGGCAGTGAACCGCCTGCTGTGGCGCCTGCAGCCGCACCGGTGGCACCAGTGGGCGAGGCAGCGCGAGAAGAGTTGTTGGAGGATGCCATAGGGATGATTTATCTATCGCCGAGGAGCTGTCAGCGATAGTGCTTCATAACAGTTGCAAGATGTGATGGGGGTACCACTCCTGTCTGTGAATCTGTAAGGCCAGAATGCTAACGCGTCCTGCCTCCTGATGGTATGCCAGTGATACAAGGGCTAGGCCCAGGATGGGAGAATCCCTTTGCCATACTGGAAGCTAGCTGCCTGCCAGGATGTGTCTAAGACACAGCTTCACCAGTTTGCGTCAGGGGGAAATGAAGGGAGTGCTTTCAGAGCCCAAGGCTGTCTACCTCAGCCTCCTCGGCCTATTGGTTGCCTCATCGCCACAAGTGGCTTTACTGCATCCTTTCCCATTGCCGCTACAAGGCAGGTATCTGGTTGCAGAACACCATAAGGTGAACACCCCCCAGAGTCTGAACCAGGTTTTACACTCCCATGGTGAGGAGATCCTGCGCCCAGTGTGGAGCACCAGAGACAGCTGGCGCTAAGCTCCACAATACACAGCCCAGTGGGCCATGCACACCTGGATATGGATTAAGGGGCTACCAGATCCAATCTCCTTGCGCATAGCGCAGGGGCTAGGAATATAGTAGGGGTGAAAGTAGGACTACTGGGCAGTACATAGAACAGGAGGTTCCTCAGCAGTGACAACTGGCGCCCCAGTGTCAACTGCCTTGGGCAAGGCTGGTGAGGCCCCAGACAGACCTTGACCTGGTGTGTGATCCTAAGAACACAGTGACCAGCCAAGTGGAGTGGCTTGGGCACCAGGGCCCATAACCTGATGAACAGTGCACATATAGGACTATACTCACAGTGGACAGAGGAGACTGTGGTGAGATATAGAGGGTGACTGGAAGCAGTGACAGAGAGATCTTTGCAAGTGAAGCAGATGTGAAGTCTGGCACACAACAGATGAGAACTGATAATATATAGAAGAGAGGAGACATACCTGGCACACAACAGATGAGAACTGATGTGGACCAGGAGCGTACAAGCTGCACTACTTATACAAAATACAGGGTGGCGCTAGTAACATAGAGTCACAGTAAGTACAAGAGTTATTGTTCTACAAACGGACAAAGGAGTGGACGTTCTGAGAACAAGGATCGAGAGTACAAGGAGAATCTAGACTAATGATATCATACTGACATCATAATAAGGATAGAACAAAGGGAAAGTACAAGGGCGTTGAATACAACGCAAAGTCCAGATCCTATGATGTCATAGTGTACAGTGATGTCATAGATAAGTAAATACAATAAGTCCGAGATTGTGTGATCATAATAATCTAATCTACATGAGTCCTGTATATCTTATCTACAGCAGTCCATATCTGATTGTCCTCTGAGCCGCTAAGTGCGCAAGGGTCACTTATCAACACCACAGTCCTCCAGGGCTGGAGCACGTATAAGCTATTATGCCCCCTGGAACTGAGGAAGGGTCACGACCTTCCCACCACTGCTAACGAATTCAATTGTATGGTACAGTCCATGCTAACGGCATTGGACGCGGGCGCGGCGCCTCACGACGGGGAGACTATGGTCAAAGGCCTAACCCCCCAGTCCTGGATGCGCCTCACCCTGGCCACCCTTAGCGCCATTTTGAGAGGCGCCCTACGCTCCCCGTCTTCCCTGCGTTTGGGCTCCAGGTCCCTGAACGGCATTGACACCTTTCCCCTGCACGCAGACTTGGACCGCCCTCTGACGGAGGGAGGCGCCATCATGCTGATGTGCCAGCAACTTGGGGGCCTTTACGCCTCCAACCGCAACCACCCCGATAAAGCTTACCCCGAATCGTACTTTACACGTCTCGTTACTTTACTTGATTCTAAGATGCACCAGGTCCCGCTCCCGACCCCCCCCGCACCCCCTGCCACAACCCCTCTGACGGAGGCGGAAAAAGCGCAGATTAAAGCGGCCACCAGGGAGCGCCTCATCCTTGACGGAATTGAAACCGCACGCACTGATGAGCGCACCATGATGGAGATCAGGGAAGCTGTTAAAGCTGAGATCTTCGCCAATATGAATGCTGAAGCGCTGGAGAATATCGATGACTGGCGCGCAGTGTACAAACACGAGTTCATGGAGGCCATGCACCAGGCCTTCGAAGCTCAGTACCCAGGCATCCATCCTGACAAAGGGAAACACCGGGCTGACCCCCCCACTACCTCTTCACAGATCGTGCGGGATGCCCAACCCCGCATCCAACAGGAAGTCAAGCTCCAGGTGGAGGCCCGCATCGCCGGCATCCATGACGAGATCAAGGCCTCCATCGCCAACAACGACCCCTTCTGGGGACAAGGACCTCAATGGGAAGCCATCGCAAACAGCATCCGCAACCAGACCCACACTGAAGTGCAACAGGAGCTCAGCGAAGAACTCCTCGCCATCAAGACCACGGCTCAAAACGAACTAGACGCCTTTAAGACCCAACTTCAACACGACCAAGACATGGCGCACGAGGCCCTACACGCTCAAGCAAGACAGGAATACGACGACGCCAAGAAGCTATTCGCCACCAACCTTGAAGCCAACCTCCAAGACTTCAAAACAGCCATCCGCTCTAGCGTCAAGCAATGGAAGGATACGTATCGTGTGTCTCGTAACCTCGCAGCACTCAGACAGGAGGCTCGTCGATTTGGTTTTAACGTTGTTCCCATAGACGAGGGATCAACCGCAGCTGAAAAGACGGCTTTCCACAAGTACGTCCTGCCCCCCATCGAGGTCGATGGCCGCGACCTCTCTGCCGAACTGGAGAGCGCGCCGTCCGCCCCCGCAACCCCCTTCCTCACACCTGTCAATCACCCGTCCAACCTCCCGGACGTTAATGTCACGCCCACCCCCGTCCGTGTCAAACGGCCCCGCATCGAGGAAGTCTCCCCTACCCAGCACTCAACGACGCGCTCTTCGCTCCAGATTCTACCCCCGTTCTCCCCGATGCCGGATCTACCGAGGTCCCACTCCCTTCCACACCCATGGAAGAAGACCTTGACTACGCCCTGGAGGTGGTGACCGACCGCCTCCACGACACTGGGGCTAACATTTACGCCTCCGTTCACGCGGCACTCCCGCATCCTTCACCCCCTATCCCGGTGCCCAACCCCAGTGCACCCCCTCTTAGCCCTGCTCGAGTCACGCAGACAGAGCAGAAGCAGGAGGATCCTTTCCCGTCCCTGTTGTGTGCCCAACCCCCCCAACTCGAGGCTCCCTCCCCAGCGCCACATTCGGCAGCTGGAGGGGATCTCGTCGCGGTGCTTGCGGCTATCAACGTGACAATAGCTGGGTTGGAGTCCAGGCTGTCGAGCCGCCTCGATGCACAAGACCAGCGCATCAACGCCCTCGCAGCCCAGACTCAACCCAAACCCAATCCTCCCACGGCACAAGGGAAACAGAGCAAGGGCAAAGAGGCGGTGGCAGCCCCTCCCCGCCCCTCTGCTCCGAGTACCTCTGCGAAGGCCTGTGAGACTCCTGGGCCGATCCCCAGAGTCGACGACCCGGCCTCACACGACTGCCCGGAGGCCATTTTTACACCGGGTGCTGCGGCCCCTTCCTCCAAACCCAAGGAAACCTGTCCCACGGTGGTCAAGGAATCCTTCCAACCACCCCCGGACAGGGTCGTCCACTTGAACCTGGATTTGAAGGGCAAACCCACACCGGCTACCTCCATGCCCCCATCCTGGGCAAAAATAACTGCCACATCAACTCCGGCTGCGGCCTCCAAGCCCTCCGGACGCCCCAATACATCGGCACAAAAGCACCCTTCCCCAGCCCCCGGACCAAGAAACCTAACTCGGCCATGAATTCTGGTAACACCGAAGTCACGGTCAACCGACACCGGGGATTGGGCGACCCCGCAATGGAACTCGTCATCCATGGACTGTCCCCAGCTGAAATCATAGCCGAGACCCGCACTGAGGTCGACCGCCTTACCGGTGGGAAGATTGCCCTCCTCAGCGGCCGCTGGTCTAAGAACCCCAGGAAACACATCCACAACTTCGTGTACACATTCAAGGGCCAGATACCATTCCGGACTCTCTACCCCCTACGGGACGTATTGGTCAAGCCCCTGATGGTCGGCCAGCTTGTCCCTAACGACGGCTGGATGAACGCCCAAATTCGGGAGACTCACACCTCTGACTCCTCTGGCAATGTTTACACCAACGAACAACTTGAGATGGAACTCCGCCGTAACCCGGCGTTCGAAGATGCCATCTTTTGTATCGCTCCACACTGGCAGGGTTCCCGACACACAGTCTCGGCCAACCCCCAAGGCACAGTTGCCTTTGCCTATGTCAATGAAGACGGAAAGACCACCGCCCAGGCCCAGAGGGACGGAGTCTTCCTCTTCAACAAGAAAACCAAATTCGTACCCACCGGTGACACGCCCACCATTGTAATGTGCGGCCACTGCCACCGCATCGGCCACGCGACGGATGCTCCTGCGTGCCCCCTGCCGGCCCACTCACTCCGTTGCCACATCTGCGGCGGATCCCATCACTCTGACGACCATCCCATGCACTGCCCACGACCCCATGACAAGGTTGGCGAGTGCCGTTGTCAGTTCCCCTGCCTTAACTGCGGAGGAAACCACAATGCACGCTCTCCCAAGTGCCTACTCAAGAAGGGCTTCACACCCCCGGAACTTGCGTCCAAACCCACCCAGTCGCCATACAACCTCGCCCCACCGCCGCGGCCCAGCCCTCTGCCAAGGGTAAAGCCAAAGCCACAGAGTCCGAACTCCTCGTGACCACCCAACGGGAAGCCCCGGAGACCGACCTCCCGGAGGCCCCCTTCATCGAGGTAAAGAAGAAGAACAACCGCAAGAAGGCGTCCAAGCAGAACGCAACCCAGGCCAAGCAAACAATCAACGCTTCGGTCCCGGGCTCCTCAGCTTACGCCACCCAACCTTCGCTGAGAAGGACGGCCAAAGTCCCGGCACGTCCAGTCATTAAACCATCGACCCCTGTCTTCCCCACTCCTCCCACATGGAAGGACGTCCCAGTAATCCACAAACGTCACGTGGCCACGGACACTGAATGCGCGACAGCCCTTCGCCGCCTCTTCAACCGCGAACCCACCGCGGACGACCTCCGCACTGTCCATGTAGCCTGGGGCGGCCACGAATCGGACGAGGAAGTCACCGCTTTGTGGACTCTTCACTTCAAGTGGGCAGTTAAATACGGCCTCCCGCTCACGGTGGACGAAGCCAAAGCTCGCATAATCAAGGAGAGCCTCTTCAAGGAGGAAGTCGCCCTACAACGCTTCGACGAAGAGTGGGGCCCGGTCGGACCCCGTACATACCTCTTCTCCATCATGCCGCAGGAACAATACTTCGCTCACCCCGGCGACCTGGAGGAAGTGGAAATACCGCAGGAGACAGCCCAACACAATCGCAACATGGCCCACACCCTCGTTCAGACCATCATTCAGTTCAAACAGCTAGAAGCCACGACAATGGGCACGCCCCCGCCTCCCACCATCACTGAACCCGTCATCGAGGCTGTCCCTGACCTGTACTTGCACCACGGCACATACTCTTTCTTCGGCCTGGCCTCTGCGGGCGCCGACGACTCTATCTGGAACGCCATCATCGACACGAACGCATCCGCCACCGCCGCCCACGAGTCCTATGCATAGTACAACCATCCTATCCGTTAACATGCGTAGGAGAAACGACGCTATGCATGCTCTCTTAGAAAGCAACGACGAAGACGATGTCATCTGCGTGCAAGAACCATGGTTCTCGGCTGTGGGCACCGCCTGCCATGACAAATCCAAATCGGGGGTAGACGTCCTGGGGGGTGCCAAACACCCGAAGTGGAACATTACATACCCATACTTTACACAGGACAAACGAGCCAAGGTTATGCTATACTCCCGTAAGTACAGTAGACTGGACTCCGCACGACGATTACACCCGCTCCGTATTATACCACGCCTGGATCTCATTACACACCCTTCCATTATGATAGTTGACTCCCAGATAGCAAACCTTACACTACGCATTATCAACTTTACAACGATGTTGACGACCCCCTCAGCACTCCGCTCATTACTCACCCTTGACCTAGATCCCACAGTCCCGATGATTCTCGTCGGTGACTTTAACCTTCACTGCCCGAGGTGGTCACCGAGGGGTTGGTCACCCTCCCCACGAGTAGCCGAGTTCGAAACCTGGGCCATGATCCAGACCTTCGTCCTCGCCTCGTCGCCCGGCGTCACCACTCGGAGGGGCACTGCTGATCAGCGGGAGAGTACGCTGGACCTTGTCTGGCATAATCTCCAAGCGACGACAACCCTTGATCTGACCCTGCCTACGGTGGACTGGGCTGCCTCCCTGGGCTCCGACCATGCAGGAATCCGGACCGTATGGCCCATCCACAGGGTGCACCGGGGTCCAAAGCAGCTACGGAATAATGCCTTCCGAGTCGACTTCGATGACGAAGATGCCATCAAAGCCTGGCGCTCAGACATCAAGAACGCGCTGCCGGCCATCACCCACCTGTCCAACCCAGACCTGGTTGAACAATTCGCCACAGACCTCACGGAGGCCATCTCAGCGGCCTGCCACACGCACCTGGAGATCAGAGTCCCGGCAAAGGCCAGAGGCCATCGCTGGTGGAACGAGGAATGCCAGGCAGCCACGGATACACTGCGCGCCACGACACACGACTCCCCCGAACGACGAGAAGCCAAGAGAAAACTCAAACGGGTCACCCGGAAAGCCAAACGCGAACACTACGACCAGCAAATCAACATCGGCTCCATCTGGGAACTTGCATCCTGGCGCCATGGGAGACGACTTTCTGGCATCCCAGCCCTGCGACGGCCGGATGGCACCATCCTCCTGGAACAACGGGATATCTCAGAAACCCTCGGCCGAAAGTTCTTCGTGACTGCCAACGCTCTCGGCGACATCTCGGCTGCGCAGCACGATGACCCGCCTCCACTTCCGACCAGGCGCTTCGAGCCCGTCGTTCAGAAGGAGGCTGACCCCCTCCTTCACGACACAAGCTCCAAGTCCGCCCCGGGGGAGACAGGCATCACCTGGCGCATCCTCAAGCTCGCGTGGCCCATTCTGGCAACACACGTGATCCACCTCTTCAACGCTTGCTTGGACAACGGCTACCACCCCCGACAGTGGCGCCACGCCATTGTGGTAGTCATCCCAAAGCCGGACAAAGACGACTACCTAGCGCCCAAGGCATACCGTCCCATCTCACTCATCGAGTGCATCGGAAAGCTCTTGGAAAAGATAGTAGCCAAGCGCCTTCTCTACGAGGCGGACAAATTCCAACTCCTCCCCACCACCCAGTACGGCACGCGAGCCTTTTCCTCCACGTTGGATGCCGGCCTCGCCCTCACCCACGACGTCCAATGTGCCTTCAGAACCCGCAGGAAGTGCGGCGCCCTGCTCTTCGACATCAAGGGTTTCTTCGATCACGTCAACCGTGAGAGACTGGTCCACACACTGCAGATCCTCGGCTACCCCGAGTCGATCGCGGCCTGGACGGACTCCTTCCTCACGGACCGCACGGCCTCACTTTCCTTCAACGGCAGCATCGATCTCCCTCAGAACCAACCCGTCGGAACCCCCCAGGGCTCGCCGATTTCGCCAATCCTATCGGCACTCTATACATCAACACTCCTCAAGCTAGCACCGGCACATACCAACACTACATTAGGTATGTACGTCGACGATGGCATCATATTCGCCCACGGCGACTCCTGGGAGGCTGTGGACGAAGGACTCAGAGAGCGGTACCGTCAGTGCAAGGACTGGCTCCGCTGGTCTAACTTAGAATGCGAACCGGACAAGACTGAACTCATTTACTTTACCCCCCCCTACACACGTAAACGATCCCCATCACCACCACACTCCTTACTACTTCCGAACCCCACGCTCTTTACATACTACCCCGTTTCCGCGTCCCCCACTATCCGCTACCTCGGGTTCTACATTAACCACCGCCTCGATTGGGAGCCGCACGTGACCACGATGTGCAATCGGGCACGTGCCTCCCTGAAGGCCTTGCAGATACTCGGCAACTCCCAGAGGGGCATTTCCATGGCTAACTGGAGGCTACTGTTTCACGTGATATGCCTCCCAGTTCTGTCTTACGGATGTCAGCTCTGGATGACCTCAAGAAAGAAACTAGGCCTACTGAAGAAGGTCCAGGTAGCTATGAACGAGGGGGTCCGCGTAATCTCCGGATCTTTCCGGACCGCGCCACGCGGCCCCCTCCACGAGTTACTCCGTATCTTGCCCGCAAGGCACTACTTCGAGAAACTGACCGCAACTTCCACCATCAGACTGTTCCGTGTCCCCCGGACGTCGCAACTGATCGACCGCCTCGGCGGCGATTGGGAGCCTCCGGTCCAGAGCGGCCCACACTCCAGCAATGGAGGGGTGGTGTGCAACAGAGCACTGCGTGTCCGGTCTGGAGGACGTACGCAACAGCGCCCCACTGCATTGGAGGCTCTCGGCGCGCGGGTAGACCCCATGCTCACCGAGCGCGTCGACGTCACGGCCGTGGCCCCCTGGGAGGTACATAACTGGGAGGCTCACGTATCCGTTGAAGGGTCAGCGGACCTCAATGAGCGGAAATCCTTCGTCAACGGGCTCTACGCCTCGCGACACGAGGAAAGTACGCTAATCATCCGCGTGTCGGGACACATCTCAAACAAGAACAGACCCGACAACCAGGTGGTTGGAGCAGCGGCCATTTCCATATGGCAGGGAGAGTTGGAGCCACGTGCACGGACGTGGACGCTCAGTACAGGGGTGTTGACACATGACGTCCACCTCTTCGGCATCGCCAAGGGCCGCCGAGCTTGTTTCAGCTGAGTACTCACATGCGGCCCCCCACCACATCTACATACTCTCTTCCGATCTCACGGCTATCACGGGCATCTGTCAAACCCGTGCGCTGGCAAATCAATCTTCCATACTCCTCTTTCATAAAGCGCTGACGGCCTTCTACGCCACCCACAGGGACACGAGGATTCACCTCGTGTGGTCCAAGGAGATGAGAAAGAGACCCGCTGACTCCCAATCCCGGAAAGCTGCCCAGGCCGCCTGTACCCATACCCCCCCTGCCTCCATCAAGCACGTGCAGTCCGCCGCGTTTGTCAAAAAATCACTATGCTCCGCCGCCTTCTTCCAATGGTCCTCTGAATGGGCCAAGGAGCAGAACCACCCTACCTGCATCGGCCCTCGGGCCTACGGCCACTCCATCGACTTCACCCACCCACCCGATGGCCGAAATCACCCCTTGTGGCTGGCCGCCATACCCCCCAAAAAGCCCAGTGAGGACTACGTCCCAATCACACGGTGTACCCACTGCACGGCATTCCAACTCGCCACCCTACACTCATTCACCTCCGACTACACACTCCTTCACCGACCCGACCTCCCCCCAGAAGCCTCCCACTGTCCATGCGGCTTCCGGGACCGCTCATTCTACCACCTCGTCTACGATTGTCCGCGTTACATCACCCAACGCTGAGAACTCTTCTCGTTACGAGCACTCACTGCCCGCATCCCGGAGGATGTCACACCTCCAATCGAACTCTTCACAGGGGAAGGGGACATGGCGTATGCCTTTTGCCGCTTTCTTCAACAGACCGGCGCAGCTTCAAGACCGGAGGCTGGGGCCCAACCCCCGGCTGACCATGGTTGATTGCAGCGATCGAACTCAAATCTGGAAGACCCTGCGCCACGCAGCCCGCCTATCAAAGGCCGTCGTAAGTTGCCGCTCGTTTCACTTCCGTTTTTACCCTCCCACACACACGCACACATTGCCTTACGATATTATTGACTCTTACCCAGCCTCCTTGGGAGGGGGCCTCCAATGTATTTACTTAAACTTCTCGGACCGCATGTGGGGCTCGCCTTACGATACCGGTGTTTCATAAATTTTGCTCTCTTCATAGAGGCAAAGACCGTTCTTGTACTATGTACTGCCACGGAATACAAATGGTTTCAAAAAAAAAAAAAAAAAAAAACTATTTTCAGGTGAGGAATCGTCAAAGACCATCCGGACCGCGATCATTGACTAGGTCTTTCCGTAGCTCACGGCTGTTGCATGAAGCTAAAGTTGTCCCTTGGTTTGTGTACATTCTACCTTCCGTTCTGGTGATTGGTTTTTATCTCCCCATCTATGTTCGCTTCGTTGATCCTTGTCGCACCTCTTCCTAGGCATGTCGGTTGTACGTTTGGCGCTCTCTGTGGAGTCCTTGTTGATTCAAATGTTCATTTATTTTTTCAGAGTGCTGATGTTGCGCCGGAAAGCGTCTCCGACAGAGACGGAACTCCGTATTGAATACTCGCACATGGTCAACGAGGCCCTTGAGATGACCGCCGTTGAGTTACACCATGAAGAGACATCTCAAGACTTCCTCCCCGGGCCGTCTACCTCAACGTATGCTCAAGCTCAGCCTCCCCCTGATATATATCACAGCAAGTACACGGATTGAGAGTAACAATTGGCGGAGCGCGCTTGTGACTGACGGTCGTCGCACAAGACTACAAGTCTGTTGGCGGGCGCCGTGTACAGTAGTTCGCAAGTCTCAGCCCCCAGTGAGCATGGAACTTTCAGCTGGTGGGTCATAAGGTGCGAGAGATGTAATTTTATGTAGAAATCATACTGATGCTGGAGAAGAATACGCGCAATGGCTACAGAAATGTATAAGGAAGCAACACACTGTATCATGCATGTACCATCAGGCGGCCTAAGGCTCAACCATTTGACTCTATAGGTACAGTATTACTAATGAACAATAATAGTAAGACTATCAACAGTTTTAATATTTGATGCCGAAAACTCGCAGGATCCTGAAACCATTTCTTTGCAAATAGCCACTCAACGGAGACAGGGGTACCCGAAGAGTTGGGAAGGGATCAGAATTTGAATTTCAACCCCTATTACCACTACGTCTACAGGGATTTATATGACCAACGACCGCACCTAGAGGGGACTGAGATGCCAGTGACTCGGAGGCGAATGCCCCATACCGTGACTAGGCAATAGACCGGGCCATAGGCGGATACGGACGAACTGAACCGGGCCCGCATGCAGGTCGCGGTCGGGTCGCTGGTCTGTATCTCTGATAATCGATAATCTCTGATACGTATCCCGGAAGAAACATAGGTCCAAATAAATAAATACATAAATAAATAAATAAGGGCTCAGGTCGTTGCCAAGGCTTTTTTTTTGTTTTTTTTTTGGATCCATCGTTGCCAAGGCCTCAGTTGTGAATATTGGGAATCCTGAAAGGACACTGGAGTCAGACACAACATCGTGACCTAGATCTTGATCCCCAGCAATTTGTTGCAGCGAACTGGTGACTGCATCATAAGGCTCACTTGATCAAAAAACTTCCGATGCTATCCAAGATGCTATCTACGTGTGCCCCGGCACGGCAATCCATTTTTCCTTCCAGTGTATGTTCTCGCATGCACTGGCACGCTCCACCGTGACCGCTGCCACTCGTCCCTCCCACGAGTCCCACCAACAATTTCCCCTCTCTCCCAATAACCACAGCCTCGATTGGACAACCCTTGAAGCCTGCCTAAAGGTTTATACCGCCTTCGACCGCTCCTCTGTATAACTCCGCTCGTAGCGTGGTTATATAACCAGCAAGCTCAGACACATCGGTCTGCTGCTCCACTTGCCAGTGGCAGCGTCAGTACCGTCTATATGGAAGAATCGCTTCCGCTGCAGTTGTTGGCGTCCGGTCTGGGTGCACTGAATATGTGTGTCCCTATTTTTATTTTCGAGGTCATGTACTGTCACTAAGGGAGGCTTTACTTGTTCGTGCTGGCGACATGATCTAGCGGACGCTACTCTCTCGTAGGTGGGTGTGTTCCTCCCTCTTTCCGGCCAAATTGACCAATCACCACCATTTCTAGCTTCGTGTACGTTCCCCTTGTGGTTCGGCGTCCCGCTGGACGTCCCCTGATGATTGTCTCATATAGATGTCGTCTGCTTCTATGATTGGATAATATCGTTCGTCAAATCTCAGTGCTTATTTGAGAATGCGGTTTGACTTCGTGTCTAGGTTGGACCAGGAAGTCGCCTTTGTAAGCGTGGCCTTCGTCCCCATCTGCCGAGGGGTGGTTGATTGATTACTACAATTGTCGACTTACAGATCTACCCTGCTCCGTGGAATGTTGTCAAAGCAGCATATCTATTTTGCCGCTATTACCCACTAGTCGTCGCACCGTTCCAGTTCTGGGGTCTTTTCGCTGACCATGAGCAACCCGTTTGCGAGGCATACTATCGTGTTCTTTTTGCCTGTACCGTACCTACGGTACGCCCACTCGTACTTCCCGCCGTCTGATCTTTCCTCACAGTTTAATCATAGATATTGTCAGCACAATGTAAGCACGACTATATCCCGTGCTTTATGAGCCACTACTCACATTCGTGTTCTCAGTCATTATGATGTTGCGTACATACGCGTTTTCTGGGAG
This sequence comes from Lactarius hatsudake, assembly GCA_024734325.1. Lineage (NCBI taxonomy): Eukaryota > Fungi > Basidiomycota > Agaricomycetes > Russulales > Russulaceae > Lactarius > Lactarius hatsudake. Next base: position 155,363 of record JANSJP010000032.1, on the reverse strand, counting down.
GAACAAAATCGTTCTCGCTGTTCTTTCAATCACCATCCTCGGTCTTTTCGGCGTTATTATCTGGGTGATCTACGAGCATTTAACCCGTCTGTCCCAAAGACTTTGTTTATCAAGGAGTATTCCTAATTCTTTAGTGAAATTGCAGTGTCCCTCATGTTCTTTGTGGTCAAACGCACCGGTTGTTTCTTCATTTCGGATCAACCGGATTTCGTTCTAGTACAGGGGGCTGGTGCAGTACAGGGGGCCAGTTCACCCTTTGTTTACTACTACCACTTGGGAGTACGTTTAGGCTTTGGGGCCCGCTTGTCCGGTCATACTGACAAACCTTTTCTTGGTCAGATAATCTCTGTACGACGGCGCTTGTCGCTTGCTATCACCTCTGCTGAACTAGCCTTCTATCAGATAATCACGGCTTTGTTCGATGGCCTCAACATGGTCATCGTATTTCGGGTGAGTATGATGACCGTTGCCTTGTCTACCTACATGATGACCGTGGTAAATTGGTATAGCACTGCATTCGGGAGCGTGGTACCTTCGGCCCGATAGGCCAGAGTTTTCTGAGGCAAGGCAGGTCGTGTTCTGTACAATGCATCATCGGCCTGGTCTGACATTTCTGGTCCCGTAGGGGTACTCGTCTACGTCATCACGACGTTGTTGAACATGTTGACGATTGGAACTATTTTCAGGTGAGGAATCGTCAAAGACCATCCAGACCACGATCATTGACTAGGTCTTTCCGTAGCTCACGGCTACTTATCGCTTGGTTTGCGTACATTCTACCCTCCGTTCTGGTGATTGGTTTTTATCTCCCCATCTATGTTCGCTTCGCTGATTCTTGTCGCACCTCTTCTTAGGCATGCCGGTTGTACGTTGGCGCTCTCTGCGGAGTCCTTGTTGATTCAAACATTCATTTATCTTTTCAGAGTGCTGATGTTGCGCCGGAAAGCGTCTCCGACAGAGACGGAACTTCGTATTGAATACTCGCACATGGTCAACGAGGCCCTTGAGATGATCACCGTGGAGTTACATCCTGAAGAGACATCTCAAGACTTCCTCCCGTCTACCTCAACGTATGCTCAAGCTCAGCCTCCCTCTGATATGTATCACAACAAGCACACGGATTGAGAGTAACAGTTGGCGGAGCGCGCTTGTGTGGTACTATGACTGAAGATCGTCGTACAAGGCTATAAGTCTGTTGGCGGGCGCCGTGTACAGTAGTTTGTAAGTCTCAACCCCCAGTGAGCACGGAATTTTCAGCTGGTGGGTCATAAAGGTGCGAGAGACATTTTTATGTAGAAATCGTACTGATGTCAGAGAAGAATACGCGGGATGTCTACAGAAACGTTTAAGGAAGCAACACATTGTATCATGCATATACCATCAGGCGGTCTAAAGCTCAACCATTTATACGGTATTACCAAGTAACAGTAATAGTAAAGACTTTCAACAGTTTAATACTGTATAACGTTTAATATTTGATAAACTCGCAGGATCCTGGAACCATTTCTTTGCAAATAGTCACTCAACGGAGACAGAGGTGGGTGCCCATGACAGCTTGAGTGACACAAGAAAGTCTCATGGCTTATGTCCAATTACTGGTACCGGTAACAATGGTTAGCCCAGGTTTGTAGATAGGTACTGAGCAAAATCCGGAGGTAACTCAGGTCATGGCTATGTGTGTATGATATAGTAAGACTCTCGGAGAAGGTGGTTAGTCTACTGCTGATCTAGGGATGCTACGGGTAAGCCTGTGCCGCATTGTGCCGCCGAATGGACATTCCGCCATTCGATCGACGTCCTCCGGCGTCTAAGACTCGGAAGAATGGGAGAAGTGCAGATACTATACTACTAGGACCAGTCTTGACTTATCGGGAAACCACCCCCTGCAAATTAGAGCCAATTAACGCTAATTATTTAGTCACTAAAGTATGTTACACCCACTTAAAATACATTTGGCTACGGACGTTCCCGTACAGCCAGGGGTTGAGGAAGCCGAGTGGGTCCTTGCCTGAGCAACTGGTAGTCATTCGGCAGCGAGACCACACCCGTCGCTGTCTGTGAGTGGGCGGTCAGCAGGATGCCCGAGGATGGATGGCTCAGAGAGGAGGGGAGAGAAGGGAAAGACGCATGGGCGCTGAGCAACTTGTGCCCACCATAGCCAAAGGCCCGGGCCACCCGCGAATGTCGATCTGGTAGTTAGGTCGACTGTGCGGCGATGTCGGGAATTCCGCGGCCCCCAGGGCTGCACAGTGTCAGTTACGAGTAGGATCATAGGTCCAGGTCAGGCCACTGGCAGGGTATCGAACGCGCTTGTACAGGCCGTCATACGTGTCGCCGTGTTTTTCGAGGAAGGCTTCAAGTTTCACTGTGCCATCTGGTACTCCTCGCGCGGAAAATTGTTTGAAAAGCCACCCCTGAGAAGCTCGGCCAAGTCTCGGGTCTATAGACCCAGGGACCTGCGAAAGGGTGGCGGTCTGTGGAGCGACGAGTACCTACGCTTGTGTGCTGCTTGCGAAAGATATAATTCCACATGTACAGGATTGCGGGGAAGATGGGGAGGAAGCGGTCTTTTCCCGAGTCGTCATTGGCCATGTAATCACCTCCGATCACCTCCGCCGACACCACTGTCGCCGCTTGCGAAAAGAACGCTGACGCTACGGAGGCCGAACCTGGCTAAAAGGGTGCACGTGCTTTGCTCCGGGACGGTCTGCTCGTCGTCGCCGTATGAGGTGGCCATCGTCAGCGGGATGGGACCTCGGAGGTTATGCAGATAATCTACTCCAGGTACGGCTCGTTCGAGTTCGTTGACCAACTGCCATCTTGTTTGAACGGCGGTGAGTCAGCGGGGCTGTAGAAGACGCACTGGACAGCCTAGACCAGAATTCCCTGGGTGACTTGAATGCTGAGGTTCGCCTCGTCACTGGGGTCCGATCATCTCCACCGCCGTCGACCTGTTCGACTTTAAAGGACGTATCGATCCCATCACTGCAATATCATCTTTTCATAAATCTACCCAGGTCCGAGGGACTCGGGTACTGCCCGAGGTAGCCCGTAACCGCGTAACCCCGAGCACGTTCCGACCGCCACTGGCCGGAACGTACTTCACCGCCACGTACAGCCTGAGCACGCGCAGGAACACTGGCGTGACTCGGTCATCGCGGCGCGACAGTACATGCCCGGCCCACTGCTCTATCAAAGCGGGTGCGTGGAGTTTGCTGCAGCGTACGCATGGAGGCGAAGTGCGTCCGAGTCACCGGTGCGATGGTTTGCACGTGTGCGTACAACACCACAGGAACTTGAAGTGCGTAGCGGACCGTGCGGAAAATTGTCATTCGTCCCGGCATGCCAGTACAGTTCCCCCAGCATTTCGTTGGCTCGTGACATGGGCACGCCGGAGACCGTGAGCCAACCGCCGCCGTGCGTCCTTCAAGTTGAGATGGAGGAGGCGACACGCCGTGGTGTTTGAGCCAAGAGTTAGGCTCGGCGCGACGAGTTCGGCGACCTGCTCAGAAAGACGTGCGTCATATCTGCATCGGAATACGTGAGTGCGGGGGGTAGGAGCACGGGTTGGCGGAGAGGACGTATCCTGCATGCCTAGTATCGCTGGCTTCATAGAGGGCGTCAATCGAGGCATTCTTATGATGGGTCTGAGCGCAATGCGGAGCCCTGTGGTGGTGCTCGCAGACGGGTCGCCCAGGCATTTCCAGTTGGCTGGGATGGCAGTCTAAGCGCACTAAACGCGCATATTGTCCCAATGCGCTGTGAGGGGGGGTCGCGACTCGCGATGCTGTGGGGGATCAGGACAAAGAGTAAAGACTCGCAGATCAGAATGCGACGCACGATCGCAGGAGCCACAGAGAGAGATCTACGATTCGACGGGTTATGCGGTGCCTTCAAGCTAGGGTCAGAGGTCCAGGGAACGCAGCAGTCTGAGGACCAGGATGCTGAAAGCCTGAGTAGGATGCAAAGTTTTTATCTCAGTTCTAACCCTGATTCACAGGCAGCATTGTTAAATGTAACAATACTATGGTAGAGACTGTAGATGCAGGCCCGGGCCTACTACCATGTTAATAGTGGCCCTATCGTATCATCTGTAGTCTAGTCTGACTACCGTTACTTCAGTGGCAGTGCCACAGCTACATGCTTTGGTAATCTATTGCACGTGCTCGGCACTTGCCGTTCCCCTTTTACAACTTGAAATACATTTATCTACCCGATCCGATGATCGTAAGTTATATTAGTTGACTAACGAAGCAGTCGGTTTGAATCTCAACTCAGTCATGTTGCTATCTTATTTCTACTGTTACTAGGGTGCCATCCCGAATCAAGCACGCCCACTCGGAGCCCGACGTCACCAACAGCACAAGCATATCCACTTTACTCAGTCCCTATTTCGACTTGTAAGACCTTCGGTCTCGGACTTGGTCTCGGATGCTTTGGACTCTTACGACCTATTTTTTTGAGCTTACGTCTTGCTTCTCTGATTAGGACTCCCTCCTTGGCGACGCATCATATGAGCTTCTCAGTCGGGTAATCAAGTTGTTAATGTAGGCTTGTTCGAAGTGGCGCAAAGAATCGTTGTACGTTCGTATAGTACGCGTTTGAGGTGACACGAGGATCAGAATTTGATGGTCAACCTGCTGTTACAGGCAACAGTCGTCTAGAGGACCTTCACTACCTCTTCAGTGGGATTTATATGACCAACGATCGCAGGTATTTCCCTATAGGGGAGATGAGGCGAATGCCCCATAACAAGCAATAGACCAGGACGCTTGGCATAGGCGGGTACAAACGAACTGAACAAACTGAACCAGGAAGCACGCATGGGAAGGGTCTAGGTCCGACTCGCGGTCTGTATCTCTGATATGTATCCCGAAATAAACATGGATCAAAAAAAAAAAAAGAAGGGGCCCAGGTCGTTGCCAAGGCTTATCGTGAATCCCTAAGGACGGTCAGACACCCCACAACACCTAGATCTTGATTCTCAGCAATGTGTTGCGCTGAAACAAGCGATGACCGCATCATAGGGCTCACTTGATCAAAAAGCTAATGTGTCTCCGCATCACAGGGAAATCCCTTTTCCCTCCCAATTTATGTTCTCGCATGCACGCTCCACCGTGACCGGTGCCACTTTCCCACCAACGACTTCCCTTTTCTCCCAACCACAGCCTCGATTGGACAACCCTTGCCTCTGAGGCCTAAAGGTTTACACCGCCCTCGACCCGCTCCTCTGTATACCTCCGCTCATAGCGTCGTTACCAGCAAGCTCGGACATATCGGTCTGCTGCTCCACTTGCCAGTGGCAGCGTCGGCACCGTCCTTTATGGAGAAGTCGTTTCCCGGGCCGCTGTATTTGTTGGTGTCCTGCCTGGAGGACCTGAATATGTGTGTCCCTATTTTTATTTTCGAGGTCATGTACTGTCACTAAGGGAGGCTTTACTTGTTCGTGCTGGCGACGTGATCTAGCGGACGCTACTCTTTCGTAGGTGGGTGCGTTCCTCCCTCTTTCCGGCCAATTGACCAATCAACACCATTGCTAGCTGCCTGTACGTTCCCCTTGTGGTTCGGCGTCCCGCTGGACGTTCCCTGATGATTATCTCATAGATGCCGTCTGCTTCTATGATTGGATAATATCGTTCGTCAAATCTCAGTGCTTATTTGAGAATGCGGTCTGACTTCCGTGTTTAGGCTGGACCAGGAAGTCGCCTTTGTAAGCGTGGCCTTCGTCCCCATCTGCCGAGGGGTGGTTGATTGATTACTCCTACAATTGTCGACTTACAGATCTACCCTGCTCCGTGGAATGTTGTCAAAGCAGCATATCTATTTTGCCGCTATTACACACTGGCCGTCGCACCGTTCCAGTTCTGGGGTCTTTTCGCTGACCATGAGCAACCCGTTTGCGAGGCATACTACCGTGTTCTTCTTGCCAGTACCGTACCTACGGTGCGCCCACTCGTACTTCCCGCCGTCTGATCTTTCCTCACAGTTTAATCATAGATATTGTCAGCACAATGTAAGCACGACTATATCCCGTGCCTTATGAGCCGCTACTCACACTCGTGTTCTCAGGCATTATGATGTTGCGTACACACGCGTTTTCTGGGAGGAACAAAATCGTTCTCGCTGTTCTTTCAATCACCATTTTCGGTCTTTTCAGCGTTATTATTTGGGTGATCTACGAGCATTTAACCAGTCTGTCCCGAAGACCTTTATTTATCAAGGAGTATTCCTGATTCTTCAATGAAATCGCAGTGTCCCTCATGTTCTTTGTGGTTAAACACGCCGGTTGTTTCCCCATCTCGGATCAACCGAATTTCGTACCTTTTATCTACTACTATCACTTAGGAGTACGTTTGGGCTTTGGCGCTCGCTTGTCCGGTCATACTGACAACATCCTCTTCTTGGTCAGATGATCTCTGTACGATGGCGCTTGTTGCTTGCTATCAACTCTGCTGAACTAAGCCTCTATTAGATACTCACAGCCTCGTTTGACGGCCTCAACATGATCATCGTGCTTTGGGTGAGCATGATGACCGTTTCCCTGTCTACCTACATGATGACCATGGTAATTGGTATAGTACTGTATTCGGGAACGTGGTACCATCGGTCCGATAGGCCAGAGTTTTCTGAAGCAAGGCAGGTCGTGATCTGTCCAGTGCATCATCGGCGTGGTCTAACATCTCTGGTCACGTAGGGGTACTCGTCTACGTCATCACGACGTTGTTGAACATGTTGACGATTGGAACGACTTACAGGTGAGAAATCGCCAAAGACCATCCAGACTGCGATCATTGACTAGGTCTTGCCATAGCTCACAGCTGTTGCATGATTCCAAACTTATCCCTTGGTTTGGGTTCATTCTACCCTCCCCTTTGGTGATTGGTTGTTTATCTCCCCAGCTATGTTCGCTTTGTTGATCCTTGTCGCACCTCTTCCTAGTCATGTCGGTTGTACGTGTGGGGCTCTCTGCAGAGTCCTTGTTGATTCAAACGTTCATTTGTTTTTCAGAGTGCTAATGTTGCGCCGGATAGCGTCTCCGACAGAGACGGAACTCCGTATTGAATACTCGCACATGGTCAACGAGGCCCTTGAGATGATCACCGTGGAGTTACACCCTGAAGAGACATCTCAAGACTTCCTCCCGTCTACCTCAACGTATGCTCAAGCTCAACCTCCCCTTGATGTATATCATAACAAGCACACGAGGTAAGAGTAGCAATTGGCGGAGCGCGCTTGTGCGGTGTTCTGACTGAAGGTCGTCGTACAAGACTATAAGTCCGCTGGCGGGCGCCGTGTACAGTAGTTCGCAATCTCAGCTCCCGGTGAGCGTTTTGAAGGACGTATCGATCCCATCACTGCAATATCTTTTCATAAATATACCCTGGTCCGAGGGACTCGGGTACTGCCCGAGCTGAGCACGTTCCGCCGGCAGTGGCGACCGCCTCGTACTTCACCGTGCCGTACAGCACGCGCAGGAACACTGGCGTGACTCAGACATAGTGGCGCGACAGCACATCTTTGGGTTCTCCTGACACCCCTTCCCTAGCGATGCCGCTGCTCCAACCAAGCGGGTGAGTGGAGTCTGCCGCAGCGGACGCATAGAGGCGAAGTGCGTCGCCGGTGCGATGGTTTGCACATGTGCATCGAGCACTACAGGCAGTGCGTAGTGGACCGTGTTGGAGAATCGACATTCGTCCTGGCGTGCCAGTACAGTTGGTATGACGCCAGCATTTCTTTGGCTTGCGACACGGGCACGCTGGAGACCGTGAGCCAGCCGCCGCCGTGCGTCCCTGAGATGGAAGAGGGCGACACGCCGTGGTGTTTGAGCCAGGAGTTAACAAGCTCGAACGTGTCTGGGCTCGGCGCGACGAGTTCGGCGAGATGTGAGCCATATCTGCAATGGAATACGTGAGTGCGGCGGGTGTGAGCAGGGGTTGGCGGAGAGGACGTATCTTGCATGCCTAGTATCGCTGGGTTCATAGCGAGGTATTCTCACGATGGGATCTGAGCGCAATGCGGAGGTCTATGGTGATGTCTGCGGACGAGTCGCCCAGACATTCCCAGTTGGCTGGGACGGCAGTCCAAGCATGCTTAACGTGCATATTGTCCCAATGCGCTGCGAGGGGGGTCGCGATGTTGTGGGGAATCCAGGCGGAGGACAAAGAGTACAGAGACCAGAATGTGACGCATGATCGCAAGAGCCACCGAGAGATATGATCTACGATTCGACGGTTTATGCGGCGGCCCCCCAAGTTAGGGTCAGAAGTCCAAGGAGCGCGGCTGTCTCCCAGTGAGGACTGGAACGCTGAAAGCCTGAGTGGGATGCAGAGTGCTAGCTTTTATAGTGTAAGTCCTGCAGGGCTAGAACTGAATTTTGAGAGGCGACATTGTTAGAATGTAGGTCACCGGTACCGCAGGATTATATGGTAGGTTGATTCAAACCTGAAGTTGCCGCATCCCATCGCATATCTTTTTTTTTAATCCATATTTATTCTGGGATGCGTAACATAGCTACAGACCAGTCGTAGCGAGTCCTATCGTATATCCCCGTCGCATTTAATTTCGCATTTCGGACTCGGATACGTTGCAAAACTCGAGGTCCGACCCCATAAATGCATGTCCGCATTTCTTGCTCCGAGTCATTGCAACATTCTGAGCTAACAGCACTCTGCCAACACTCCCACCAGAGAGGCAGCATAATGCCTCGTGAGTCCACTGAACAGTTCACCTGAAAATAAGTTTTTTTTTCGGGGTCTATTCGTACCACTCACCGACCTCGAGGCTACGCCAAGGTAGTAAATGCAGACGTGCCACATGTCCGAAATTCGGAATAAAATTGGAAGTGGATACAAGGACAGAAACGAAGTACAATAGCAGGTCGCTCCGGACCGGTAGCTGTAGTCACGGTAGCCAGTGCAGTGGCCGACCGAGAGTGACTATGGCTATGCACAGGAGAAATTACTACCGAGCCGAATGTCAAACAACGTCCGATCGAAAAATATTTCTTTTGCCTTTAGTTTTCTGTCTGGTAAATGAGCCGTGGTGGCCAGAGGATACTCGAACCCGCGGTGCGTACCGCGTTAACAGCACCCCCATTTATTATACTCTTGCCAAGAAACCATTATCATAAGTTATCTGAGCAGAATGATAATCAAAAGTGCGGAGCCACTACATATTCGAAAAGGGGGCACCGGCTTAAGAGGAGACCCGATACTACGAGTGTCGACAGCCCTCAGTCGACCTTGCGCGCCCACTTGCGCCCGTACGCGGCAGACTGTGAGTGCTGATGCGTTGCCTGTTGCGGCAGGGGACTCTGCGGCTGCACAACGACGTCGACTTTCTCCCTGACATACACCTCCTTTGCGCTGCCGAGCGAAATCTCGTCACGGACCTTGGCCGCGCTATCTTGGCCGACGCCACGGCCCCAGTATGCGTACATCTGCACGCCGACGATGAGGTTCAGGGCGAGCGCGAGCGCAAAGCCAGCCGCCACGAGGGGGTCGTTCACCTCTTGCGACGTGGTGAACAGCCGCGCGGCGCAACCCGCGATTTGGGAGACTGACGGCAAAGGCGGAGAGCTGGCCCGTGCTGCGCGCGCGGTAGTTCTGTGCGATTTGCGGGAGCTTGGAGAAGAGGGAGAGCGGGAGGGTCCCGAGCTGCGCCGCGGCGAGCGCGCTGGCTGGTGCAGCGAACAAGGCAAATCCGACAGCGAATGTGGCAAGGACGGCTACGAGCAGCTTTCCAGTAGGGTTGGGTGCGGCAGTGAGTGGTTGGGGAGAGGAGGCGCTGTAGAGGGTAATGAGAAAAGTGATGATGACGTTCTGGATTGTAAGGAAGAAGTTCTCTCCGTAGGTGGAGAAGGGGAAGCCGTTTCGCGAGGAGTAGGCGAGGGTTATAGCATAAGAGAACGTCTCTAGGACGTATGCAGTAAGGGAGAGGCCGCGGGCGGATTGAGCTCTAAGAACTGAGGGATTGTCAGAGGTGAACACACAGACAGCAGGAGTCACGCACTTAGAAGAAGTTGTGGTACTTTCATTATAGAACCGCCGACGACAATAGCAACACCAATACCCTTGGATAACGAATACTTGATGCAGTGTACATCTTCAATATTGAGGTTCTCTATTAGGGATATGTAACATTTCTGTTGAACGAGGCAGTGAGCGATAGAGTGAGTGGGTATGGAAGATAACCCATACCTGTCCAATTATTGATATACCGAGATCTTTCACGAACCAGGGCAAGTTTTTTGTGAGGGAGGTCATTGCCCAGTGGAATGGTATGGGGTGTACGTTGGCTGGCACTGCCCTGGCCACGACTCAGTCGAAAGGGTCGGATCACGTGACAACCCTATACTCCTCCGAAAATTGCTTTTAATCTTGTAATTGAACAAAATGGCCGAGTACGACCTAACCAAGACGATAATACCCTACTTAGACCGACATTTGGCCTTTCCTTTACTCACACATCTCCTCGAAAGTGGTTTGTTTGCGCAAGATCAGGTCGAAGCAGCGCAATATGAGCTCGCAAAGGGCACCAACATGGTCGATTACATCGTATCCCTCTATGAGCAACTAAACCCGGATTCTGAGGTCCCCGAAGGTGAGAAATTGCTTGTATACTTACCCTCTTCTCTGCGATCTGACACAGAACCAATATCAGAATTTGCTGCCAAACGAGAAAAGGCAGTGGCGATCAATGAGCAGCTGCAGCAGGAAGCAAAGGCCGTATTAGACGTGATCGAGAACCCAGACGTCGCACAGGCTCTGCGCCAAGACAAAAACCAAAACCTGGCTTATCTGAAGGATAACTACGACGTGAGTGACGTTCCGCGCCCCGCCCGTTTGATCTGCCGTTTCCAACTGCAGACGTGTCTCCCCACCCTCTGCAGCTCACCCTCGAGCAAATAACCGCGCTGTACAACTTTGGCAAATTCCAGTACACGTATGGGAACTATTCGGGCGCCGCAGACTACCTCTACCACTTCCGTGTACTCTCCACCGACGCGGACCTGAACACCTCCGCGCACTGGGGCAAGCTCGCCTCGGACATCCTCACGGGAAAGTGGGACGTCGCGCTCGAAGAGCTCAACACGCTCCGCGAGACGCTCGACGCGCGTGCGGGCGCCGCGCCCCTCTCCGGTGCCGCGGCACAGTCGCAGGCGCACGCAGAGCCGCTCGCGACGCTGCACTCGCGCGCGTGGCTCGTGCACTGGTCCCTCTTCGTGTACTTTAACCACCCCGCCGGCCGCACCCTCCTCCTCGAGACGTTCCTCGCGCCCGCGTACCTCAACACCATCCAGTCCGCCGCGCCCTGGGTCCTCCGCTACCTCGCCGTCTCCGCCGTGCTCTCGCGCCGTGCGCAGGCGGGCGGGGGGACGGCACCCGTGAGCTCGCGCGTGCGGCACGCGATCCGCGAGGTCGTCAAGGTCGTGCAGCTCGAGGAGTACCAGTACGCGGACCCGGTGACCAAGTTCCTCAAGGAACTCTACGTCGAGTTTGACTTTGAGGCGGCGCAGCACCAGCTGCAGCTCGCGGAACGCGTCGTCGGGAACTGATTTCTTCCTGAGCGAGTTCAGGGAGGAGTTCCTCGATAACGCACGCTACCTTATCAGTGAGGCGTACTGTCGCATCCACCAACGGATCGACATCGCGTACGTTGTCCTTTTCTCTCCTCTCTGTACACGAGCTGAGACATTTCTCTCTAAGTGACCTCTCTGCCCGGCTCAATCTCTCCCCCGACGAAGGTGAAAAGTGGATCGTCAACCTCATCCGCGACACGCGGATGGCCGCCGATGCCAAGATCGATCTCGAAAAGGTGCGCGCTTCTCTGTCCTTCGTCGCATTCCCAGGCTCCCCAGTTAACCCATCTTCCCACAGAACGTCATTGAGATCCACCGCCCGGCATTGCCGATATATCAATCGGTAATCGAAAAGACTCGCGGACTAAGCATCCGAACACAGGCACTCGGGGCGGCGCTCAGCCGGACAGGACAGCAGCAGCAGCAGCCCGCGCAGGAGCAGCCTGCTGTCGTCGAGGGTGCCCGATGACCAAAAAAGTTGTGTAATTACCTTTGTAGTAGCAGAATGGTATACGATGTGTGAGCCTTTCGGACACTTTCAGCGCAGGCCGTCTGCGACTACAGTAATAGTCGTGACAGGTAAATAAATGGGTCCGAAACTCTCATGTTCGTGAGTCGGGCGTGGCGTCATCATCTGGATACAGCTAAAAAAATACGTCTTCAGTCACCGGTTCCACGCGGCATAGGTAGCAGCGACGCGGTACCTTCCCGGGGTTCATAATCCCTAGCGGATCTATCGCCCGCTTGATCGTCTTCATCAGAGCTACAGTGCCCGCGCCGAGCTCCTCAACCAAGAATTCCTTCTTCCCAATTCCGACACCATGCTCGCCGGTACCTGTAGAAAAAACAGGTGAGTGTACCCCGGGCCTCCGGCCTCGTGCTGCGCACTACTTACAGGTCCCATCGAGCGACAGTGCGCGCTTGACCATGCGGTGTACGAGTTCCCGTACGGTCTTGAGTTCTTCATCTGTCTTGAAGGCCAAGAAGGTGTGGAAGTTTCCTGGTGCCGTGCCATCAGCCCCCCTATGACGTGGTACCTCAGCACTACCCACCATCTCCAGCGTGGCCCAAGACAAAATACATTATTCCGGAGCGCTCGATGTCCTTCTGAGTCTCGTATACGAGCTGTGGGAGTTTAGAGATCGGGACACTGCAGGACAGAGATCAGTGACTAGGTCTCCCAGGATCAAGGTCATGCATACCATACGTCTGTCGACCACGCCTTTGCGCCCTCGCCTGCATACGCGAGGCCGGAGTAGTGCGCATTTTTGCGGTCAGTCCACATGGCCGCGGCCTCCTCCTCGCTCTGAGCGGGCCAGAACTTATCGCCGCCATGCTTTTTCACGATCCGCTTCACCACGTCCACGGCCTCTGCGAGCGCGCCGGGCGTCGCGCCCTGCAGCTTGAAGAACAGGTGGTCAGCGATGTCGTACTCCCGCGCGGGGTTCCCCGTGGCCATGGTCACGCGCATAAACGCCGCGTCGACGAGCTCGATGCACTCTGGTCGGGAGGTACTATAAGACGAGAGAGAGAGAGAGAGAGGAGAGACGGCGCACGGATGCCGATGCCCGTGTTTAGGATCTCGATGACGGCCTCGCTCGCCTTGCGCACGTCGGGGAACCGCGCGGTCGCGACGGTGGTCGGGACGATCGGCGCGAGGCGGATGGTCACCTCCGTGACGATGCCGAGCGTGCCCTCCGCACCTACGAACAGCTTCGTGGTATCGAATCCAGCCGACGACTTGCGCGAGCGGCGTCTCGTTTTGATCACCTCCCCAGATGGGAGCACGACCGTCTGTCGCAAGTTCAGCGCCCGCGCGTCCCGTCGACAAAACAGGGGCTGACCGCGTTCAGGAACCATTCGCCCTTCGCAGTACCGTACCGCACTGCATTGGCTGTTGGAGGGAGGATTCAGTACCGACTTAGAAGGAGGTGGTTCGGTGGTACTGACTTCCGGAGCAGCCAGTGCTTAGCATACCGCCAATAGTCGCAGTAGGGCCAGGGTCGAGCTGCACATTCCAAACAAACGTTGGATGAAGTTGAGAAGTACATGTAATGTTTCGCACGTACAGGAAAGAACAGTGGGATTCCTTTCTCTTTCAAGGTTTGGTTGATCTCCATCCACCCGACTCCCGGCTGGCAAACAAGGTCCGAATCCTCCTCTGCGAAGACGGAACAAAATTAGATAGTCGATGAACCGGGGATGGGGAACGCACCGTGAATGGCAATGATCTTGTCCATTTCCGACATGTCGACGCAGATCCCTCCACCCTTCCACTACAGTAACGCAGCGAGAACACGTGGTCATAGCACGCGCGACGGACGACGGAAGGGCAAGTACGTACGCCAGTAAAATGGCCCTCGAGGCTCGTCCCGCCAGAGTATGGAACGACAGGCATGCGATACTTCTGCGCAACGTTGACGATTTTCACGACATCTTCCGTCGAAGTCGGGTACACCACGACGCTATGGGGGAGCCCTGAGGATAGCCGGTCTCACTCGGCTCGAAAGGAAAAGAAGGGCAGGCGTACCAGGGTGATGGGAATTCGGTGAGAACCCGTGAGCCTCCAGCTGGTCCCGCGCCGTCGTCACCGCCTCCTCCGCAAGCGACGCCCTGAGCTCATCGATCGCCCGCACAAAGTCCCCAGGCGTGCCGTAGATCGGCTTCGCTGGCAATGGAGATGGAGATACCAACGCATTCGAGGTCGCCCCCTCCATGTTGACACCGTTCGAACGTGCGCCAACATAATATCCGCCCAGGCCGAGAAAGGCGCCGCCTAGCGCAAGTGTGAGCGCGGACCGAGTCGAAGAGGCCGCAGAGCCCTGTGCTGATGGACCACTGGCCGCTGTGGTAAGTGGACGCAAGTAACTGGGAACTCGCAGCCGTGGCGGTCCACCACTGAAGCAACAAGCAGATCTTGTCAGCGACCTCCAATTCCTCCATGACAGTGACATGAGGAGAGGAACGCACGTGCTGCGCCTGACAGCTCATCGTGAGAGCATCCATCTGTAAACTTGGAGCCCTGACTAGTAGATGACCTCTCGAGTTATCTCCATTCGTTAAGAACCATCGTCGAGTCCAGTTCGATTCACTACGGATTCTCTCCTTCTTTTCTCCTTCCTTTCTCGGTGTGCGATCCCCGGCCCTCCAACCAAGCCTCAAACACAACTGAGCTCCGCTGAGGTCAAGTGACTCGTAAAACGTCATAACTAGACCTAGACATACCTACTACCAAATGAGTATCTTCCCGAACCGAATGGCGACTGAGGCCGTTCCATTCAGGCTTGGGCCGAGGATCGGTGTCATCTTCATTGGGCCGCTTGGGCGTTCAACGTTCAACTCGTAGGCTGGTCTTCAGGCTGGACAAGTTCGAGCTTTACTCCTCGCGATCGTACATATGCCGGAACACAGTCAATTCCAGTGCACCATGGTCCGTTTGCACCAGCCAGTGCGAAGGGCAGGGTGGCAAACTGGTTGATATGGTGCAGACCTGGATGCTCAGCGACTGCCGCCTGTAACAATTGCCGAATCAGCACCTCTCCATCGTCCTTCCCTTTTCTGTAGACTTCTTGGTTAATTTTTGTCTGTTTCTAATTTACCAAGGAGAAGGATTACGCTCTCTGGTCTCTTTCTTTTTCTCCCTTCCTGGC
Source organism: Lactarius hatsudake (assembly GCA_024734325.1). Lineage (NCBI taxonomy): Eukaryota > Fungi > Basidiomycota > Agaricomycetes > Russulales > Russulaceae > Lactarius > Lactarius hatsudake. The sequence goes on along the minus strand of JANSJP010000032.1, from coordinate 140,132 downwards.
AGATCGCTCTCTAACCTAGCCAGTTCGCGAGAGAGAGCGAAATACCATGGTTCGGCACCCTTCTCGACCGCATCGTGCTCTACGTGGCCCTCTTTGTCACCAGTCCCTATCGAAAGCTGCCCCAGGGGCCGCGGGGTTACCCGATTATACTGAAACGTCCTCGATTTTCGGTGCAAGCAATGGCCTAAGTTCACGGAATGGCGAAAGCAGTACGGTCAGTGGCTCTCTTCGATCTTATCTATCTCAACGCTTTCGGCCAGCCCAGGGACGTCCTCAACTCTCAAGAAGTCGCTGCCGATCTGCTTGATCGATGCGCCGGGATAGACCCCGTAATATTATCGCATCGAACATCATGTCAGGTGGTCTCCTCACTGGATTTGTCCCATTCAACGATGTGTATGTGCTTTTGGTTGATTTGGGTCTATGCTTTATGCCCATCACCAGCTGGTGTCAGATTCGCAAGGCTGCCCTTCACGGCCTCAACAAGTGTGTCGTTAATAATTTCTACGGACATAAATCAAAGAGGCCAAGAAAGAGGCCCTCATTATCGCTTCCGATGGACTGAACAGACCTATGGAATGGGGCCACCATCTTCGTCGTGCCGCGACGTCGATAATTAGTATGTCCATAAAACCCGGACAAGATCACAATGCCAAGCATGTTAATGACTTCGTCGAATGTAACACTCGTGCTGCTTACCTAGGAACCTACCTTGTCGAGTTCTCCCCATAGATGCTACATATTCCTAGCAGGTCACGCGTCACGGTTCACGCCTATCCGGCACAATCAAGGTTTGTGGCGTGGAAGCGAGACGCCGAGGCTTGGTACAAACATGACACTGCCCTACTGTATTCGAAGAAATTTTCATCTCCGTTCATGTCAAGAGCGACTGTGGTACGTACCTGTCAGTTCGGCGCATGCGCAATCGACTTGCTAAGTTTATTATCCCATCACCGATGCCGCAGGCACAGACACAATTTCTGTAAAAATGGAGGCTGTCAAAGGCTGTCAGGGACTGGTCTGGAATGGTCCCTGACATGGCCTGACAGCTTTTGACAGCTTCCACTTGTACAGACGAACCTCCGCCGTGATGGCCTGGTGGACTCTTGCGATGCTCGCGTACCCCGAAATACAAGCCAGAACACAGGCAGAGCTCGACGCAGTCGTCGGCCGTACACGTTTACCGAATTTTGCAGACTACCTACACCTCCCTTACATCCGTGCTATGGTCAAAGAAGCTCTACGTTGGCGGCGCCTGCCGCGCTGTTGATCTAGTTGGGCCACCTCATCGGTCCCTTGAAGATGATTGGTACGAAGGGATGTTCATCCCGAAAGGCACAATCTGCATCGCTAACGTTTGGCACCTGAACCTCGACCCGGATATCTACGGCGAAGATGAGGCACACTTCAACCCCGCGAGACATCTCTACGCTAATGGAGAAATTGCTCCGGGTCCACCGGACGCAAAAGAAGAGGGCCACTTCGCGTATGGCTTTGGTCGCAGATCCTGTGTCGGTCGTCATGTAGCGAACGACTCACTATTCATCAACATTACAATTACTTTGGGCAATCAAACTCGAGCGAATGAACGACTCCACAGGCCAACTTCTTCCCTTGGATGGATGTGGACGGCTCAGTGGAAGCTAGTCTTGTCATGTCTGTACCACTCACCGTGCGACCCGAAACGAGGATAACCAGACGCCGTTACGGGTCACCCTTTCCCTCATCAGTGTGATATCACGCCGCGTTCCCGGAAGCTCCCCCCTCCTCGCACACGAGATGGAGCTCCATGGTGACGGTATGTGGGCGTAATTCGTTTGGTAGGAGATTAGAAATAGTATACAGTCCCCAGCCCTGTTGGAGGATCCGGAAATTCAAGCTCCAAACTTGAGGTGACACGAAGCTTTACGACGACTCGACTGTCAGCTCGTTTCTTCGATATATCAACTCATTATAGTGGTTTTTAATCTGTTCTGACCCGTAGTTCGCCCGGTTGTAGGTTAGTCAGGTGCTTCGACAAAACGTACAGGCGTGTAGTTCCGACGAACTCCAAGCTCGATCTCCTGTACTTAGCTCCTTTTTTTTCTTCGAATCCGATTGCTTTTTGTGAATAATTGCGCCGCAAGCCGATTGCTTGCCCTCGCTTTTGAACCGAACTCGAGCCCGAATCCGAGCCAGTGTTCTATAAATGAAACGAGTCTATCTATTCGGAAATCGCTACAATATGGCCGAGTACAACACAAGCAAGGACACAAGATATTTCTACGAGTTTATGGCAACTTGGAGGACGTTCTCTAACAGATCTGGTTCAGCCTTATACATTTAATCAGCAGTGGGACGAGCCATCATGGGCGTTATTTCGGTGGACTTCGGGAACAAGGTCACCATCCTGTGCTTCTGTATTTCTGGTCCCTTCGTCCCAAAGTATCTCTCCGCCTCAAACGACCAACAGTCGTGTCCCGCGCATCCAGTAACCCACTCCATCAACGAATGCGGTGACAACGAGATCCATTTCGGGTCCCCACGAAGGTAGCTTCCGGTGTTGCTCTAGGCTCTTGGCTAGTTTCGCTTCGTTGTATTCCGTGTACCAGTCCAGCGCTCCGTTCAAGTCCACACCTTTTTCGTTCATAACGACATGTGAGGAGGTTGTGGGCAGTGTGTCCCGGCACAGCTTGCTCGATGTTATAAGAATATAGGTCCTAGTTCAAGTTTCGTGAGGTCAGACCAGCCCACAGGGGCCACCGTCACATGGCCAAGAGTGGTACTAGATACGCACGTTTGTGAGACAAAGGGGATATACAATCAGGTCAAGGAAAGTCTTCATCGCGGGATGCGTCATGACCTCGTCAGGGATGTCGAGGCCCATCTCTATGGGAAAGAGCGTGCAATATGCGGCCGAGGCATGCACTCTGAGGTCAAGATAGTCTTTAATCCCACGGATGCGCCCTCGGTCTCGATCGGCAGCCTCTTCAACTACTGCGTAGACATATGGACCGAATGAATCGAGGAGTCGTCTCTGAGCAGAATTGCTCGCGACTTTGATCGCATGAAGCCAGAACCTATAAATCCACTCAGTCATTGGTGATGACCGCACGACAGTACACTGCCTGCCAGACTCGGTGAACTCGGAGGTAGACATACTGTTTTGCAATTTCTCCAGGTTTCGGCTCGCCTTGTGGACGTTTCTTGTGAGGGTTTCTGAGAGCATCCATGACCGCATCTGCGCAGATACGAGCTCCAGCTTCATCGAGTGTGTCGGTGTACTCATCGTAAATGAAAAAGAGTGCCATTAATTCACAGGCAACGAGGAGAGACTCTGGCAGGAACTTGTCAGGATATTCACACTGACCTGCAGAACATAGGTGGCAAACCTTTATCAAGTAAGGGATATCCAAGCGAAGCGAGAAGCGCTACATGCGTGTTCAGTAACAAACTAAACTGATAGTAGGAAGTGCCCACCCACCAAAATTGCATCGGTCGAATGATTTTTGCGACTTGGTATCAAGGGCCTCAAACGCGTGGACCCACTCGTCGAACTGAATCCTTTATCTCTCCGTAGTGCTTGTTCACTACTCTGGGCCAGGGCCACTGAGCAAGTAGGTTAGGGAGACGAAATTGAGGATGTTCTGACATCATTTAGATGAGGAAATGAGTGTTCGAATGTCTGGTGAGGCTGTATTGTATAGATGGGACGTGAGGACTTATATACTCCATGAGGTACACCCCAACTTGAAACTACTAGCACGAAGGCACGACATGGATCATGATGTGTTTTAAAAAAACAAACAAAAAGCAAAAAGCAAAAAAAAAGGCATGAAAGGCATGACCGCGTCAGGCAAGTTGGATCCAGAGGCTACGGCCCGGGATTCTGGATTCTGGTGCAATACTTATGGAAGCCAATTTGAATGATAGTCGAAATTGTCATAACACATAATGAGTTAGGCCATTTTCATATTGATGGCTCCTTGACGATTCGAAAACAGCTCTAACTCATTATGACAACTTCGACTGTATTCACGAGATATTCAGCTTGATATTTAGACATGTATTCCGAGAAGTACTCAGAATTCAGCCTAGCGTAAACCAAGGCGTAAACTTGAACGATTTACTAATGGCTGCTTTCAATTCAGGCTGATTATCATCCAAATAAAAGAATTCTATTGCCCACTGAAAATCATGAGTCCTACGTAAAATGCAAAATAAAACAATGAGGTAAAATGCGCCTAGAAACAACGGTGAAAAATCATCCTACGATACCAATATTATGCGGAAGAAACTTGATCTGCGGCCCGGCGTGAGAAACTGTGCATTTCATCGCCACACGCACTGGCAAGACCTGTTTGACGTGAACGACTCCAACATGTACACCCTCGCCTCTACTCCCAAGAAGTGTGCCAGAGTTATGTCACCTTTCCATTGTTTGTTGGTAATTTTTTTTCTTCTCTCAATGAGCACCACTGCGCCTGCAACCACCGCCATCCACGGGCATTCAAGCCACCTCACCACCGCTGCCTTGTCCCTTGACTCCCACACCTCGTCACTCCGTTCGCAGGAACAAACTACCACAACTGCAACTACTGGCATGACTGTCATGAAGATGCGGCTGGCGAAGAGTTGGGCTTCGGCCCAGTCTCATTTAGAGACTTTTTTACTTTCCATTTCTCACACTAATCCAACTCTGCCCCTCCAGTGCGCAAGAAGGACGACTACGAGCACGGGCATGGCAACGATAACGTTGTGGTCACCCTCCCTCATACTCACCCAGGCCTACACTTGTGTACGTGATCAAGCTTGTTTTTTTTATTCCTTTTCTCGCCAGTGTCGCAGAGCCCACGCTCACTTGCCGCTACTGCAGCTAAATCCCCGCCTCCACCTTGCCACACATGCGCCTTACCTCATGGGGCTCACAAGCCTCACTGCTGCCTCGCCACACGCGCCTCAAGGCTCACAAGTCCCTGCCACCGCTTCCACGAGGCAAAGACAAAGATGACGACAGCAAGGTGGCAATGACGCACCGACGCCGACTGCGACCACAACAGAGCGGCCACGAGTCCGTGACCGCAACAACGCCCAAGCCCCCTCAATATCAGGTCGCTGCGACCCCACCCTATCACAGCACGCGAGCACCTGCCTTCCCCCAAGTACCCGCCACGTCCGCCACCCCCTTAGTGTGTGCACACTGGTCTATGTTTTGGCAGTTAGTTGACCTGTAATCGCTTTTTTGTGTATCAGTGAATATTTTATTTTATTTTATTTGATCAACAAAAAGCGCTGAAAGTCATCCAAAAGAATGTCGGGAGGTATGATGATTATCATCCAACGAACAAGACTGAGTTTTCAGTCAAAATCGATATTTACATCCAATGGCACTTTACTAATTTCCATCCAAAGGTTCTTGCAAATGTCGCTACTGATCTTGCTGCTGAGATCGTTTTTTGGTTAGACCGAATTTCCCGCAATTCTTGGGTTCTTTTGAACCCTATTTTCATCCCTACGTGATACTGACAATCACGCTCAACGTACTGCCCCTCGCGGCGTCAGTAGTCTCCAGGACCAGGAAGGCATCAAGATCCTATTTCGAACTTGGTTTCGAAGAGCTCGGATAATTCTCGTGAATTCCGAAATGACATTCGTCCTAAGTTATGGCACTCATGGAAGAATTAATTAATTAAATTCTTGAATAGTACAGTACAGTATGTATTTTAGGATGAATTTCATCCTATTTTTCGTTCATAGTGGTGTGTTCGTATTGCCCCAGATCTAGCGCTTAGCATGATGCAAGAACGTCGAATATAGGAGCCACTTCAAAGTTCAAGCTTTCAAGCTTTCCGAACCAAGTTCCGAACTGCGCCGAGCAATGCGTACTGGCAGTGCCCTCTCCAGCACATGCCAGTGTTGTGTGCACCTATTTAACACCATGTATCTGCTCACGTCCGGCGTGACAGGATCCGAGATGACCCCGCTCCAATGGGAACAAGCAAGCGAGAGTGCGGCGTACTGTGTTGGCGAATACTTCTGCTCCGAGAACGCTGGGTATAGTACGCGGCCGCCAGATATACCGTCGCTCACATGGCCCTCCAACCTACACTTCCCACGCGAATATCGACTCACTGACAGACGAGATACTTCTGACGCTCGGTGCCTTGGTTGGTGCCGTTCTATTTTCTACGAGAACAAATACCATCACACACATGACCCTCCGATCGCCGGTGCGCCGCAACTGCACCGACGCTATTCGTTACCGACTCGGGCGAGATACTTCTGGTATCTGTGCCTGCTGCGCGTCGTGGTAAGGCCTTAGGCTATGCTTTTCAGCCGAGTTGATTGCAAGCCCTGAGGGAAAAATGTACAAGCCCAATCGACAACTGAAAAGCAAAACGAAATTAACGAATAAATAAGAATTGAAGGAAAAATAATAATACTTCACACCAAATGGCCGAGGCCCGGACTCGAGCATCGGTAAAATCGTATCGCGTCGTATCACGTCCCATTGCACCGTTGTATGCAAGGCGTCCCGAAATTCAAAATTCGAGAAGGGGGTCATAATGGCTTGATGGATCAGGTTATAAGACGCTGCGGGATTTTTGCGACAGGTCAGAATCGCACATGGTTGGTAAAATTGGCATTGAATCAGGTTATTCAAACTCGAAGCTTTGGACTACCACCTACCTTGCTACCTGTCCTGGTACGCTCACCAGAACGCTTACTGTCGCGTAAACGACGGAAACCAGCTACTACTGTACTGACTACAGACAATGTTTTTTTTTGAACATGGCGCCAGCGCAAATACATACACCACGCAACATGAGACCCCGTTTCACCGCGCGGTGTCGGGAGGACATATAGGAACGATGCTCTTGCTACTTCGGCGCGCTGTAGATGGGGAGACCGCGTTGCATCCTGCAGTATGGCAAGGTCATTCAGAGATAGCAACGGCGCTTCTCGGACATGACGCCGACGCAAATACTCAGACCGACCATGTGGCAGGTGACCCCGTTGCATCGTGCGGCGCGGGGAGGGTGTCCGGACCTAATGCGGTTCCTGCTCCGGCATAGCGTAGAAGCTCTAGAACAAGGATGAGGACAGTCCGTTGCATCTTGCGGCGAGGAAAGATCGTCCGGAATAGCTAGGGCGTTTCTGGAACATGGCGCCAACCCGTATGTACCAAATACAAAACAGCAGATCCCACTGCACTTAGAAAGATATGGCACCTAGAGATGATGCGTTTGCTGTTTCAGCACACACAGATGTTAAGGCAAGAGACAAATATGGGCAGACTGCAGCGTTTTTTTTTTGGATCCCAGACCGCATCGTTTGTCGTGGCGAGGGATGGCCATTCGAAGAAGTTCGTGCTGCTTCTCGAGTATGGTGCCGACGTAAATACCCCAGACACATGCAAGTAAACCCACTGCACTGTGCAGCATGGGGAGGGAACACGGAGATGATGCGCTTGTTGCTCCCGAACGGCGCAAATGTTCAAGCCCGGAACAATGTAGATAGTCGCTGCGAGACTGATTGAGAGTCGTCCCTAGGAAAACGCAGACAGAATACGTACGAGACGGATAGAGGCGAGGCTAAGAGGGTCGACGCGACTCGGACGGAGACTTGGAACGATGGCTCAGACGTCTCAGAACGCTCAAGCAGGCAAACAGAGAGGAGAGAGGAGGGTGCTTGTTGCTTTCCGTGCAAGGCTCGAGGCCTTATATACATGAGCAGTCGTCGTATATGGAAGTATTAAGGTAATCTAATGTGTTCCGGAACGTGCAAGGCGTTGACGTTGGTTCCGAGTCCCCACGGAACTTGTTGGCGTGGTGTCAGCGTTGACATTGACGTAGGCGTGGAATGGTGCGAATATAGGGTGGGCCGGTGTACTAGTAGTAGTAACTTAGTTTCGAGTGCAGGCCGGAGCTAGTCCTTACAACAAAGATGGGGTAATTCCGTTGATCACCGTGACGCGACACGTCGGGGTCATTCGGGGAAAGCCGGCGCGCGAGCTACTTCTCGAGCATGGCGCCGACCCGAATTCCCAGCACTCTTAGCTGGCGACCCCAATGCAATGTGTGGTGTGGGGAGGGTACTATGGGCCTGGTGTGCTTACTGTTTCGGCACAGCACCAGTGTTCAATATCTTCAGTCCCGGAACAACTATAGTCAGCCCCATTGCATCGAGCGGTGAGAGAGGATACATCTGGGGATAGCCGCACTACTTTCCGAACATGGTGCCGACCCGAATACACCGAATACCAAACAGTAGATCCCCGGACCCCACTCCACTTGGCAGTGCACGCGCTTGCTTAACGTGCAAATACCGGGGCCCGAGACAAATATGGGCGGGCATAGTGTGTTGCTGGTCGCGGTCACTTCAAGTGACCGCTATCTCCGAAGTTGGAGATAGCCACGCTACTTCTCGAGCATAGTGCCAAAGCAAATACCCGGAACTTGCATCAAGTGATCCCATTGCACTGCGCAGCGTGAGGAGGTGGTGTGGTGGCGCCTACGCAATTTATTTTTTTGGCGCCTACGCGAATTCCCAAACCCCTACTATGAGTGCGTGTGCCCCCAGTTTTCTTCCTGTTGCTCTCCCTCCCGTTTCTCTCCTTCCTGTATCTCTCACTATAGGAAGCGTAGTCTAGACATGTCAATAAAAGCCATGGGTCAGGGAGATTTTGCGCTTCGTCTCTGAATATCATGTACCGTCACAGGTTACGAAGACGAGAGCAGACTCAAGTCTACTCTCTTGAGTCTTGTGCAACCCGAATGCCGGTTGCATTAGAACCTCTGTGTTCCCGGTGCATACAGGTCCGAGTCCGAGTCGTCTTTAATTGACCGAGCTCATCTAGATCATCTGTAGGTAAAGGCGGATAGCGGATAAATTCTACAGGAAAGCGCGCAGGCCCTGAAGGCCTGAAACCCGCCGTCCGCCACCCGAAGTACCGAACCGAACACTTTCTTTCCTCTCGAAATGGTCGGGTCTCTGTTCTATACGCTTCTCTCTGAGCTTTGGTTATTTATTTAGTAAGAGTTGGCGCGACTGCGAAGTCTGGGCACGCGAAAATCACCGTGCGATAAGCTACCAGAACCGCGACCTATATGCAATTTGATTCCTCACATCCTAAAGAGCTACGAGGAATGTAGCGCGCGACGAGGGCACGTCAAGAGTCCAGTTTCTACATCGGACCTAACGACACAGCGCTCGAACAAAGTACCAGAATTTCCAGAAATCTCAACTACTAGTATTTGTTTCCACCGCTACAAGCGATTACGACCCGAAGACTGGGAGGTACAGCCCCGTGGCTATCTTTCCGTATGCTTCAGCTTCGACTTCGGTCATTGTTGGATCTTTGATAGAATTGGTACCATTTGTGACCAACACGCAACGTCGGGAAGAGGACCTCCAAAGTCGCCCGAAGGAAGGCCAGGCAGCCCTGCAGGAGAGCCTTCCGTAGGATGGGCTCCGCGCGCGGGAGCAAAACTCTAGGTAGACCTACACTACTAGTCGGTGGCTGTGTTGCGGTGCGCAACTGCTACAGTTGAGAGAATCTTCTCGCAAAAAGCCGGTTCAATTGTTCTCCCAACATCAACGGATCAACGTCATTTCGACTCTGAGGCAATCCTATGACACGGAAGAATTTTTTGAGAAATGCCTTTGCCTCTTTCACCCGTCTCCTGGGTCACGGTCAATCCACCGTGGGCAGATGATCATGACCAGTACAGTTGTTTCATCTTAACCTAACGCAACCCGACCAACCCACCATCCATAGTGACCAACCCAACCATGCATCATATCGGGTGGCAGGACCCAAGTGGTCCCAGTGTTTGAGAGAATACAAGTACAACAACAGTAACTACGACGATAACCCGATAACCACCCAAATGAACCCTAATAAACCAGAGAAAGTACTGTACCCCCTGCGGGAAGGACATTCAAGGAGCGGACGGCGAGCGCACAGCGCCCGTCCAAGAGCAGAGAGTACAGGGGCTATTTTTCCCGAGAATCCACACATACAGTAGCCACACAAAACGCGACATGTTGGCAACCTCCCACGCCACTGACTGAAGAGTCAGAGGGCGGTGCGGTGTGGCGCGGCGCGTTCGGTGACATCGGGGTGTGGTTTTGTGATGCCCAGAACGACCGAATGAACGAGGATCAGACCGGGGATGCTGGTGTCGAGGTCGGTGGACTCCGTGCAGAGCCACGCCCCCAGCCCTGAGCCGTTGGACGTGGAGGGTCGATGGCCGGCGCAGGCGCGGATGCAGAAGGCGCGATCGCCTTCTTCCGTGCCGGAGGTGGCAGCGTCATGATGTCCGCGCGAGGCCAGTTCCACAGTGGAGGCGGGCCGCCGTCGGGAGGCAGTGTGGCCGAGGGAAGGGGCGCCGACCGAAGAGGCATCTGGGAGTTCGCGGAGATTGGGGGGAGGACCGCGCTATTGACACCTCCTGAAGTAGGGCTAGCAGCGGAGGTACCCCACACGGCTTGGATGTGCAGTGGGTAGAGCACCGTGAGGCGCGGGGGCGCTGTGGTCTGTTGCATTGCGGGTCGCGACACGCGGCGTTCGGGGGGAGGGTCATCCGGGGTCCTGAGCGGCTACGTGCATTTGTTCGACCTTTTGTATGTAGGAAAGCACCGCCCGCGCGGGAAGTCGGATAGGCCGTCGGGGTTGGGGCGCTGAGATCGGTGCTTGGTGGTGGCGGCGAGGAGGTGGCGAGCTCGGGCGGCTCCCGAGTTTATGGTTGCGAGAGTGGGAATACCATGGATAGGATCGTACTTGCGAGCTCCAGACGGTATGGTCCTGTCTATAATGGAGCATAGCGGAAACCACAAGGGTGACAAGATAGATGAACACTGAAAATGGTATTAGGAGCGACGACCACGAGCCAGTGGGTGACAATCCTCACAGTTGATGGTACATATCCAGGAGAAGGCTAATATGAGCTTCGCAGAGGTACAGGAGTTGCCGTCGATGAATTTGGCTGTAAAAGGCTGGGTCACCACACTGTCCCTTCAAGAATCACAGAACACCTTGCCTTGCGGTGTGCACATGTCATGCGGAAGGAAGGCGGTCACAAAGATGACACCGACTAAAGCGTAGAATAGACTTGAGTGGGTATCATGACGAGGAATGGAGGTGACGCGCACTTAGATGTAGAAGCCATAGAAAGTCAACCCACAGACACTCCACCCAGACAAGGCTGGTAATAGCTCGGTGAGAAAAGACGTCAATGAAAACCCTGGGACAAGGGAGTCAGGCGATGTGTAAATGGGATGTACAAGTCGACGACTCACATAGGGATGACAAGCAGCAAACTGAAAGCGCCGAGAAAGATCATGTAGATATCCACCTGTTGTTGGGCTAAGATCGTCGGTTGGTGAGTAAGGTGCTATTTTGAGCGTATGAGCGACCTCACTGTGAAAGTTGGTATTCTTGGCGATGGGTAGGTTCCAAGCAGCTGCACTGCAGATGATTGCATCCGAGATGACGGTGATGGCTATGAGGAAGTTAGTACGAGAGGAGTACAAGGAGTACGAGGATGGTGAGAAGACACACCGAAGAGGAGATAGCGGAATATGTATAGAAAGAAGGAGAAAGACATTGGGAGTTCCAGGTGATGGTGCTTTGGTTGTAAAGAGAGTGAGGGCCTGCAACTTGTGCAGACGAATACTGAGTCGAGCCAATGCCAGTGGCAAGTCAGCACCTGCCAGCGTAACACCGCGGCAACCGAGAGCTGGGGATGGTTATGTCATACTTTCACACGTTCCACAATTAAGACATCGGTTTGGTGCCAGACCTGCCCGTTATGGCCGACATCTCCTCCCACAGTTTCGTAATACGAGTTCCGAACCAAGTAAATATCACAGCTCGTGCTGTTCGGCGCATTTTCGTCAATAGCGATGCCATCAAGATGTCAAAACTTTATGCTGGTGACGTTGTCGCTCTCGTTCCTGCCCATGCAGCTGGGTCAGTCCAGCCGGGCTCGTCGGAGTCCCATCAGCGAAAGGTTTGTATACGCATTCGCCATCCATCTTGTAAGTAGATGCCAGACTCTTATCTAGAGTCGACATTATGCGGTGGGGGAAATATGGCCGTCATTAGAATTAGCCAGTGATGGTGAGGCATCAGGAGAACACCCTGACCCTTTCTTACTTGCGTTGGCAGTGGTGGAGGCCGCAATAACTCTGTTGCTCACTTCTCGCATTTTGGAGGGCTCCAGCGTCGTGATATATCCTCTGGGTGCGCAGAATACTACAAAGCGTCCTACGTGGTTGCCCTCCCTCCAGGCTGTGCAGCATGCCGACACCGTACAGCTCTGTGAGATTGACACCAATGGTGCACCGCTGATCACGCCAATCTCCGGGTCTCAAACATTATCGAACAAGGAGAAGCAACGTAATTGGCTTACGCTCCTCGTACGCGAGTCTTTGAGTTCGTGGCTGCCATCACCCCCTATGCGCCGCTTATCATTACTGAGCTGATTGGACAGTGGCCGTCAAGTATGTGTTATCCACACAAATCGTACGAGTTCAGTACGAGGGCAGGGAACGGGTCTTCTCTGTTACCTCTGTTTCCGAGGCAACACAAAAAAGACAGGATAGAGCATCTGATGTCTCGGACAGCCTTGCCGCGCTAAGCATGAGCGATGTCCCTTCACTCTTCATAGTAGACTGGGACACAAGCCATTACGATAGAAGATAGGATCCAAGCCTCTGAACACAAGCCATCACTCGTAATGCGACTTCCTTCCGCCGACTATGTCCCTCTATCTGACGGGGATCACAGCTCGACGTCGGCGTTTCAGAACAACTAACGAGTGCTGATGCGTATGCATCAGTCGGCGGATTAGACGAGCAGATTGCGCAAATTCGCGACCTCATTGAAATGCCTCTCCGCCGCCCTGAGTTGTTCCGCCATTTCGGTATGCATTCTGATGTGAGACTGTTCCCCATGTTCATCTGATGGCAGGCCTCAAGCCTCCGCGTGGATTGCTGCTCCACGGCCCACCTGGGACTGGCAAAACACACCTTGCGCGCGCGATCTCAGCTTCCACAGGCTCGTCCGTACTCACAGTCAACGGGCCCGAGTTGACTTCCGCATATCACGGCGAAACTGAGGCAAGTTTACGACGAGTTTTCGCCGCTGCGCGTGCACGCGAGCCTTGCATCATCATACTTGATGAAGTCGATGCGATATGTCCGCGCCGCGGTGACGACGCCGGTGGGGAGGTCGAGAAACGCACGGTCGCCACGCTGCTGACCGAGATGGACGGCATCGATGGCGCAGACGGTGTGCGTGTCGTTGTCGTGGCGACTACGAACCGCCCGAACGCTATCGACCCTGCCCTACGCCGTCCCGGACGCTTCGACCGCGAGATTGAGATAGGTCCGTTCTATTCTCTCGCTCGTAGTATAAATGATGGGGTATGCTGAAAGTGACGCATGGCCCCATGTAGGCGTTCCAGACCTCAATGCGCGCATCGCGATATTGAACGTGCTGCTGACAAAGACACCGCACTTCATCACGCGCGACGAACTTCACGCGATGGCATCACGCGCGCACGGCTACGTCGGCGCGGACCTGGCAGCCGTCGTCCGCGAAGCGGGTACCCTCGCAATCAAGCGATTCCTAGCCTCGGGTCCTGACCCTACACCCGGATCCGCGTACCTCAAGGCCACGGACCTCGCCGCGGCCCTCCCGACCGTGCGCCCCTCGGCGCTGCGCGCACACGCCATAACCGCGGCGCCGGTCCGGTTTTCCGACATCGGCGGGCAGGCGAGCGTGATTGCCCGCCTGCGCGAGTGCGTCGAGTGGCCGCTCGTGCACCGCGACGCGCTTGCGCGACTTGGGGTGCGTGCGCCAAAGGGCGTGCTATTGTGTGGGCCTCCTGGGTGCAGTAAGACCGTGCTTGCGTGTGCAACGGCCGCGGAGAGCGGCGTAAATTTTGTTGCCGTGCGCGGGCCGGAGGTGAGTCTTCTGTGCTTGGCGATTTTTGTTCATCAGCCGTCGCGCCTGGAAGGTTACGCTTGATGTCTGATGCTCCACAGTTGTTGAATAAGTACGTCGGCGAATCAGAGCGCGCAGTGCGAGATATATTTCGCAAGGCCCGCAGCGTGGCTCCATCCATCATTTTCTTCGTACGTTCGTTTCTCGCTTCGCAGGCCCATTCGCGACACCATGTGATTATCTGGGGATGTAGGACGAAATAGACGCTCTGGCGACTTCGCGCTCTTCGACTGCCCCTGATTCCGAGAGTGGTACGCACGAGGGCGTCTTGCTCAGTCTGTTGAATGAGATGGACGGCGTAGAGGAGCTGGTTGGCGTGACCGTCATTGGCGCCACAAATCGGCCAGAAGCGCTGGTAAGTGGGGTTTACCACTGTATCTCACCGCGCTTCGCGGGAGTCTTCATTTTGATGTCCATTTAATCCTCGAGGTCAGGACTCGGCGTTGATGCGCCCTGGAAGACTCGATCGCATCTTATATGTTGGTCCCCCGGATTTCGCAGGCCGCATTGACATTCTCCGCATTCGAACGCGTAACATGTCCGTTGATCCTGCTCTCGACCTCGATGCGCTTGCTGCTGTTGTATGTCCAACTCTCTCACCTTCCCTTTCTTCGGTCGGACCCCCAACCCCTCACAATTGTGTTGATTTGATAGACGAACGGGTGTTCTGGCGCAGAAATCGCAGCTATGTGCCAGGAAGCCGCCATGATCGCCATGCGAGAGGACATCAACGCGCTATATGTGAGCTCTCCCTTTCTCTGTCTGTGGTCCTTCTTTCTGAATCGTGTAGGTACCGCATCATGCGTTCGTCGCAGCCGCGAAAGCCCTCAAGCGACAGATCACCCCTGAGGTGCTTCAGAAGTTCGAGCGCTGGAGGGACGAGCACAACGTGAGCACGGTGGCGTAAGCCCCATAGTTCGCCGTGTCTCCCACGACTTGGGGGAAGGAGCAGCGCACTCACCAACTCGGAGACGAACCCGCCTCCGCCGACGGGTCCGAAGGAGTGCATTTCCATCGTGCGCGGCGCAGTTGTTCAATTCGGAGAAACTTCCGTATGTAGCAAGCGGAGATATATCGCTCGCTGCCATGCGTGCATTTCTCAACAGTATGGGCTTGCGCGCTTTCGTCAGCGCCGACGATGCGGAATTTACTCCACGAGACAAATCTGAGAGCCATCATGGGCGTTCCGTCGCGCGGCGCGCCTTTGTCTCGGTCCGATTTCCGAGTCCAATCTCTCAGTGTCAGTGAGAATGTTTTGGGTCCCGTGCCTTCTCGCGAGCGAGGAATGGAGTGTTATTTCGGTGTTGTTCGCTTCGGTGCTTACGGTCTCTCCCCACTTATATGTGAAGGGCTGTAGGCCCGGCTCGGCCCTTCCTTCTCTTCTGCTCGCTCGCCCCCAACATGCTGCGCCGCATCATTATCCTCCTTGCCTCCTTTGCCATGCTTGCGTCGTCGAGGGTGATCAACCACGACGTACTGCAGTGCACGACAAAAGCCTTCACGTCTCCTTGGTCCGAGACGTTCAACAATCTCGTTGGGCTTACCCCAAACTACACCCCGGGAACATTCATCGCGGTAGACTGTACCCAAATACCGGATATGCGGTGCGACGCTATCCCAGCGAATGCAAAGTGAGTCGTATCGTCGTGCATTCTGGGAGCTGCCTGCTCATTCGATATACCTCTCTTCCCCTCCGTTTTTTCTATGCAGGTGGTACGTTGTGCGACTCGTGACCTTTAAGGCATGTACTCACACCATTAACGCATTTCTCACAGTAAGAGGAAGTATTGCGTGTGCTGCGAGGAAGTTATTACAGGTGAGCTACACCTCCCACGTACCTTGCGCGTTGATCGAATCGACGTCGTTGCAGGGCATATCCCAGGGCCTGTAGGAGTTGGCTGTAAACGAGTTTTCTCTTGACGAGAGCTCCAACCGAGCATGAAAAAGATACCTCATTTCCCCAAACAATTTTCTACTGAAAGATAAGTTGTGAGGCAGAGGGACCTCGTGAGAGGTCGCCTGATCGCACCCAGATACCCTAAGATACGTACGCCATCCGTCACAGCCATGTCTCTCGACGTGTGGTCTTGATCATCTGCCCGCGGCGGAATTGACCCGGGATCGCTCTTATTCAATCGATTTTGATTTAGCTGGTCATATGATCCAATTTAAACGCTGCGTTCTCCATATGGACACGACTGGAGAACGATGTCCTGGGTTCTCTTCTACGGTCCGGGGTAGGTGATGGTTCTCTTGAGGTCAAGGGCCGGTCTCGGGGTAATCTCGACAGCCCGACCCATGATCCCAATGCTGTGCCGTAATTCGCACTCGTTCGCTTCCTAATGGCAAATCATATCCTAGCCCGTAGCACGTCTAAACCCCGTGCGTGTATCCCCACCATAATCTTCAAGTCATTCGGAAGCGTCCTCCCCAATGAAGCCAAATCGGCTCCGAGTCCCCGCGTGAGTTTACGTAATCACACACACAGTATTATGTCAGCAACCAAAACGACGGCTGGCACACAACTAGTTCAAGTTACTGTGCGTGTACTAAGGCTCCCGAGTCACAGTACAAGCGTCATATGCAGGATCTCGCCAGACATGACCATTTGTAGCAGGCACGAATGCACCAGCCCAGGATCACGAAAGTTAGTCGGCGCCTGTGCCGGCCCCCGCGGTCATTCCTTGCACACGATTTAGCTTGTTTCTGATACTCTTCTGATGCGGACTTTATACGAGGAGCAACTTCCATTTGACATACGCGACGCTGTAGGGCTGTATGACTTGTCAACGCTGACTCGGAGGCACCACCAGCTGCTTTTCTCAGGGAGAATTTATAAAAGCCCTTTTGCGCAGGTCCTGCAAGAGGCAGACGCAGTCAGTACACCAAAAAGACATGCGTCGGCTCCCCACTGCTATGTTTCTTCTCAGTGCGCTCTACGCGAGCGCACAGCCAGCGGACCAAGGAAAGATCCTGGCGTGCTATACCGTCGAGACAGGTACCGCGGCGACCCCAACGCTCGAATCGAATGGCCTCCCGCCACCCAACGACCCGAGCCTCCTCGTAGGGTTCTTCTGCGAGCCGCTTGCTCCAGGGTTTTTGTGCGCCGCACCCTTTCCTCCAGGGTAAGCGTTTCTCGAGATGCAGCGACAACTGTGGCTGATTGTCCCGAAACAGGCTCGAATGGTAAGAAGTCCCACAGAGAGCTCTAGCAGACCCTGCTTAACCGCTGTTACACACATAGCTATGCCCCATATTGCCTCTGCTGTGGCGAAGAGGAACTGATAGGTGAGGAGACTGCGGGCGATAATGCGCGTCGTGTTTCTGATCGACTGTTCAGAGGATTTCACCGGCTTCGTCGGCGTAGATTGCGAGAAGGTCCTTGGTACATGAAATTGCTACCGGCGCAGCGAAGTGAGGCAGTTCTCACGGGATAGTCCTGCACGATTGTGCCCTCATCGAGTCCGTTCTGTCTCAATGAGGTCGAGATGACAAAGTTGTGTAGGGGTCGGAGTTTTGAAGAATATTTGTGATTTCGAAGATCGTTGTATACTGTATTCACCTGTCAAATATTTCAGTGATCCCTCTTCTGGCCAATGAGATCCGAACCATGACTCCTGGCCGAGGAACTGGCACATAACTAAATGGGACCCCGTACGCCGCACGCCCTGAGGGGCCGGAAGATTTCGTCAGTGTAAACATTGTTGCGGTCCTATGCTCACAACAACACCTTGTGTAGCGGCGTTTCCTGACCACGTATTGATCCTAACTTTCAATACTATTTCGTTGTAGGATCACAATAAACGTCAAAATTTTCGGCACATGACAGAGGCGTCGCTTTTGTATCTCCGGAAGCGCCTGCAGGCCAAAAACGCGGAGTAAGACAGAATAAGCCTTCACGAGAACGCGCACGGAAAACTTGATAGAAACCACGGAAGGGGCGTCGCTAAACAAGTCGCGAAAAACAAGGCAGCGGGCCGGGGAAAAGGAACTGATCTGAGTTCTCTAGGACCATTCAAGTCAAGCAGTTGACCACAACTCAGCGCATTCATTTGGTCCCTAGAGAACTACGTTTACAAGGCAGCCGTTCTCTGTGTGGATCATGTATGTGACGGGAAAGCGGACTATACTCGAGTACCCAAGCTTTGTCTACCCCTGACAGGCCTGACTGGTTGACCTTGTAGTAAAAACGCCACCTAGCCTGGGACTGATAAGTTATGCGCAACAGGCGCACTATGCATCCACAGCTAACTCCTGCGGTGTCAATTAAACACCGGCACTTGACTGGCACGACCCCGCACCTTTGATCTGAAAATAGCCACAGGAATATTTTCCCCGTGAACGGTGTGCATTTTGGTTGGCAGGAAGTGTCTTCCCCCTGCCGGTGAGAGAGGGAGTTGTTCGAAAGGGCACCCTGGCCCGTGAGCGCGTGGGCATTACTGGGATTCCCAGGCTGGTTCAAAAAAAAAAAGGATTTCCAGGCTCCGAGAGAAGGGCGGACACTCATAACAGGTACAGTTACAGCACAGTAACTCAGTCAATGGACTGGCATTATGATCTGATCAGCTTGACAGTTGATACGTTGATAGAGCGTGCAGTGTTAGGGCGCTTGTGGCGGAGATCCCCGGGACGCAGCCACATGTCAGCTCGGGCATGGCGGCCTCAAGCATTTTCCCTTACTTCGGATTTCAATAGGAAATTGGATAATCGGTCGTTTATCTCGTGTTGGCCACGGTGGGCTGAAGAGCGCAAGAGCAAAGATGAGTGAGACCCATGAATAATCGTAATTCAGTTGTGCACACATATGTTCATACGCTGCGAAACTGCGCCTTGTTGACCAATCTCTCAAGCGCCTCTCCTGTCGCGACTTGAAACTCAGACAAACCTGAGCTCGCCATCGCCCCGCCCTTCTTGACAAGACGTCCCTGACTGCGCACAGCAGCACGCATCCGGCGCTCCGCGTCCGGGTCGTCGTCGTCGTCGTGCT
Source organism: Lactarius hatsudake (assembly GCA_024734325.1). NCBI lineage: Eukaryota > Fungi > Basidiomycota > Agaricomycetes > Russulales > Russulaceae > Lactarius > Lactarius hatsudake. Next base: position 121,149 of record JANSJP010000032.1, on the reverse strand, counting down.
CGTCGCCGCGCTCTCTCGGCCGCCGGCTCGGCGTTTTTCTCTTCGTGCCGACCGCACCGCGCCCCTTTCCGTGCGCACTGACCGTGCTCGGAGCCTCGCGCAGCGCGAACGACTTGGCGAGGTGTCCGAGGTGCAGGTGTCGGATGTGGAAAATGTGTTTCTCGTCTGAAGGGTGTGTCGCGTATGCCCTGAGATGCGATGCGAAGGCCTTGCGCGCCATTTCCGCGTTCTGTAGTACGACGGTCAGTTACGCTGAGCAAAGGCCGCGGATAGGTCACGCACCTCTTTCCGCTGCAGGCACCACCGTTCGAACGCAAGCTGGACCTCAGTCGCGCGGTCTTCGTACTCCTTTCCCTGCCCACCGAATCCCGTCTGCAGAATCTCCTCCACAGGCACGGCTTCGAAGCGGCCCGCCCCGCCCTTGGTGGACCCGGTCCCGCTGTCCATGCGGGCTTGCACCCATTCGGCCCATTGCGCCTCGCTCGGTGCGACGATCGCCCATGCCTGACCCCCACGACCCGCGCGCGCAGTACGGCCCACCCGATGAACGTATTCCGTAGCACCGCCCTCAGTTGGGAGGTCGTACTGCACGACGGCGCGCACACGCGGCAAGTCGAGACCACGCGCGGCGACGCTAGTGCAGAGCAAAATCGACGCTAGAGGGCTGGATTCAGGCGGTTTCTGCGCAGCGGAGAATGCACACAGAGACGAGAGACGAGTAGATAGGGGAAGAGAACCATGTAGTCGGAAAATCGACGTTTCTGGGAGCAACGGGGAATGAGCTCCCACACGACCATCCTCACCCCCAGCCCGTGCTACCGTCTCATCGTCCGAGTCGATACTGCCACCGTCGCTTTCCAAATCGCACCCCCCGAGTAAACGCCAGTGGAAGTCTACCGAATCGGTGCAGCTGAAGAAGACAATAATCTTGAAACCCCGTCGACCACCCGCCTGAGAAAGTAGGGACCGAAGTAGGGAAACGAGCGTGACTAGACGCAATTTAAGCGGAACGACGATGTATTTCTGCGACAGCTGCGATGGCGGCGTAAACTTCGGTTCGACGGGTGCTGCAGCGTCCTCGACAGTTTCGGCATTCTGATCGGGTAGATCTACTTCAGTCGCCTTGACGATGATTGGGTTCTGTAGGGCTGTTCCAGCCAGAACCTGGACGTCCTCGCGCTAGTGTCGCCGAGCAAAGGATCGTGCGCCGCTTGACGTCCCAGTCCCACCCGCGAACTTCCATGCTCCGGCCCTCTTTCACAGCCTGCAGCGCGAGCTTCCTGCTTCCATCCAGACATGCAAGAATACCCTTGATCGTGTCTGCGAAGCCGAGCTCCATGAGTCGGTCGGCTTCGTCGAGCACAAGCCAGCGACACTTGCTGACATCAAACGAGGACGAATTTTGGAGGTGGTCGAGCAGTCGGCCTGGCGTCGCGACCAAGATGGGTATGCCCTTGCGAAGGCGGGCTTTCTCGTGCCCGCGCGTCGCCCCTCCTGTCAGGAGCCCCGAGACTAGCCAGCGTGTGAGCCGCGTGTCGTTCGACTCGTCATCAGGCGCTGCATCTAGCGGACGCAGACGTAGCTTCAACAACACATCGAGGACGTCCGATATCTGCTTGGCAAGCTCACGCGTAGGAGCGACGATGATCGCGAAGAGTACCAATTGAGCGGTCGATATATGAGTTCGTACTCAAGGGGAGAAGGTCGTGCAGAATTGGGAGGAGGTACGAGAGCGTTTTTCCCGAACCCGTCTGGGACTGGATGAATGCATCCCGTGGAGAGGTGATGTCGCCTCGTGGTAACAGTGCTAGGAGTGATGCGCGCTGTATCGAAGTAGGTTTCGAAATATCCATTTTGGTCGTTAGGTGCGTCGTGATGAGGGGATTCAGGCCGAGCCCGGTAAATGTGGAGGAATCAGTGAGAGGGGCATTGCTTGGCTTGCTAGTGCTCTTTAGTACAGACGTATTTGGCCTTTTTTCGACTTTTGGGTTGTAAGAGAATAGCGAAGATATGATCTGCGTGGGTTGGCGAGGCTTTGGGTGTCCTTGTACTGTGGCCACAGACTTAGCCGATGGGTTGCTCGAGTCTTTTCGGGGCCGCTTTCGGCGGTCGTTCATCTTCGTCTATGCTCGAACGGGAATTTGCATGCGAGGCATTCTGAGTACGCGCCTTGCGCTTTTCGACCCTCTTTGACTTTAACCTAGATGTAGTAAGCACAATTCATTGTGCCCAAATTACACCCAACTCACCTATCAGTCCATCGACCACTTTTTCTCGCAGACAGCCTCCTAGATGAAGGTCCTTCTTCAAGTGCAAGATTCAGTACCAAAGCGTCGTCCATTCAATGTCCTGAGCCCGCATTATGCCGACAATTATGCCGACAACGTAAAACCTGAACAGCACATGGCAATTACATAATTTATAACGAGTTAGTTAAGTTAGATCCGACTACTTTCAGTTGACTTGAAGGTAACTTACAAAACGCCTCCCTGGCCTTTCTCTTCGGAGAATGATTTTCCATCCGTTACTGGCTTCAGAACGAGGTTTTTGTTTGTTGTACCGAACGGGCCCTTATGTCCCTCCTCCAGGACGCTCACATGGCACCAGGGACTACTGTGTATGACCGAATTCGAGTATTGTTACTTCACAACACGTCCCAACATTTATCTGGTTAATCACCAACCACATGGCCATCCTTGCGTCATGGACCTCCTCCCGGCAGGGCCCCTCGATAATTTTCAAGTCCTCCACATTGCTCAGAACCTTCTCCACACGAAGACCTGGCTATTCTAATGAGGGTTCACAAGATAATACCGTTCTCGATCTCTTCTAGATCTCCCCGTGTCACGTTTGCCGTAATCGATTGTGCCACGCCATCCTGAAGCCCGTCCTTGCGTTACGGACCGACACACCAGAGATGATAGGCTTTCCATCCTACACTCCCGATTTGGTTGCGCGAGGAGTATATGGCTGCGACAACGGCCCGGACTCTTGTGCGAGCGAAACCACGACATCCGCCAGAGCTGATGAACGGGATTACATACTCTTATGACGATACTAATGTACTCTCGTGGAATTTGTATTACAGTGCGCCGCCATTCCTTCCACCGCGCGCATTCATTGATAACCCCGCATGATTTTGTCATGAATCGGTTTTCTGTCAAACAAGGGGCCGATAATCCGGGTGCTTCATAACGGTAGCGTTTCCCACGTCCTGCATTTGTTGACGTTTGGGTTGTGCTAAAAATAACTTGGAAGTGTGCCTCTTGTGCCTATTCCCGCGGCCGGATAGCAAGGAGTCGAGTCTTGTGGGGGCATTGATTATTATAAGCTTGATTCGTAAGCATTTGACAGTTGACCCTCGCTCGATTCCCGGGCTTTCAAGTTATATTTCCATCATGGATTGCGTGCACAAATGTTTCTCCCTTGTAATTCACCGACGGATTATCTGAGAAGAGATTATTCCATCGGCTGTGGGCCACCGTTGGGCTGGACGATAAAGCCCAGTTCTCTTAACAAAACTTTCCGATAACGTCACCAGCTCAGACCACAAGCGTCAGTATCCCACATTCTGTATCTGAGACCTGACAACGTTCTCCGCTTTTTCGGTCGATATACTCCAGCTATCTCTCGTGACCACGAGCTACGCGTTCTCATTTCTTGTTTCGTACACCGGATCGGGATACCTCACATGAAACCTATGCTTCTCTTCCTACACACACTCGTCTACCCTCGTCACAAACTCGCTCGTCGTGCCATGTGCCATCGTAAACACGCGCCTCGTAATTTCCCTCGACCAGCGTCGTGCGGTACTTCATGGGAAACATTGGCCCTGACCGCCCTCTGAGCTTGGGTGTTCCAACTTATAAAAGCCCATTAACATCCCCAATAATTTCGTTGTGATTCAGTTGCGATTCACTCCTGCCTCTTCAAATCCACCCTCTTCTCTCAACTCGAGCCATGTTCCCTACTGCATCTCTCACTGCTTTCCTCCTGCTGGCCGTTAGCGTCGCAGCGAACCCCATCGTCGTTCGCAAACCATCTGTCTCATTGTCGTTCGCTCGGCACCTCAACGTCACTGGCGCCCATGACCTCGTCCAAAAGGATCAGGCCCGTGCCAAAAACTTTATTTCCGTCAGCAAGGCAAAGCAAAGCGGCACCTTGAGCTCCGGCGCGGTCGTCAGCGTCGGTGTGACTAACGTCGGCGTCGTTTACCAGGCCAGCGTCGGCGTTGGTAGCCCCCCCACCTCCTGTGAGTGGTGCCGCTTTATTTGAGTCCTAATTTACATTCTGAGACCCGCTTTTAGACAATCTCCTCATTGACACGGGAAGCTCGAATACCTGGGTAGGAGCCGGAAAAGCCTATGTTCGGACTAGCACCAGTGTGCAGACAAGTGACAGTGTGGTAAGTATCGCGTCTTCGAACCTGTAGTTCCCCATTAATTCTCATTTTCCAGTCTGTGACATATGGATCTGGGTCGTTCTCTGGTGGGTTTCTCTTCACGAAAGTCATCTTTGCTATATCCTTACCCTCCCCCCTCCCTTAGGAACCGAGTTCCTGGACACCGTGACGGTTGGCACTGGGCTCGTTATTCCCTCGCAATCCATAGGTGTTGCCTCAACCTCCACTGGCTTCGCTGGTTTCGATGGGATCCTCGGGTGGGTACAAAGCTCATCGTTTTACAGTAAACCCGCGCTGACAATTCATTCCATAGGATTGGACCCGTCGACTTGACGCTTGGTACCTTGTCTCCAGACTCGAATACCCCCATCCCCACGGTCACGGACAAGCTCTTCAGCCAGGGAACAATCTCATCTGACCTCGTTTCCGTGTCTTTTGAGCCCACAACTACGACATCGGTCAAGAATGGCGAGTTGACGTTCGGTGGCACCGACTCCACTAAGTTCACTGGAAGTATCACGTTCAGGTAAGCACGTGTGATCACAGAGCTCTGACTCTAAGCTCACACGGGACTGGACAGCCCCGGTACGGGGACCTTCCCCGCCAGCGAATTCTGGGGTATCAACGAGTCGATCCGGTACGGTGCTTCTACCACCATCCTCTCGTCAACTGCTGGTATTGTCGACACTGGAACCACCCTTATCCTCATCGCCACCGGTAAGCACCCTGTTGAACCAAATGTCGTGCACGAACTAATAACACCCGCACAGACGCGTTCAACCGCTACAAATCCGCGACCGGTGCGGTCCTTGACGGCGCCACGGGCTTGCTCAAGATCACCTCGACTCAGTTCAACAACCTCCAGACGCTCTTCTTCACGACCGGTGGCACGTCATTCCAGCTCACCGCGAACGGGCAGATCTGGCCACGTTCACTCAACACGTTCATTGGCGGCACCTCAGGCAGCATCTACCTGGTCGTCAACGACATCGGCTCTCCCACTGGATCCGGCCTCGACTTTATCAACGGCTACACATTCCTCGAGCGGTTCTATTCCGTCTTCGATACTACCAACAACCGCGTTGGCTTCGCCACCACTGCGTTCACCACGGCCACGACCAACTGAAGGGGGTAATTTTTTGGGTGGCGGCCGTTACGTCAGATCTGCAGTATCTGGACAAGGTTGCAAAAAATGTAATTTTTTTATTGTTCTATTAGCATCGGTACTAGGTTGCTTCCATCTCCTTGGGTTTCCATGTCTTAAATTTGGTAGATATTTAGCCATCAGGTGTGCATAGATCCATTCCACATGAATGTATTGAAGCAGGAATGCTACTCGATAACGGCTGAAGCTAGACAGAAAAGGCCGTAGCGTCCACCGAGCCTCATGTGACTGCGATAAGATTCGCCGCGCCCTGGACGCTACAGGCGCGGGAAAGCGCGATCAAGTTGGACCTTGACCGCTTGCTTGACCGTGACCAAGTCCTTGACCAAGACTCTTGCCAGGACTCCGACCAACTCGAAGCCAAACTTTGAAGTACACAAGATCATAATAAAGTAAATATTACAGGCCTCATATTTCTTGCTGGTATATAAGCAGGACAAAACTTAGAAGTAAAATCGACGAGTGAGTACAGAGTTGGTCACCGGTCCAGCCGGGCCGAGATCGGTACGTCCAACATGGCCGGCTCGTACTCTCGGCTCACACTGGCACACTCAGGTCACTGGTGGCAGGCTTCGTGTTCTCGGAGGACCTTGCTTTCATCCAATTTTGCGGGCTCCTTCCACCGTCGCCATTGTATCGCAAGGCGGGGGCAAACGAGCAGTCGATATCGACGCTGTCGAGTGACCTATGTGACGCGGCATCTCGTCTCTGCCATTACTCTCGAATTCCAATCGAAACTCTCGGGCATAAATATTGCATAAATGGCGATCAATGCCAACTGTCGTTTTCCTTCCTTGGTTGCCCTCCCAAGACACCGACACTACTAGCCGTCCTCCTCCGCCCTGAACCATTCCGCTCTTTTTGCCATCTCTCTCCCGGTCCCTACGATGAAGTCTACGTTTGGCATTTTCTCCTTTATCGTCCTTGCGGGGGTCTCTTTTTCCCGCCCTCTGCCACGCGACGGTGCACCGAACGGTGCGTGATCCCATTCCGAGCATCCCGCCGGAGCAGTTGACCGTGATTCCTCCACTCAGACGTCGATATTCTGAACTTTGCGCTCACTCTGGAGCATCTCGAGAATGCGTTCTACACAGAGGGACTCTCCCGATTCACGCAGAAGGATTTTGTAGATGCCGGCTTCCCCGACTGGTCGTATGACCGTTTCAAGCAGATCGCCGCCCACGAGGCTGCTCACGTCCACTTTTTGGAGGCGACCCTTGGGGACAAGGCCACCAAACCTTGCACGTATAAGTTGTACGTAACTGCTTCATCCCCGGACGCTTGCGGCTGACACCAGCCCGCTAGCCCTTACGATAATCCAAAGTCCTTTGTCGAACTCAGTCATGTTCTCGAGACAGTCGGCAAGTATCTTATTCATGGGGCTCACTCCCAATGTCTCACGTTGTCCCTTTGACAAGGTGACTCTGCATACGTCGGCGCATCCAAGTTCTTTGAGAATAAGGTGCGTTCGCGCTTGGCCTGAGTCTCAGCCGGTTGATCGCAGATTCCAGGATTACCTCCTTGCCGCAGCGACTGTGCTCTCAACCGAAGTGCGCCACTCTGCGTGGGTCGACTCTGCGATCAGGAAAGGAAGCGCATGGAGCGGTCCATTCGACGTAAGCTGTCCAGAACGCCCGGCACTGGCCCGCTGACGTCTGACCCACGCAGACCCCCCTCGGTCTGAGCCAAGCCTACACGATCGCGTCCGGCTTCATCACCTCTTGCCCTTCCACAAACCCTAAGCTTCCCGCCACCCGGTTTGCGACGCTCACGCTCCCTGACCCCGCCAGTGCATGGCCGGGTTCGACGACGCCGATCTCGTTCATCGCCCCCAGCAACCTCGATCGTTCCACGAAGCTATACGGCGCGTTCCTGAGTGGCCAGGAGGCACTGATAGTACCTTTGTCCGACGACAGTAAGAGCGTCAGCGTCCCCGATACTCTGCGTGGTACGGTCTATCTCCTGGTCACGACAGGCGCGGATGGAGTGGACGACAGCAAGACCATCGCGGGCCCTGCGCTGCTAGAGTTTTCGTTCAACGCGAATTCGGGCTTGCAGAAGCCGTTGCTGTAACGGATTATAGAACTGAGACTTTGCAGTGTTACCGTCTGCCTATACTCTTCAATATATCACCCGGGTTGCATTACAATGATACATAGCCAAACTGAACGCGGCGTCACCCCTTCTGCTCGAAGTACCTGAGAATGACTCTTCACTATCCTATCATAAATATCGACCTGGGCCTTTTCTGATGGAGGGGTTTGCGCCGTAGTTTATGGTTACCTTCTGCATATGCGTTCGTCTCAGACTGCATCAGAGCAAGCCAGAAATGCTGATTCAAAAAAAAGAAGAAAAGAGCCAGAAAGAGAATTTCTTTTTTTGCTTTTTTTTGGGACAAACCTCACGTTGCGGCCCGGGCCGGGTTTGAGACCACGCCAACTCTTGCGCCGACTCCTTGGCCGACTCGGACACCAAGTCACTCCAACGAACTTGTGGACACTCGAGTCAAGGACCGTTTCCGTCTGCCAGAGAAATACTGGTGAAGCTTCTAGTTGCTGCAGCACCTTACTTTCCGTGATATATCCCCACCCTAGTGATGACAGCTGTCGTGACTTGCGTAGCCCTAGCACGTCGAACCCAGCTTTGTCTCGGTCCCCGTTTTGTTCCCCAGAGACAGCCCTCTGGGAACGTCGGGTGCTGTCTGTCTCGACATACCGTCCATAGAGAGGGCGTCCATCCTTCGAGGCGGGGCCGCGCCTGGCTTAGACTTCTTAGCACAAACGGCCGTCATATCTAAGCTGAGATTTGGCTATCTGGTCAGGCTAGCACTATAGTTTACAAGAATGGTGCTACGATTGTTCTTCAAGTATGGCCTCTCCAACGAGCCGGTTTCGTCGTTCCCTGAGTGGTCGTCGATGTTCCAGAGCGTACATAGCACGGTACTAGAAGTCTAGAACGTCGTGTGATGAACCGCGCTGACTTAAGAGACCACAAGGAAGGTCACCATGACGAGCCAATTGAATTCGTGCTCACACACTGCTGTCCTAGATTGACACTGAGCCATGGTATTCGATTGCTGTGTGGAACCGGTATGAAAGCCCTATTATGTCATCGTAGGGCAGATAGAGCGGATCGTGCACTTCCTGCACCGATGGTTGTCACCGGATCGGCCGGAAAATCTATGTCCGGCGTAATTATTTCTGAACTTCTGCTGGTGGGAACGACGTTCCCCACACGCTCCCTCAAGCCAAGTAAGACTGAATCCACACACACAAAAGTGTAAAAGGTGCGAAGTTTCTCGCCTCTGTGCTGGAAGTCTTAAGTTTCCGGCGGGGGGCATCCTGTTTGTTTTTTTGTGCTTGGAGTGCCGCGGCGGGATTCGATATAAGTGCGGAGTTATGCAGGCAATAGCAGTCGATACGATTCTTCCCAAAGGGACCACGTGCATCACGAATCTTTGGCCGTGCCACCACGACCCCGCATTCTACGGGTGACGACGCCGCCAAGTTCTAGCGCCAGACGTGAAATGCCTTGCAGTGAACCCGGACCTTCACCCCAATTTTACAGACAAAGCTACTGTAAGTCGGTATTCATTTGACTACAGTGCTCATAAGCTACAATGTCCAAACGTCAAACTTCAAAATGAGCGGGTATTGCTTGTAAGCTATTGTTCAGGGTCCACGAAAACTTGGACCATGTGCAAAAGGGGAATTGCTACCAAAAAATGCCGCGGGATTAAAGCCCACCTAACCCACGACACCCGAGGCCGTGGTTGGAAAGTCCACGTCACTGCACTTTGAGGGTCACGTTCTTGATCTCAAACAGTGGGAACGGCCCGGCCTGAAGAACGTTTGTCGTCAGCGTACCGTGCCACGAAAACTCAAAACTTAAATAGGATCGCCACTTACGCCAACGAGCGACAGGTGGGTCACGGCAAGCTGCGCCGTCTCGTTGGTCTTGAAGGAGCTTGGCACTTTTACGGTGAAGTTCTGCTGCGGCACGTCCTGAGGCGTCTTGGTCGTCGGGAACTGGGGATTGTAAGGGCCCGCGTAGAGGGTGGTGCCGAGGTCGTCAGATGGCTTTGGGCAGCCACCATTTTTAGGACACCGCAGCAAGGAGATCACAATCGCAACTTCCTGGGAGGACGTCAGGGTGTCCTACCAGAGCGTGTTTTATTTTAGCGCCCATCCAAGCACGGTAGATTTTGGCTGGATTCTTACGGGACGGTTGACTTGCACTATGAATTGTTTACCAGGCCCGATGTGCGTGTTGTGGTGTGGATAACCAATCTCAATAGTCTGCGCGAATGCACAGACGGCGAGCGAGGCGAGACTAAGGAATGACGCGAGCTTCATTGGATCCGATTCGGCGGAAGGTGTGGTAGACGCGGGAGGAGGTCCGATCAGCTGGAAGGGGGAGGGAAGATGTGGGTCGCGGAGTCCTTTATAATGACTATGTTGGTGCTGACCACGGCTAGACTGTATCCCGTGACACTCTCCGAACTCCGAGTTATCACTCACGAAATCATGGCGTCCACTCGGCGCCTAGGGGCTCGGCAGCCCGATAGGCGCGATCGCTTGAGGTTTCTCCGGGCGCAAGAATCCGATGGCCTGAGGAAACGAGAACGAATTGCGGTTCACGGTTGCGCGGACTTGGCAAGCCGAGTGAGGGTACGTTTTGCATGCGCTGAGCACGCAGCCCATACGGCGGCGCATCAGCAAAAAAAGGAAAAAATTTCGGTGCTTGCCGGGATACCAAATTATTTGCATGAATTATAACCTAATATAAGTGTTTGCAATTCTACTGCAATTCTCATGTCCGTTTATAGGCAATCACTACTTCCAGATAATTCGTGTGCTCTTGTCGCAAGCGCTTACAATTTCATGGCCAATTCGTAAGCACTTACCAACTTTTGATTATACTTGTGGCCTAATACTGGAATACTGGTAAGCGTTGTTAGATTACAGTAAGTGATTAATAAAGGCAACAAGATATGTATTCAAAACCCGGCTAAATACATGACGTCCGCTACAGTACAGTAACTAAAGTAACTGTGATGTAGGTTGTGTCACCGTGACTGGGATCGCGCAGGCGTGTCTTTGTCGTCATCCGTGGCGCGTCTCCGAATCCCCGCCGTCGCGCTGTCGTTGTCGGGTGCAAACGGGGATTGTGGCTAACGTTGCCCCCCCTGCACCGCACCACATTGTCGTCACTGGGGTACACGGGGATTGCGACTCGCATTGGTGAGCCCACCCATGTGCCATTGCCATGGTTGGGAGCGCACGCAGTTGCGGCTCACGTTACCCCCGCCGCCGCGTCGTCGCCCTCATGTCGCGTCCATGGAACACAGGTGCTGTCTCACCTTGGTGGAGGGGCTACCCTGCCACCACATCGTCGTCGTTGGGAGGCCCACTTTGCCCCTGCTGCATCTTGATCGTGGTCGGTGGCATACGGGGGTTGGGGACCATGTCGACACTGTGCCGTTCGCTGCCGTGTCATCGTTGTCATTGTCGGACACGCAGCGCGCACCAGGGTTGCGGCTGGCTGAGTGAGCACCGCCCCCGACCCCGCGTCATTGTCATTGTCGTCGGGTTATTGCTCGCATTACTGCCGTCGCCACGACCAGGGTTGCGCGTGGCCGAGGTATTGTGATGGTCAGAGACCTAGGCCGCTAGTGGCTAGCATTGACGCAGCTGCGTCGTCGTCGTTGTCACTCTTGCAGTGGCGTTGTCCACCATCACCGCACGCTCCACGCGGTAAGAAGATGGCAAGCACGACAGCGCCAAAAAAGGCGCCTGACATAGCTCGTCGGCTTCAGCTGTTGCCAGTGTGGTGATGGAGAATGCCAGTGCTATGCAGATCTGGACTACAGACGCGGTAATAGGAAAATAATAACTTTGGGGAAACTCGCCTGCCCCAGCCCCATCGATCGGCGTAGGACTTCAGCCATTCCGTTAGTATTGCCCTGTTCCCAGTTTTCCTGAGATGGAAGGCATCACAGGTCTCGGAAGCCCGTCCTTGGGAGGCTATTCCTAGGGCAAGAAGCGAGTGGAGGAAGCACGTCTTGTCAGTGTCATGGGGCAAAGAGCGCAGCAGAGCCGGATGATCACTCACAGGTCATAGCACACCACCTCGTGTACACCGTCGATGAGCTTTCCCAGGAAGGCACTTCAATGGTGGCAATGAGCGTGACATGGACAGATTATCTCGTCGTATTTCGAAGGGAAGCACTGGTAGGGTTGACTCAGACGAACAAGACGATCCAATTGTTTGATACTGTTTGGGAAGGTCCAAACAGATCCCGTGACGCGCGACGCGTCTATCTGTTGATTGGTCTGAGTGGTAAGTTCATTTTCGTTCCCTGGCCACCGTCGTAAGTCCATCACATCTCTCTTCCCTCCATCACCAACTTACCTTCATCTGCCACAGTGGCTTTGCCGTCTGCCATTGCCGCGTGACGGGTGACGTCCTAACCCACTGCCAGCTGTCCTTCCTCACAACGACTCAAGGCAGCCAGCCAGTACGTCTCCGTCTCCGAGTGTAAGTCCCACCAAGATAAGAATTTCAGTCAATGTGACCTCGCAATGTACTCACACTGATTGTAGGCCTCTCACTACGACACAACTGCCTTGGCCTCACTTCTCACCACCTCAGCCATTCACGATACCTCAGCCACTACAAACATGTCGTCTGTTTACTCTACCTCCCCGGACGCCACTACCACTCGTAGGTTTTTCCTTGAACCTCTGACTAGAGTTCACTTATACTTATACAGACTAGCCTGACCTGTCGCGCATGTTCACAAAAAAAAAATTGTGCCGGTCCATTGAGGTATTACACCGTACTCACTCATTGCAGGGTCACAGCCGACATCACCAAGGCCACCACCTCGCGTGGATTCTCGGCCACACCATTGGCATTCGTATTGGTTCCAGGACACGGCAGGAGTACAGGTGCTAGGTAGGGTGCGGCGGTTTCTCACCATTTCCGTGTGACAGCACTGACTCCATGATGTATTACGTACCAGGAATCGACGACGAATATACGTGCTGAAATTGCATGCATCAATTCAACCCACTGTGTGGTGAGCACTCCATCTTTTTTTTGTGTTGATTCTCAGTCCACAATTTATGTCCGTCGCCACCGCTACGAGGGAACCACTGAACCCCAACACCCATAACAAACACAGCCACGACATTCACGCGACGACAGCGACATGACAGTTACAACAGCAATAGTGATGGTGGTGGTGGGGATGGACGACACGACGATGATGACGATGATGGTAGCCAACAGTGGTAGGATGGTGGACCGGTGGTGAGGGATTTCGAATATATGATTATTACATTCACTGTATCTAGTCCGGTGTGAAATATATTATAATTCTTGAAAGTATTTGCCAGACAGAACTGATCATTGGTGCTTAGAACCCACAAAAGCGACCATAATCTCGACAACCGATTGTAAACCATTACAAACCTTGAGAATAATTGTGCCGCATTACACCAAATTGCCAAAATGACATGACTCGATAAGATCTTATAATTCCGGCGAGACTTATACCATTTGTGGCCAATATGATACCTTATAATCACTTAAAAGTTTTCTTCTTTTTTGCTGATGGCAGTGGCGAGATAGGCGCGTAGGGTTCATGCGCGTTAACCCGCTGTACTCCCGCTGTTGCCCGCTTTATTTAAAACTCGGCCCGCCGGGTCCGCAGAAGGTGCGTGATGACTCGAGATTTCTCCTTCGTTTCGCCGAGCAACTCGGTGCAGCATACCCTACATTGAAAGTTCAGAACCCGCCGGAGTCGGATATGTAACATCATATGTTTGACATTTTCATCTTGGCCTGAGCTTCCGAGTCGAGCCCTGTCCCCTTTGCTACTTCCAGCTCGCCGACCGCTCGACCAAATGAATGAATTCTGAATATCTGAATCCATACCGTGGTCGTTAGTGTTGATCGATGTGAAACGCAACCGAAGAACCGGAGAGTGAGTGATCCGTGGTCACAAATTGCAATCACTTGCCCTTGCCCAGCTGTGCATGCGTTCACGAAGCCACCTCCGATTAGTACTATGGTCCCTAAGCCTCAGGCATGAGGCTTGAGAAGATGCTTGTGTAGTTGCATTGCCGTGCCCTCCCCCTCAAGCCTGAGGCGGAAAATTAGGATTCAAGTTTGGGGTACTAGAGATGAAAATAGTCTGGACGTGTGTAATTGGAGTGAGCGCAGCCTCTGTGTCATCATCGTGCGGGATTGACGCTTTTTTTTGGTCACGATATTCATGGCTTTTTGGCTTGATACGTTCTTTGCTCAAGCCATAGCACATGGTCTCCCAATCACATATACATCTAGACCTATATCTCCCTTCCCTCTGCGGTAGCCATTTCATCAGATCGCAAGTAGAGGGAGTAGGCCGAGTAGGGGTCGTCCAAATCTGTTTCGCCCGATGGATGTCTAATCGCGAATAGGGTTCCATGCGAAAAGCCGTCACAAGCCTCGCGATAGAGATCTATGGTTTACACACGACCCTAGCATGGTTGGATCCGCACGCACGGATACACACCACGAAGCAAGAATAACACACTGTGGTGTAAGTGGCGTTTATTTTGCAACAGCAGACTTATGTCGGAGAAGCAATTGAAACACGTGACCATGCTCACATGCGTGGGATCTTGAACCAGCCATGACCAGATGACCGACACTTTTCGAGCAGACAAGCTAGTCAAGGATCAAGCCCCTCAAGGCGCATTCCGAATCATACCGCCCGTCTTCAACGGACAATCTAGCTGTTCCAGACAATTACACCGTCGATTAGAAACCGTGTATCATCATGTCGGGTGCAGCCCACCCTACTCACGAGCTGCATCGCGGCGATGTTCCTTATGAAGCTCCATTCGTCCGATCCGCCTCACCAAACGATTCGCTGACAACGGCGTATGGAGCAGATGAGACGAGCTTATCAGACGTAGAGCTCTCCGAAGATTTATTTTCGACCAAGGTGCTTGGAGAATTACGCATTCACGAGAAACGGGAGGAGGAAGAACGTGCCGAAACGCGGCCGCTGCTTATGCCACGGCCTCGTCGTGGCGCGGCCTCTAATGGAGACGAGAAAGGTGTGGATGATCCGCTGCGGTCGTATGCCATGAGTCACGACAGCTATAACTGACTTGGCTATGTATAAAGTCATGTTTGATCAAGTTATGCGCTCTCTACGGTGGCACGTCGAACAACTTGAGGACCAAGATACGATCGAGACTGCGCTGCAGCGGCGGACAAAGGCAGTCCCAGAAACAGGGCAATCGGCTAGTGAAATAGACATGATAATGGAGAATATGATGGAACCACAGGGCAGGCCACCTTCGAGTTCAAATGGCATGAATGTCGACGGGTCTCACGGACAGTAGATGAACTTGTCACTACGGACACGTGATCAGATATGAGGTCGCGACAGGCATGCGCGTTATTTGTTCTTGTTTGGGGAGTGTTCATTTCCCCAGTGCGTGTCAGCGTGTCTCTTGTACCTGAAGTTGTTCTCAACCTCCTTTCATTGCTGTTGTCGGTGTCCTCTCCGCCGGCAACGCTTGGGTGTATCTTCTGGTCTCCGTGTACAATTAGTCTCGTCTTCCATTTATCATGTCTTCAGAACAGCCTCCTTCCAATGCCCCTGATATCTTTTCCCTTTCCGATCGGGTTCTCGCCGAAAAGCTCCAGTTTGTCAAAGAGGTACGTTCTGCCCGCCTCGGTGGCGATTCGTCGCTGACGACTGTGACGCATATAACCTCTTAGATTGGGTTTGGAAATTGGGGCAGCGTTTGGTTGTGCCGACCGAGAGTACCGGACAGTGCCGACGACACTAAACTCGCGGTGAAGCTTGTGCACCGATCGAAGACAACAACGACGGCAGCCCGCGTTCGGTCTTTGTTTGTAACATTCTGTGCGACATCATTGCGCGTCACTAACGGTCCTCCACGCAGGTGGAACGAGATGAAAGTGGTCAGGACGTTCAAGAATGATCCCCACCCTTCGATCGTGCCCTTCCACTCTTTCATTATCACCCCTTCTTACGCACTCATCACGATGTGAGTATATGCTGCTATTTGTGTCACCTCGGATATGGTTTGCGCTCGTACTGATGTGGTGCCTCATTAAAGGGAGTACCTTCCGGAACTTGTACCTGTTGAGGTTCCAGAGCATAGAGCCAAGGATTGGTTTCGTTCACTCCTCTCCGGCGTCCAATTCCTCCACTCTCGGGGAGTAGTACATAATGACATCAAGTGAGTCGTGAGCTCACGTGCCAGTCATGAACAAGACCTAATGGTGATCCGACGTAGACCTGCGAACATTCTCTTATCTGAGAGACAAGTACCTGTCTTGGTCGATTTTGGATTTGCGGAAAAGTATGACTTAGAGGGCACAAAGGCATTCAGTTCGAACCTTACGTACGGTACCCCCGAGGTATGTGCTCTTATTTTGTTCTTGCGTATCCACCAACTCGAGGCCGTTTCCAGTACCTATCTCCCGAACGAGCAAGAGGCCTTGCACACGACACTCGCAAGGCAGACATTTGGTCTCTTGGTGTGACATTCTTCGAGATTCTCGTCGGGCGCACGCCATTCGAGCATACGGAAGGTGAACAGTTTGCTACGAAAGCTGCCTTAGAGGACTACTGGGGACGAACGGTGAGGCCTCTCCATTGTGCTCTGTTGTTTTACTAAGGATGTCGGGTCAGATGCGCGGAAAATGGTTGGGCAGTTGGAAAATGTCCAAAGGCATTGAGAAGATGTTACATCGGATGATCCAACCGAACGCCGATGTCCGATGCACTGCGCCCGAGGCCCTAGGTGATTCATATTGGAACGCTCCACTACCGGTTCCCAAAAAAGCGACGAACAGCGGAACGCCAGATAATACAAGGCCGCGTAATGACACCCCGGTCCTGTCATCACGTCAGGTGTCTAAGGGTAAACCACCCAAACGCGAGCGGGTAGAGAAGCGGGACGAGGACAAAGAGAACGCCCCTGTAACTACGCCGAACTCGAAGAAGAATCCCGTTCGGCAGCGGGTCCTCTCCGGATCGGGTGGTAAGTTTCCGTTTTTCGGTCGAGTTGGAGAGAGTTTACAATATTCATCCAGTCCTCGGCTTAGCGAAGAAACGCCCTGATGTCAATGCTCACATGCTCACACCACTACGTCACAAAGAAAACGTGTCCGCACGCAAGCAGAGATCCCCGAAAGGCCAAGAAACGGTGAACGCTGCTGTCCAACAGGGACCTACTCTGCGGAAGCAGCCCACATCGCGGAGTATAACTCGCAAGCCTTCTGCTTTAGGAGATCGCACAGTTCAGACGCGGAACGCCGAAAATTCACGAGCGGGTCCCCTCGACAAAAGCGTAAACGAGACGGATAGAAGCACCGGAAGTGTTCGCAATCGCATGCGCGAGTGGGAACTCGAGCGAGCGAGGCTGCGGGAGATGGAGCGCGTTGGCGAGTCTGACAATCAACAAGAGGAAGAACGCCCGGTACCCGTTCGCAAACCGTCGAGGCTCAGGGACAACGCTTTGCCTGTCCCAGGGTCACCTAGTTCGTCCTCCCTTCTGACATAAGTGCGCATCGTGTTGTGACCTTC
This sequence comes from Lactarius hatsudake, assembly GCA_024734325.1. NCBI lineage: Eukaryota > Fungi > Basidiomycota > Agaricomycetes > Russulales > Russulaceae > Lactarius > Lactarius hatsudake. The sequence goes on along the minus strand of JANSJP010000032.1, from coordinate 103,953 downwards.
ATTTCTACAGACACGCCGCCTTCGCCCGCAAAATCGGATGACCTTTTCGCGCAGACCATGTCTGCGAAACTCTTCAAGCCAATCAGGGAGGCAACCGTGTCACCCACACCAACGCCACCCTTACCAGGTACGCTTTGTTGACTACGATCGTACTGTACCCTTGACCTTGACTATAGTAGCAGACGAAGTGGCATTACCAATGCGTGAACCGTTTACCCGAAATGCGTCAGCGAACGAGTCGAGTTTAAGCCTCCTCAAGCAGAGCCTGAAGTTCCCACTAGGTTACTTCCTTCATTCGCAACCGATATGGCGGTATCTCTGATTTTTTATTCTAGGCAAGACGGTTGAGTTATACAAGTCCTCTATTGGCCTCATTGGACGTCGCCAAAGCGCAGCTAATTCAAGCTCCCCGCAAGAGCTGAGCGAGCGGCCGTCTTGGGAGAGGGAGATCCTTCATGAAGGTAAGGCTTGAATTGTATCGTATCGCGATCATTTGATCACGAAGCATCTCGTAATAGCAAACTCGTCATTGCCCGCCGTGCAACAGGCTGTCCGAAACCGGCGAGTGGGCGCAGACAGTCGTGCCGATCGCATGACTATCTGGCTTCAGAATGTCGAGAGTACGTTTGCTATCTGTCAGGCTGGAAAATCAACTCATGCCAACCGCTGCAGAGGTAGTCTCCGATGCTCGGCAAAATTTTGCATCTTCGAATATCAGCTTGCTTCCTCCACTTCCCGTTGCTCCTGGACCCCAGACTCGCCGGCCGTCTCGTGACCGCTCTTATGAAAATTCATGCAACTCCACGAGGCCTTCGCGCAAGGCCCCTGCTGCTAATCAAATCTTCCACCTTGAGGAGGACTCAAGTGTAGACCAGAGCGGCCTTTCGTTGGCGACTTCTGCGCAAAACGATAGTACTCTTTCAGATGTTCCCCAGGCTTTCCGGCCAGGAGGCCCTTCTCGTTCCGCGTTTTCGTTTGACAGTCCGCGGCCAACCCGCCGTGCGACAGTCCTTGGGCGCTCGCCGGAGACATCGCGCAGCTTAGACATCGACGTCGACATGACGCCGTCGAAGCGCAGGGAGAAATCCAAATCGGCAAACGACCTGAAGCGCCTCATACGTCCTATCTCCAAGGTGCAATTTGAATTGGATAAACGTGAGTGCAGTTGCGACACCTTATTTCCTCTAGTGCTAATTAATTCGTGCAGTTGCGGCCAAGTCACGAAGTCTCTCCACTGTGCTTGATCGGAATCTCTTTACCCCGGATCCTATTACCCCTGCAGATCCAGATACCTCTGAGAGTTCAAGCGGCCATGTCTCTCCCCAGAGCCCTGACCGTGACAGCCTCATGGACTCGCCATTTGTTGTGCAACCATATCCTACTCGCAAGCAACTCGTACCCTCTCCAGCCATGGACTCCCCCACCCAACGCCATGTTGAAGGCGTTTACGACCGCTTCCTCATGGCCACTAGCGGGGTGAAGCGCGTTGGTAAAGGCTACCAATCATCCCACGTCAAGCCAGTTTCAACGAGCATGTCGTCCTCGTCCTCATCGAGGAGTCCGGGAAAATTCTTCCATTCAACCCGTCGACCAATGCCTCCACCCGTATCCAGCGCAGACAAATTCGCTGGAACTAGCGTTGATGAGCTCGGCGTGATGCAGCCTGGCAGTACGGGCGTTGATACCTCCGGCCTGCGAGAGGACCGCGCTGGTGCTTCAAATGTAGTCGGTCGCGCGCTCAAGGCACTCGTCGCCGGGAAGACGGTGGTGAAAAAACCATCACGCGCGCGTTATTAACGAACTGCCGTTCACCTTAGTTTCCACTTATCATCCATTTCTATCTTTCTTCCCATCTCCATCTTCATCTCTCGGTCTTCCACGCCTTGTATCCCACTTTCTCATCAGTTGTTTATACCATCATGACACGGCTTGCATCACATTATTTACTATTTCCCTTTCCCACCTATCGCTTCCTGCGCTGCGCCGTTTCTCTGTGGATATGGATAAGTTCTCCCTTTGTTATATATTGCTATCGATCTGTCGCGCACGTAGCTAGGATGTCACTCACGAGCTGGATCTTCTTTATGTTTTCCACGTTCCCCTCACGCCGCTACACGTCCCTTTACCACCGACCTTCACGCTCTCCGATGTTCTATTCTGCATGTATATAATCCATCACGATCATTCTAATGAATTGCAACGCTTCTTTCCCTCGAACAACGCAAGTGCCTGTGAAAAAGGATATATACTCGGGTGCGTGGCATCGCGGTCTGTTGCTGGGCTCGTTCATCCTAGGAAAACCACAGCCGCTTCACGCCGTCGCTACCAGCACCGCTGTCGCACCGCCACTACGAGTAGTAACTCAATGAATTATTATTTGGTGAATACAGTTGTTCGGACCGCACTGGAGAGTAGACCGAAGGTCTCCCGGTAAAGGTCCAACACGAATATATTTAGGACGAGTCAGAAACTGATTTCAATCGGCACACGCTGCCACGAGAAATAAGAACATGATTGTTCCAGAGGCTACGGATTGAAGGGTCAGGAGTCCAAAAGGTGAAAGAAAATGTGTACGGGCAAGCAAGCGGATGGTGAGGGAGTCGTAGGCTGACGAAAGAAATGGGGAGTTGTCTCCCAAGGTAGAAGTGTTACAGCGTTCATGCAGCGTAAGGCACGTGGAAGAGACTGCGAAGAGTTGCATCTTTGGATCGTTGGATGTGATTTACAGTAGCACCGCAGAGCACAATGTCACCACATTCAAACCAGCATTTTGAGTTTGCGGATGGCTAACGTAGACAGGCAGGCGGCCCAGAACCTGCGGGGAACGACGAACACAAACTGCCCTCTCGTCGTCAGCGGTACGATTCCTGCGAGAAGGAAGCAACCGTCCCAGGTCCGGTTGGATGACCCGACTCTGAGAACCGAAAAGACATCCGCGGCGTCATGGACGAACAAATCTACCACGATTTTCCAATACTGGTACATCATACAAAGACGTCACGTCAGCCTAGATCCGGGGGTACTCCAAGCATCCGTGCTAGCGGATTTAAATGTATGCCCTTTTGCGCGGGCGGCCGCGGTAGAATTGCGTCATCTCCGTGGTCGAAATGCCATAAAGCCAGTCGTTTCTCTTCGCCAGGTCCCTCCGGTTCCTTGATCACCATGTGGGGATGCTTCAGCTGAATCTCCATCTTCAGCCATTTGCAAAAGACGCCCGCTTCGCTCGTTGCTCCACATATATAGTTCTGGTACGAATGGTTCCGGTGCTCGGACTCGAGTCAAATGCGTAATGAGTTTGGGCACCACACAAGTGAATTCGTTCAAGGGTTCGGGTTTCACGAAGTACGACAGTCTGAGGTCAGCCAGACGCCGACGAGAGTATCCAAGTATGTTTTTGCGGAGACTGAATTCGTTGCCAGTCAACTGAACTATGCATTTCGCACCTGCCAGTGTTTGGAGAAATCCGTGGGTCGCAAGATAGGAAGTATGGAAGTTCCGACTAGCAATATTGCCGCACCGCGACGATAAGAACAGGCCGTAAAGCCTGTCAGTGCGACTGCAAGCTACGGTTTCAAAGTATTTCCGGAGAGGTAACTACAAACCTGATCACAGCATATAGTTTTGCCCCTTAAAGCTTGAAGCTTGAAGGCTATACAAGCAACTCAATCCTAGAGATCATGACCAAAGAAAATGAAGCTTAAGTATTGGTTTGCCATGGCCCACGGGGCTTCGGATACACCATGTGGTATTGACCCGACTTCAGGTTCTCAGTCGGGGTCAGTCCGTGGCTCACGGGTTGCATCAACTTGATACCATAGAGATACCTGCAGTTCCACTTCTATTTCCACTCTTACACGGAGATGCTACATAAACGCCCTGCGTCCCAGCCACTGGCAGGCTCTTCGGTGTTCCCGTCTTTAGCGCTCTTTCTTGCCCTCTTAATCGCCAGTGACTAGTGACTGGTGACCCCCTCAGGTTGTAATCGTGTGCTACCACCGGCTCTCTCTTTGCCCTCCGTCCTCACCACTGTGCCCTCACAAACTTGAACTTCGCGAATCGCGACGCCCTTTGCAGCACCCATGGACGACATGCGTGCGAAGCACACCTGGGATGCCGTCCCATCTACCTGGGAGTACCTCGGTGCCAGTGGCCCTCCCGCCAACACCGCAATCGACCTTTACGTCACACTCGGGCACCACACCGCGAGAACTATGAGATCAGCGATCCAAAGCACCCAAGGCATCTTTAACGCTCTTCCGTGCACGCATGTACTCACACATTATGCTGCCCCGTTGGCACCTGCGAAGTGTGGCGTGACAAGCTCAGCGACCTGCTCCGAGCGGGTCGCTGAGCTTGTCACGCAGCACCCAGATACGCCTGAGCTTGTCGGTTCCCGGTTCGCATACTATGGTGTTACCGTCCTCCTTCATCTGAACGACACACAGGAGCAACTGACTGACGATCACTAGCGTGCCCGTGTCCCGAGTCGACGAACTGCCTGGACCGACATTTCGGGGCTTTTTAAACGACAGCAATATAACGGCACCACTTTGAAACATGCATTCGAGACGCTAATGGAATAGGTAAGTAAATTCCGCAAATCTCCCTACAATCTCCGAGTCAAAGCACATTCATTTCGACCCTTCAAGACACGAAGGGATACCTGGACGACATCAGTGAACATAGGATAGATCACCACTCCAGGTCGCAATAAAACTCGGCCCTCATCCGTTGCAAGCCTGAGACGTATCGTGTACTGACCTGCGCATCCTTACTTCCCCTCTCCCAAGCGCACAATGTGTCCCGGAATTCACAGCACTTGACACGCCGCTCTGTCACTCCCCCACTTGTCGAACAGAAAATCATCAGGATGAAAGGGCGGTAGATTTTAGAACCAAAGTACGCATTTAATGAGGTGTCACATAGATCTATACTCAAAATGTACTCGAATGGAACACATTGGTAGCTACGACAGATTCTAGCTTGTTTATAACAGTAGCTGGCGACTCTTGGGGTGGCTGCGAAAGACAAGACGAAGGACAACAGACAACCAAGACGATCGACACGGTGGGGCAGTGACGACAACTCTGGAAGAGAGTTCAATCTCCGCCCGCGACGTCCTCGAGACTACCACTACCACAAGCGTACAAGAAAGAAAACATCTTATCGCTCATTCCCTCTCTGCCCAGCGTTGCAAACATCCGAATTCTCCCGACGCAATTCAGACCGTACTTCAAGCTTTAAGTCCTGGGTCGATCGATTCAATAGCGGAGGTGCGAATCTGACAGGTGGCTTAGTCCACCAATGAATGTGTGTTCGCAAAAAACGCGTAGAGGACGTTTACGGTTCTCTGTGCGTTTTTTGTGAAGACCGGCATCTACTAGGACAACACCTTCGCCATGAAGGTGTAGGCTCGGCAGATATTGGTGATTCTGTCAAAGACTTACGCTTCGATACACTGATTCGTCGGACATTTTCGCCCGCCAAGTCGTCTTCACCGGCATCGGTGTCCTCCTTATTGTGAGTGATCTCGTTTGCCCCCTCCTCACGGCGCTGTAAAACCGGAGTCTCTTAGGTTGTACTGGAGTCAAATCGTCCTTGTCGACGTCTTTTGAGCGCATAAAAGACTTCTACAGACGAGTTGGCGCTTACACAGACGCTCGGATGAACCTGGTTACAAAGGAGTCCGAGTCGAACGAGTGAACTTATCGTTTGCGGTTCGTTGTTCCTGACTTGTTGATCCCGAGAACTATCTGAAGAAGCTTGTGGGACAGGGTTCAACGGAGGGATATTGACCGTGTACTTACTGTAAGAGGCTGGACTATGATGAGGTTTGAACGGCGAATGCACAGGTTCTGAGTTTCCCACAAAGTGCATTACGAACGGAAGGAATTTAGAGCCAATGTGAAAGGAGCTTGCGACGGCATGAGTAGGATCGACGCGAAGGTGAACGCGTCCGAGTCAAGACGTTATAGTAAAGACAAAATAAACGACGGCAGCGACGAGATCAGCACTGTCAAAGAGTCACAGATGGTGCGCAACGCTTGTTAGGTACACGAACACTATTCTAAACGATTTATACCCCTAGGTAGTCGTGTTCCGCAAACGATCTGGTACAACTCTTCAGATACATCACGCACGGTCCCTTCCAGCTAGAGCCCGTTCATCGTAGCGACACTCGCGGACGACTCGAGCAACATGCCGACATGTAAATTTGCCTTTGCAAGTGTTTTATCATTATTACCGCGACGAGAATTGTATTTGACGGCTCTTTGTGGTTCGCGGACGAGGTATTACGGTCTGGTCGGTCTGCGGTACTGAGATAAGTTTGGACACTGGTGGGACCCGCTAGCTGAGAGGACCGCGAACTTTATCCAGAGAAGCCAGACGACACCACGGAAAACGGGGACGACCTCGAGGCGATCCGAACGAGTAGGCGAGGTGTGACACCTGGATGGACGGATCTGATGAAGTGGACGTCTACCCGACCCGGGCGAAGAGGAGCCGTCGATTAGCGAGAGGAGAGCAGGCGAGGCAAGAGCACAGGTGGGAATGACAAAAGAGCAAACCGGGAACTGCAGATGCTTTTCGCGCCCCATCTTCTAGGAGAAAACTTTCCATCGAGTAGAATGACGAGTAGATGAGCCGACATTACACAGGCGCGCTGCTGAAGGTAACATTCTCGGAAAGCTTCGATGATGGAAGACGACGACGAGCTCGGCTTCACCAACTTCACACTTATCAAGGCCTCACCTGCGGTCGTCCAAAGGTGGGAACCAGAGTAGTCTCAGTAGTGCCACCTTTTCTCCGATTGAGGCCCTGAGCGTTGCAGTTCCCGTGAATTTGGCCAATTACTTGGCGATTTCGCCCAAATTTTCGCCCATTCGTCCGTCATTTTGCAGAGGCCGAAAGTCATTCATTCTATGGGCGAAAGCCGTGAATAGCGGTTTCGATCGGGCTTCAGCGCAACAAATTTTTTTTTGATAAGTGGCAAATGATAATGGGAGCGTAGTAGCTACTAGGATGTCCAATGAACAACGGATACAGGGTATAGAGCGACGATTGTCATAATGGCGCAGGAGATGGAACACAAGCGAACACAAAAGAGAAATTATCAACATATCTCCAATTTAGCGTCGCGCAAGTTAGGGTACTCCCTACCATAGGCTCCGCCTTTCAGCGAAACGGATCATTGTGCGCTTACCTAGTCCCATCGGGCCCTCAGGCTGATATGGGATCCGTAGCACCAACCCCCTTCTCGGCGCTCGAGCTAATGCCTGCTACCTCTGAGTTGATCATAACGCTTCCTGGCTGGTTTCCCAACATGTTCTCCAGGCTGAGGTGGAAGCCGTCGATCTTCTCGTCCCACTCGCGCGAGACTTCCTTCCCATGGATCAACTGGAACGCCTCAACCTCACGCAGGAAACGATTAAGAGCCTCTACCCGAAGAAGTGATGCCTGGCGCTTGTCCGAACCACGTGTGCATGCCGAGTAGAACGTCACGAACGTCGACGCACCACTGAGGACGGAGATCGCGACCGATAACTAAACGACGATTTCAAAAATGGGTTACGCTGAAGAAAGGGGGTGTGAATCCGCACATTTTTACCTCTAAATGCAGCACCCAAAGCCATGGCGCCGATGATAACTTGGCCGGAAATGGCGACACTGAGGGCCCAATCGGTCCATTGTGCTGTACGACGCGCGCGCACAAAGAATCAGCAAAAAGGACCCACGGTGCGTAGTAAAATTCGTCTCATCTCTCACCTGTCTGCGCAGCTTTTTTACGCTCTGCAGTGGCAGCAGTAATGATCGGCTGCAATCGATCACCGACTGACTTTTCGCGGTACTGATCGAGGGAGAAGTCTCTACTAGTATCGTCACGAGGCTGCAAAACAGTTTTGCCGCGCGACGAAATAAAGGGAGGGGCGGGAACAGTTGGATCTGCAGCAAATCGTGTTGCGAACGCAGGTGGAGGTGGAGGTGGTGCAGACACAGGTGCATTTGCTAGGGTTGACGCGCGCGCCGAGTGAGGCGTTGGAGAACCCTTGGAGGTAATTGGCGGAGGCGGCTGAGAGATCATCGTTTGTACGGTGCCGAATGGTAAAGTTGGAACAGGAATGACACAGGGGGGGGTCAGTGACGCGGTTGGAATCGAATGTCACTCGAACAACGAATCTCACCTGTACGGTGACACCTTTGTTGTGCTCTTCAAAGCCAGAGAACATCTCTACAATCTTGCGGTATGATCCTAGATGCGTTGCTAATTGCCGTGGGGTCTGTTCGTTGGCATCCGGTACGTCCACCTTTGCGCCACGGTCTAGTAAGAACCGGATAAGCTCCAGGTTCCCAGAGGACAACGCGAGATGCAACGCGGTGGTGAAGCCCCCCGTATCTACGTTCACATCGGCACCGTAGTCGAGTAATAACTGGGCGACCTCAAACTGGCCAGATTCCGACGCCCAAATCAGCGGAGTCCGGCCCGACGTGTCCCGGGAATCTACATCCGCATCGCACTCAAGCAACAACTTTACCACCTCGACTTTCCCGTACCTTGATGCTGCATGCAGTGCGGTCGCGCGAAAGGTACTCCTTTCGTTGATGTCAGTACCACGTTGAAGTAACGACCGCACAATGTCAAGCTGTCCAGTTTGTGCCGCGGTGTACAACGGACATTGGGACTGCACAGGCATAGCTTGCTCAAGTAGCGGACGGATAGTTGACAGAGTTGCACCCATCTGTAATTGGGCAATTTGGTTTTTTTGGGTTTCACAACCCAAAAAACCATAAAAAACGGCGAAAACGAGGCATACTGAGAGACTTGGTGACCCAAGTCGATTTTTACGGAAACCTACTGTAGCGATAAGAAATAAAACCCAAAATACTGTAGAAAACTCTAATAACTCGGAAACTGTACTCTATGTGTAGTAGACATTAGATCATATTCGACAATGTTTAAGGTAGTTAGTTCATCGTTCTGGACTTCCTATACAAATATTTGAGTTGGGTGAGCAAGTTTCCCGGTCTCTGGGTTTCAAGTTTCCAGAAACCGAGAAAACCGTTAAAAACGGCAAAAACCAATGAAACAACGGAAACCAAATTGCCCATTTACTGATGGCCCCGGCAGCGCCAAAAAGGGACGTCGGACCCGCCATGTGTCCGGATAAATCTGCAACCCCAGGTTTCCCACTGTCGGACACCAGGTCCAATGACGTCCTATCTCGAATGTTGAAGTCCGTACTACGCCTGAGTAGGAGCTTCACAATGTCAAGATAACCTTTGCCTGCTGCTGAGTGCAAAGGGGTCGAGCTATTGTTACCACGAGAGTTTACATCTGCGCCTGCATCAGCCAAGAACCGAGCAACACCCAGATGTCCTTTATACAACGCCATCTGAAGTGGGGTACAGCCGTCCTCCTTGGAGTTCAAATCCGCACCCCGCTTGACAGGTTGACATGAAAACTCGAGTTTCCCCCCCACCGACGCAGGGAATAAAAGGGTCGCTTGGTAGTTAGTTTGTGTGTTGACGTCGGCGCCGTGTTGGATGAGTAATTCTACGATGTCGACATGCCCCCACTGCGACGCCACATGCAAAGGAGTCTGGCCATCGTTGTCACGAGAATTCACGTCCGCACCGCTGTCGATAAAGAACCGAGAGAGATCTAGATGTCCCTTGCTCGACGCCACTTGCAGTGGGGTCCAGCCGCCCCTGTGCCGGGAGTGCACATCTGCACCCTGTTGGACAAGCAGCCGCGAAATCTCGAGGTTCCCGCTCCATGACGCCATGTGCAATGGGGTCACTTGGTGGTCATCTGGCGCGTTGACGTTTACGCCATGTTGGATGAGTAATTCTGCGATATCGACATACCCCCACTGCGACGCCCAATACAAAGGAGTCCGGCCTTCATTGTCACGAGAGTTCACATCTGCACCGCCGTCGATTAAGAATCGAACTTCATCTAGATGTCTGTGGTACGACGCTGCCTGCAGTGGGGTCCGGCCGCCCTTGTCCCGGGAGTGCACATCTGCACCTTGCTGGACAAGTAGTCGCGAAACCTCGAGTTTTCCGCTTGCTGATGCTGCGTGTAACGGGGTCACTAGGTAGTTAGTTTGTGTGCTGACGTCGGCGCCGTGTTGGATGAGTAATTCTACGATGTCGACATGCCCTGCCTGCGACGTCACATGCAAAGCAGTCTGGCCATCATTGTCACGAGAGTTCACGTCCACACCGCTGTCGATAAAGAACCGAGCGATATCCGGACGTGCCTGGCACAACGCCGTCTGCAGTGGGGTTCGGCCGCCCATGTCCCGGGAGTTCACATCTGCGCCCCGTTGGACAAGTAGCCGCGAAACCTCGAGTTTCCCGCTCGCTGATGCTGCGTGTAACGGGGTCACTAGGTAGTTAGTTTGTGTGCTGACGTCGGCGCCGTGTTGGATGAGTAATTCTACGATGTCGACATGCCCTGCCTGCGACGTCACATGCAAAGCAGTCTGGCCATCATTGTCACGAGAGTTCACGTCCGCACCGCTGTCGATAAAGAACCGAGCGATATCCGGACGTGCCTGGCACAACGCCGTCTGCAGCGGCGTTCGGCCGCCCTTGTCCCGGGAGTTCACATCTGCGCCCCGTTGGACAAGTAGCCGCGAAATTTCGAGTTTCCCGAGAGCTGATGCTGCATATAACGGGGTCACTTGGTAGTTATTTCGTGTGTTGACGTCGGCGCCGTGTTGGATGAGTAATTATACGATGTCGACATGTCCCCCCTGCAATGCCGAAAGCAAAGGTGTCTCGCCGTCGTTGGTACGAGTGTCCACATTGGCACCGCCGTCGATTAAAAACCGAACCACATCCAGATATCCCTTGCTCGACGCCACTTGCAGCGGGGTCCGCCCGTCCTTATCCCGGGAGTGCACGTCTGCGCCTTGCTGAACAAGTAGCCGCGAAATCCCGTGTTTCCCGTTCGCTGATGCTGCGTGTAACGGGCTTACTTGCGAGTTAGTCTGTGTGTTGACGTCAGCTCCGTGTCGGATGAGTGATTCTACGATGTCGACACGCCCTGCCTGCGACGCCACATGCAGAGGAGTCTGGCCATAGTTGTCACGAGAGTTCACGTCAGCACCGTTGTCGATAAAGAATCGAGCGATATCCGGATGTCCATGGTACAACGCCGTCCGCAGTGGAGTCCAGCCGTCCTTATCCCGGGAGTGCATGTCTGCGCCTTGCTGAACAAGTAGCCGCGAAATCTCGAGCTGCCCGTTCGCTGATGCTTCGTGTAACGGGGTGAGTTGCGAGTTAGTCTGTGTGTTGACGTCGGCGCCGTGTTGGATGAGTAATTCTACGATGTCGACGCCCCCCACCTGCGACGCCACATGCAAAGGAGTCTGGCCTCTGTTGTCGCGAGAGTTCATGTCCGCACCGTTGTCGATAAAGAACCGAATGATATCCAGATGTCGCTGGAACAACGCCATCTCCAGTGAGGACCAACCACCCTTAATCCGGGAGCGCATGTCTGCGCCCCGCTCGACAAGCAGCCGCGAAATCTCGAGGTTCCCGCTGGATGACGCCAGGAGCAATGGACTAGCAATGTCTTCACTTTGCGGGTTCACGTCTGCACCGTTGTCGATTAAGAACCGAACCACATCCAGATGTCCCCCGTGCGTCGCCGCGTGCAGTGGGGTGAGGTTGCACATGGCCCGGGAGTGCACATCTACACCTTGCTGGACAAGTAGCCGCAAAAACTCGAGTTTCCCGCTCGCTGATGCTGCGTGTGACAGGGTGGTTTGGTAGTTCATTTGTGTGTTGGGGTCGGCGCCGTGTTGGATGAGTAATTCTACGATGTTGACATGCCCCGCCAGCGACGCCAAATGCAAAGGTGTCTCGCCGTCGTTGGCACGAGTGTCCACATTGGCACCGCCGTCGATTAAAAACCGAACCACATCCAGATGTCCCTCGTTCGACGCCACGTGCAGCGGGGTCAACCCGTGCTCATCCCGGGAGTGCACGTCTGCGTCTTGCTGAACAAGTAGCCGCGAAATCTCGAGTTTCCCGAGAGCTGATGCTGCATATAACGGAGTCACTTGGTATTTTGCTTGTGTGTTGACGTCGGCTCCATGTTTGATGAGTAATTCCACGATGTCGACATGCCCTCCCAGCGACGCCGAATGCAAAGGAGTCCAGCCTTGGTTGTCACGAGAGTTCACGTCTGTACCGCTGTCGATCAAGAACAGAACGACATCCAGATATCCTTCGCTCGACGCCGCCTGCAGTGGGGTCCGGCCGTCCTTGTCCCGGGAGTGCACATCTGCACCTTTCTGGACAAGCAGCCGCGACATCTCGAGGTTCCCGCTACATGACGCCACGTACAATGGGGTCACTTGCTGGTCACTTGGTGCGTTGACGTCTACGCCATGTTGAATGAATAATTCTGCGATGTCGACATGCCCCGCCTGCAACGCCAAATGCAAAGGAGTCCAGCCTTCGTTTTCATGAGAGTTCACGTCTGCACCGCTGTCGATTAGGAAACGGACGACATCCAGATGTCCCTGGCTTGACGCCACCCCCAGTGGAGTCCAGCCGTCCTTATCCCGGGAGTGCACATCTACGCCACGCTGGACAAGTAGCCGCGAAATCTCGAGTTTCCCACTCGCTGACGCCGCGTGCAATGAAGTAGCTTGGTGGTCACTTTGCGCATTGGGGTCTGCGCCGTGTTGGATGAGTAATTCTGCGATGTCGACATGTCCCCCCTGCAATGCCGAAAGCAAAGATGTCGCGCCGTCGTCGGAACGAGTGTCCACATCGGCACCGTTGTCGATTAAAAACCGGACCACATCCAGATGTCCCTCGCTCGACGCCACTTGCAGCGGGGTCCGCCCCGGGCCGTCCTTATCCCGGGGGTGCACGTCTGCGCCTTGCTGAACAAGTAGCCGCGAAATCTCGAGTTTCCCGCTCGCTGATGCTGCGTGTAACGGGGTCACTTGGTAGTTATCTTGTGTGCTGACGTCGGCACCGTGTTGGATGAGTAATTCCACGATGTCGACATGCCCTCCCAGCGACGCCGAATGCAAAGGAGTCCAGCCTTGGTTGTCACGAGAGTTCACGTCTGTACCACTGTCGATTAAGAACCGGACGACATCCAAATGACCCCATTTCAACGCCGTCAGAAGTGGGGTCCGACCCAACCTGTCTGCAGAGCGCATGTCTGCACCCCGCTGGATAAGTAGCCGCAAAATCTCGAAGTTCCCGTTCGCTGACACCATGAACAATGGGGTCTTTTGGGAGGTATCTTGCTTGTCAACGTCTGCGCCATGTCGAATGAGTAATTCTACAATATTGAGACGTCCCTGCAGTGACGCCGCGTGCAGAGGAGTTATGCTTCGGTTGTCACAGGTGTTTACATCTGCGCCGTTGTCGATTAAGAGCTGGGCGATATCCAGATGTCCGTTGTACGACGCGAGCGAAAGTGGGGCAATGCCACCCTTGTTCCGGCAGTTCACATTCGCACCCCCCATGACAAGTAGCCGTGAAACCTCAAGGTTCCCCTTCTCAGATGCGGCGTGCAGAGGGCTCGTGCCGTATTCTTCGCCTGGAATGTTGACGTCGGCGTTATGCTCAAGTAACAACTGTACGATGTCAAAGCATCTGCTTGGCGATGTTCGGTATAGCGGACTGTTCTCCTGGACATAAATATCAGCGCTGAAGAGGTGACAACCTACTAACGTTGACATATACCTTCTGGACTGCTGTGAGCAATGGAGTGTCATGACTCCCTCCCCTTGCGTTGACATCCCCTGGGTAGGTGACGACCAGGTGATCTATAAGCCAGCGGAAACCACAAAGTATGGCGTAATATAATGGGGTCGCCTCCGGCTGCTCCGGGTTCTTCGTGGGCATGGATTTCCGCCAAGGGTCGTCTATGTCGTATATCCAGACCCATGAAGAGAAGTGTGGCTTCTCTCTATCGAACAGGCGTTCCGTGGCTTCTTGGATGATCGAAGACACATTCTCGAACTGGACGTGTTTGAACCAGTATCGTGCGGCATAATCGGCTAGCGGGAAGTTCCTAATGCTGTCTTTGTCGATGCGGTCATCGAGCTGGAGTAGGACGCTGAGGGACGCTTGCGCGAGTGTGGAATGTGCCAAGTGGGGAACGATGTGATAGTGAGAGAGATCCTCGCCTGCAGTGGCAAGGCGGTCCGAGGTCAAGAATTCCTTGACGGAACTGTGGGAAAACTGAACCACCCGAGATCCGTCCACATTGACGACGACAATTAGACTGGAGCATGCAGAACGCACGGCTCCTTCCGCGTCGATTGGCTGCCGGACCGTGTTGGCATTGGGGGCCGCTGCACTGGCATTGAACCGAATTGCGATAATCTCCGCAAGTTCGTCAACGCGAAGCGGTCTAACAGACACAGCCAGGCACTGAAAGAGTCGATGTGCGTATTTCTGCTTCGCTTTGTCGATCCTGAGTAGCGTGCGCTCGCATGTTTCATCCAGCGACTCCGGCATGTGATCCAAAGTGCTTTGGAGGTCTACAGAAAAGTACCGACGCAGGTCTTCCAACTGACAATAAACCCATCTGAACCTGCCGCGTTCATTCAGCGATTGTTCCGAGAAGTCGTGAGAGGTATCGCTTACATCCCGTCTGCTCTATTAGAGAGAGTATCAATGACCAATTGCTTATCCTCTGTTGACCATCCTAGCGACTCGGACTCCTGTACGACTGATTTAATGTATTGCGAGATGTCCTCCCTTTGTCCAATTTCATCATCGAGCGACACGTAGAACTCCGCCAAGGGTTCAAGAGCGGTGCGAATGTCGGTTTCTGGACGACTCGAAACACATATATACATGTTTGGGAGATGTAAACCGACAAGATCCTTCAAGATTTTGAGCACCTTTTCACGCGCGGTCGGCATCCCGGAGATGTTGGGGCATTCGTCGAGGGCATCTATGATGACGTATATCGTGGGCCGTCCTTGGACTTTCAGCATTTCAACAAGGCACCGCCAGAGTTCATCATCGGAAGGTTGTGTGCCGCGAGCGTGTGCAGAATGTAAACGAGACAAAATATTATTGCAGGGATCAGAGTCGGCGCTGAGCTGGGAAAGGAGGGAAGAAAGAAGACCACGTCGATGTCGTTTCTGAGAGTCCCTAGAGTCGAAATAAAAGTACGCCATCGATGCTGATCCCGCGTTATGCATCTTGTTGGTTTCTCGAATGATCGACGACCTAGTATAGCCCGTAAATAGCTATATTTTAACACGGTGAGATGCCACGTACATCAGAATAGTTTTTCCTGAACCCGCTATAAACGGGGGAAGGAAAAGCCGAAAAGGAATCAGGATCGTTTTAAGTCTTATATCATAGTAAACGCACATTTTCCATAGATCCATAACAAGGAGCCCTTCGTGCTCCATTCACCGAAGACAGTTCCCCTGAAAAACCACACGGCAGTTCCGTCTTGATGGATTTCGCACGCGAGGTTGAAGTTTGGCGACGGATCTGGAGGGGAGAGCCAACTTTGAGACTTCTCTTGCAACTGGTCACCTGCAACTGTCATGAGCGCCGCCAGCACATAGCCTAGTGAGAGCGAATTAATAACGAACGCCTCATCGTGTTTATATCATTTGCAATTTGTTGCATTGCATCTGGCGTACTAGTCAGCTTCCGCAAGACCGAGCCCAACCAGTAAAAGCATACCCAAAACCCTCCGGATAGCATCAATCGATGCCTTCCCATCTACCATGAAAACTCTTCAGTTGAACGACCATAAATGACAAAATGTTGCGCACCGTTCATGACTACCCTCACATTATTCATAAGGCAGTGGACAACTTCCAGGGTCTGAGCCATGGTCATCCGACCTTCTTCCTGGGTAAGACGGTCCAACCTCTGCAGGACAGCCTCGATCTCGCTTTCTCCTAGTAGTCTCTTTGCGAATTTCTCTGTGCCATATTGAATGATCGCATGTCGAAGACAGTGTCCCACTTACTGAATCTACCTTGCTTAATTTGTTTCGTAGCAAGAGCAAGGATCAAAAGTAATTCGGCCATTATCTTCACGATTATTTCCGTCATCGAGGGAGCCAACGAGATATCGTTGTAGATCTGAAGGCGTTTCAAGAAATTTCCTAGGCACTCGAACAGGTCGACAAGTGCATCGTAGCTCGAACTAACACCGCTGGCTGTCTGTAGCACCCAGATATCATGAAGACATATAGTCGAGGTGTCACGGGATACGTACTGTAAGGAGGACGTCCACGCCAACGAAGATTGCCCCCGCTGGTTGGAACGGCACCTGGTAGCAGAGTGGTGAAATTGTGAACGAGAAGGATGGCCCTATTCGGCTTACAAAGCTAATGGCCCCGCCGAGAACACCAGAAAACGCATGGACGACCTCCACTACTGGCTTAAGGCAGTCGATCAGCTTGCGGTTTTCCTCTCGGTAGTCTTTGAATTCGTTCGCCTTCGCTTCTAGTAGTTTCAGGACGTCATTGGGGGAATGGCAGGATTGAAGCTGGTCGAAATGAGGGTACATGGCTGGGTCTACCTCAGTTTTGCTTGGTATAGTGAGTCACGGCCTCGGCGAAGACCGCATCGAGGATGCCAGTGCCAGTGGGTTGAGTGGAGGGCATTGCCAGTGGTTTAGAGTCTCAGATGTATTGGCTCGCTTGGTGATGGAGGTTATGGGTAGTTCACGATGGCGAAAACACTCGGAGCGCGTGGTAGCCCTATATAAGCACTGGCAATGGTGCAGTGCTGTTGACCTCGTGCCCACTGCCTACCATACATCACAGCACCTTCCGGAGCGAGTACCGCGCCGAGAGAAGTGAAGAGACTATTTGGGCGTCACACCGAACAGGCTGGCTAACCACAGCCTGGAAACCTTGCTTGTTTGGTTTTGTGACACGGAGATTGGATGGTCTACTGTAATTTGTGTAGGTCGATGTTGTTGTCACGCGTCCGGACGATTCGTGAAGTACCGAACCCTAATTCCGCGCAAAACTTCCTGGGAAACAATAATACTGTACAGCACGCTAATTTTTAAGTTACAAGCGATGCACTGTATGTCGGCAAAAACGAACATGTCAACGAGGAAACCGAGAGGTGGCGCCCCTGAGTTTCGGGCCGACCTCGGCCGAATCAAGTAAGTTACGAACGAATCCAAGGCTATCCCGTTGCGCGTCTATAGAGGGGGGTGTCATCGTGGAGGTTCCACGAAGTGAATGCGAGCATAAAGGGTGTGCTCAAAGATCAAGGTTCGACAAAAAGAGAAGCAGTAACTAAAACGCAGGTGAGACACTGTCGATCAAGGGAGTTCCCCTAAACTTCCATTATAGGTGTCCAACGAGGATGTAGCGTTGCGCGCGAGTAGACTCCGGAGGATTTAATGCGGTGATAAAGATCAATAGAGGGGGTAACAGCCCCCTAAGTGACATGGAAGAAAGGAATGGAAAGGAGCGAATAGCAGAGATGACTTAAGGAAGCTAGAGAAGGTTTGACCATCGTTGAGTATAGACGATAGTGTCCGGTATTCGCGCAGTTGAGACGGGTGTACAGCAAATTGGAGAAATAGGTTGTGACATAACAACGTGGGGTTATGGTGGCCGTTCGTCCGGGTAACAACAAAAAAGACATTTTCCCAGCCGTTTCCAAGCCAGCCAGCCCGAGCGCCGAGGAAAGATGCTATACACCGCAGGTGGGTGCAGAGGAACGCAATGCGACAACAGTCTTGACAACATGAGCCTGTCAATTGTCAGTTGTTGAAACAAACGATTTCCATAAAAAGATAACAAGTCCCACGATGTCCAGTTGCGTGGCTTTGTCGAGCTCTCTCTGTCTCTCTGTCCTTGTCACCGTCCTCATCCTCGTCGCCCTCGTCGCTTTCGACGTTCCCAACGTTTTTTCATCTCAACTACTTTTTACCGGTCAAGATCGCTGTTTCTCGCCGTGATCCGGACAGAGCGCGCTCCTTTCCCTCTTCAGTTCCCCCTTTCGCTTACTCAGGGCACTCCGGCGCTCTTCATTCTTTTCCTTTCTTTACCACCACCACCACCACTTTCTCTCTTTAAATCGTTCTCGTTTGATGTCTAGCTGCCACCGCTCGTCAAACCCTTCCACTCTATGACACCTCGCTCTTCCTTTGCGTCAAAGCGCCGTCCTTTATCTGCGATCTTCCTTGGTACGGGCCCAGTACCTTCTCCCTCAGATCTTCCAGACCTCCCAGAGCCCCCCAGCCCCGGGGCATCATCAACACATTCCGGTCTCCCTTCCCCACCTGCCACCAATTCTACAGGGAGCAGTAGTGCAGGCGATAGTCGTGAAGTCCTTGACCGACCCTTCCATCCTCCCACATCCTCTACCCTGGCAATGCGCAACGAGAAGCCGCTCAACTCCAGACCCAGTCGAGCTTCGTCCCCCGCTGGCGGCACCGAATCTAAGAAAGGCGAGGATGATGATGAGGAGGACAACACCGCGAGACTCAATCTCAGCCGCCGCCGCGGGACGTCCCAGTCCAGTGACCACGTTATGACGCTACAGCGTGTTATGAGCCTGACACAAAGGAATCGTATGGTGAGTCTTTCCTTTGTCCGGAGTTTCTACCACCATCTCTCATTCTCTCCCACTGACTCATTGCAATCATCCACATACAGGCCCTCAATAAACTCTCTTCTATGCGCCTTAATACACCTTCCCCACCCCAATCTTCTCACTCATCCCGCTCTCCCAACCCTCCATCTGCATTAGCTTCATCCGCGTCGGCCTCCACCAGCACCCGTTCTCGATCGGTGGAACCCGCTGCTCTATCCGGATCAGAAACAGAACGCGAGCCTGGCGCCCACCATTCAAACTCATCCGACGACCAATCTGTCACACCACCGTCCTCCGTCGCGCATGCCTATTCAGTCTTGGATGGACGACTCAGACGCACTTCGCTCCCTGCTTCTCCTTCCAAGGGAAAAGTTGCCTTATCAACCCGCAGCTTCTCCCCCGGACCATCACAAAGGACACCCAAGAAGCGGGTCTCTATTATGTCTATGCCCGACCCCGAAGTACATGAACACGATCCCCATGACGTCACCTCCGCCGCTTTGGCGGCGGTGGCCTCGTTGCGGCGGAGCCCGGGAAGCAGTGGAAAGAAAAATAGGCAACCTCTCCCCAGGGAATTTCTCGAACCTCGACGGAGTAGCTCGGATGGCAGGGTAAGTTACTAATGTGACGTACCCGTATAGCAACTGATGACGTGCATGCTACGTTTCAGACCTCCAAGGAGCCGACAACACCCCAAAAATTGCGGTATAGCTCACTTGTCAGTGATACTTCTCCGTCAAGAATGTCCACACGGCGCACTCTCCAAAATCCAAACTCCTCCCAACGCTCCTCCCAAGCTAACCAAGTATCCGCCGTGCGAAAACACCAGACCCGTTGGATGTCTGAAGATCTGCGCACCACCTCTGTGCGATCTATCGTCGATGACAACGAAGATGATGACCTACGGAGCTCCAGCAACGATGTTGGGAATCGACAAACTGTCCGTGGGGGGTCTATGGAAACCTCGCTTGGCACGCGTTTGGTTGGCGGCAGCTTGCGAGCCGCAGGGATGAGCGTTAAGACGGGTACAGACGTTTTCCGGGAACCCGAAGAATCATCTACGATAGCCCGCCGACCCACTTCTATCCGCACTGGATCGATTCAGGAACAAGAATCAGCCGCCGGTTCCAGTCGAGAAAGCGGGCCATCGCGCGCTGGCATCCTTCACGATCTCCGCACTCCCGCCAATGCCCCTTCCCAATACCTCTTAGAACGCGGGGCGCATTCTGGCCCTCGGTCGAGACCGTCAACATCAATGGCAGACTTCCTCCCTTTCAACGAGGATTTACACCCGCCTAAGACAGCGCCACCCGGCCTACGCACGTACAGGTCCACGTATGCGATTGACCGTGATCGGGAAGGGATTGGTTCACGACAGGGCTCGTCCACACCCTTTTCTACCGTGTCCCAAGAACGAACTTACGGCTCGCCGCGCACACGCCCCCGCGAATTTCCTGTACAACCCCTGGACGAGCAGGCGGTGGAGCACCTACGCCTTATGGATGAATCGCTTACCATGTTCGAAGCAGTACTATCACGTCTGCCGCCCATGGGTGACACTACCACTGCGACGGTTCCCGAAGTCTTTCGGAACGCTCAAGCGGTAGTGCGCTTCTCGGAGCAAGTCAATGGGATGCTCCGCGCAGCTACAAATCGCGCGCTCGAACGGCTCGTCGACTCAGAGGTATCAGATGCCAGCGCAGCCGGCGAGGTCGACTTGGTGGGGTTGTGGAAAGACGTCGGCGGAGACTGCCGTGATATGTTGAGAGTGAGCGACGAACTTGTACGAACCATGACCGGATTCATGCTCGGCGTCGGCAAGGTATTGCGCGAGTCTGCTAATGTTGGTGCAAGTGCTGGTGCTGGCAGTAGCTTGCAGCACCTCCGCGGCGCGAGCGAGGACCTCTCTCGGAGATCAGGTGCCGATGGTCGCTCCTCTACAAGCGCAGGCACGGGCACAGGTAGTGGCAGGGGCAGCGGAAGTGGTGATGGCTTCAGTGGGCGGAGGAGCACTGAATCAAGGCGCAGTTGGGATCCCGCAAGAGTCGAGAGGGACAAGGGCGATCTACTACGCCGAGCCTCAAGCCGCGTAGATGTCGGCGCGCTTTCAGGGCAACGTGCTTCATCCTCGATGTTACTCAGAGAGCGAGAACCTCCTACTCGGGAACGCGCCGTAGATCCAGAAGACGGTTCGCCCGCCTGCAGCGCGGCCTGCGACATCATCTACTCGTAGGCTCTACACCCCAGGGTTTCAAAGGGAGAGCACCCCTGCCTCAGCCAAACCCGACTTGGTCACGATCGAATCACAGAGGTCCCTGCACATCGAGGACGATTACGAACCTTCACCTACCCCTGCGCCCCGCCCCCGCCAGTCATTGGACGAGAGTGTGCGCAAGCTCCCTCAGCTGGCCATCCCCTCCCCACTCCCCGCTCTCCCATCCGAATCGCGTGCAGCCGCTGAGCAGCAGTCGGACAAGTCGACGTCAACGGCGCGGCGGAAGACCTCGGCCGCCTCAACGGTCACCATGCGTGGCAGCGTTGGTAATCCCGGCTTGACCATCACCACGCCGAGCGCGGCTCCGACGACGGCGGTAACGACGTTACCAGTCTCGCGCACCGACTCGGGCCAATCGTCTGCATCCGCATCTTCTAGTACCGGCGCGAGCTCGAGCCGGCACGCGCACTCGAACACCGTGACGTTCTCGCGCCCGCTGACAGTGAGCATTGGCGCCTTGAGCGGGCTGCAGCGGCACCGCCCGTCGTCGAGCGAGGCACCCCCACTATCGGCCGGGATAACGCCCATCACGCCACTGAGCGCCAGGCGCTTCGTCGCCATGGACGCCGCGCTCGGGCTCCGAGACGGAGCGCCCGCCAACGCAGACGCGGTTCACGCTTGGCCTCGGGAGGCGCACGCTCGGCCCAAAGTCCCATTTGTCGCTGGATGCGCCACCGCAGCCTGCTGGTGCACAAGCTACGACGGGTGCGGCAACAGCTGCCCGTGGTGGCGGTGGCGTGCAGACGCTCGCGCGAGCCACGAGCACCAGGGAACGCCGGCGCACGATCACTGAGATCTTCTCATGATGCCTCTCATCTTTTTTTCCATCGTTTTTTTCTAATGTTATTTTTATGGTCCGGTCGTGCACCCCCCGCCCGCTTCTGGACTTTCCCTCCTTTTTTTCCTCTTCTGATGCCCCTTTATTCACGCCTTGTGGTTTCCCGATGGTTAATGTTAATTTCTCTATGTCTGTTCTTCTAGCCCCTTTTTTTACCTCACGTCGCACGCACTCATGCATCACGAATGAATGAACCAAAGTAGCATTGTCTCCACCTTGCACACCCTTCTCCTCTGCCGTTTCTTTCTTCCCTTTTGTTCTCTTTTCTGTGATATACCAGCCAACCTCAGGTGGCGCCCACGAACCTTATAACCTCCGCGTTAGCAGCTAGCAGCTACTTAGACCTGTCTGGTCGTGGTTAATGAGACGGTCATGTTATCTTGTGGGGTTCTAAGTTTTGACTTGCCTCAGGAAGGAAACGGGTTCGTTGAGCGGCAGCTACCGCAGCCGCAGCATAGGACTTCTCCCCTCTTCCCGCCTTCGGCATGTGCCCAGACCGCACGTTTTCCAAAGGCACTTTACAGTAATTAAACGCCTTGAGTTAAAAGGAGCTGCGCAGCATGATCTAGGAAGAGACGCCGGGTTTCAGATCAGTGCAAGTTACCTGGCTGCCGAAACCATTGATGGTGGGATGCGGAATTTTGCGTGTGCGAGCATCGGCTTCTATGATACAACCACTCGACCGGGTGGAGTCGAAGGCCGGTCTTGTATTACTGTATGTACTGTACTGTCCCGGAATAAACATGGTCAAAAAAAAACCGCTCGACAGGCGAACGGCCGGCCTCGTGTTCAAATCGGTGATGTTATTCTCTTCTGGCCGGGCACGTCGTGCGTTGGTGACGAAGCTCGCATTGTGTCTCCCTACCTCTTCCGCCCGTTTCTGTTTCTCTCTCGTTGACTCAGCCCATTTTCCTGATCACCCCCAGGCGCCTCCCCATGAACTCAATAGCATACGTGTGAACGACTACGGAACTGTCTGGTCGTGGGCGATGCGAGAGTTATGTGTGGTACCAGGGTGGCAGGGTGCGGCGCGCGATCTAGTGAAAGAAAGAACAATGGGGACAGGATTGCTAAGATCACTTATCGACCTGCGCACCGCGAGTCACAGACCTGCAAGAAGCTCGCCCCTGTTCGTACTCCTACTCGAGGCCCAATGGGACGTCAAGCCCTGCCTCAAGCAGCACCGATTCGAGCTGCGTGCGAAGCGCGCGCAAGTCGTCAGCAGGTGGGCTTTGCCCTTGTCCCTGCACCTCGTCCGTGCCACACTGAGCGTCAGCGTCGGCCCCGTGCACCGCCGCAGCCTCCTGGTCGGGCCGGAAGCGCACCGCCGCGAGCTTGTCCACGATCTCCCGGGCTCGCGTCTGCGCAGGCTGGGCCGCGGGGGAGGAGCGGGACAGGTGGAGGAGAAGGGCCGCGGCGAGCCCTCGGAGGACGCCGAGCTCGCGTCCGCGCGGCGCACCGGTGCGCGCGAAGCCCGCATCGAAGCCCTCTTGCAGCGCAGCTTCTTTGCCGGAGGATATGCCGTCGCGGTAGCCTGCCTGTAACATGGCGATGACGCACCCGTCATTATTTCATTTGGCTTTTTCGCTCTCTCTTACAGTTGTAAAGTTTGTGGAAAGGCCAGTCCACTCTGCCTCGGCGTGATGTGAAGGCGCGTTGTCGTCCTCGACCCAAGGAGACTCCTCGTCTTGGGAAGACTGCATTGCGCACAAGAAAGGATGCGGGACGTTTTCCCGAAATCTGCGATAACACTCACAGATCAAAGTTCAGACTCAGACATATGGCTGCAACGTGCCGTGCTACTGTATAGCGGTTCCTTACACTGAGTCTGTAAATAGACAGTTGAAACATCCGATAATACCCTAAGTTGAAATGATTGCTAGGGAACATGTCTAAGATGCGCAGGATTTTGGGGGTGTGAAGCGGCGCAAGAGCGTGCAGCCCTCCGAGAGGTGCGAGGTGTCGTAGGCAAGGTCGTAGGTAGGTCCGTGGCGGTTGGGAAAGGGAACGATGCTGAGCCCTGTGGGTCAGGTGGTCACAGGCGATCGAAACGGCCGTGCACGCTTCCGCGCGACACGAAACTTCGCAGGGGTGGCCGCCGTGGTCGGCGACACGTCACGCTTGAGCCACTAAGGCCGCGCGTGGGTGTGGCACACTAGGGAACGCGAGGGGGCAAGTCAAAAATGTGTGAAAGCGCCCTAAGGACGCTAACGACCGAAATGGAAAACGTGCAACTTGAGAACGAGCTAAGCAAAGGCTCGGGGGCGCGGGTCCTGCGGTTACCGCCCGTCACTTGGCGTCGTCACCAGGCCCAGAATCCGTTCTGAGAAAGAGCAGTCACTGCGTCGAACCCATCCGTTCAACTTCCGTTTGCTCTTGGCAAGCGGCAATCAGGGCCGCAGCTACGAAGCATCCGGCGCCTGCTGTCAGCCAGTTTTCGCTCCCGACACTCGACCTCCGTAATAAGCTACAGTACCTGTATCTGATCGAATGGTTAGCCTCTCATCCGAGTCACCTGTCATCAACAACCGAGGTGCTAACCAAGTACAATTTTTATTCGGCCTTACAGTACCTTACTATAAGCGCGATCGGTACTACTCGCTACTCAGCTCACGGAGATGCCTGGGGGATACCTTTGCAAGTGATTTGGAGGTACCAGGCGCGAACTAGTGAACTTCACGCTCAAGCTACAGCCTGTTTGACACTTGGCGCAAAAACGGGATCAAACCAGGGATGCACAGTCTCGTGAGTGACCAGCCTGTATATGATAATCGATATACAGGCTGGTAGAGCTGGGGTCAAATTGTCAAATTCATATAGCATTTCAAGTTGTTTCCCTGTAGTTTCCTCTAATTCTGACCTGCCCTGAAGTAAGTTGGTCACGTTACTGAACCTGTAGATTGATTAAGTTACTGTCACGGTAGAGTAATCGCAGCCGAATTGTCTTGGTGGCCCGGTAGGATGATAGATAAGTATTGATTTCAACTGCCACACTAATTTCCATTTGAAGGTAAATTCGGCGAACATGGATCGCGGGGAAGGACCGCATTTTCTACCTTCGAAAAAACTTGAAATATCGCCCCCTTCTTAGTTCTCGCGCGGTACGTGCGATCTGCTACTGCCACTTTCCCACCAACCGTTTTCATCTCTCTCGATAACCCCAGTCCCCATTGACGTTTCTAGCATTTGAAGCCTGGGGCTTAAAGCTTAAAGATCGCCAACCCTCTACTCTGTCGACTACACCGCTCACAGCGGTCCTGCCAGTAGGCTACTAATCGATCTGCTGCGTTCACTTGGCAGCGTCGGTGCCGTCCGAGTCCTCTATCTACATCCATGTTGTGGTCAAGACTGCAAGTGTTGCTGGCTGCCCTGCATGCGGTGGCTACGTGCGTCCCTGTCTCTTTGCGGAAGTCGTGTACTGACAGAGAGGCTTGACTTGTTCGTGCTGGCGGTATCTAGTTGGCGTTACTCCATGATAGGTGAGCACCTCATTTCGTTATCCCGTCCAACGTTGGCCAATCAACACCATTTCTAGCTGCCTGTACGTTCCCATCGCATCCCGCTGGTGTATCCTGATCATTAGTCTCCTAGACGTCGTCTGCTTCTATGATTGGGTCATATCGTGCGTTGAGTCTTAATGCCTCATTAACTTTGACCCGAAATGCATTTGACCTCGGTGTTTAGACTTGACCAGGAAGTCGCCCTTGTAAGCACATACTCTCGCCTTCATCTACCGAGGGGTGGCTGATTGATTACTGCAATTCTTGACTCGCAGATATACCCTGCTCCGTGGAATGCTGTGAAAGTCGCATATCTATTCTGCCGCTATTACCCACTGGCCATCGCGCCGTTCCACATATGGGGTCTTGTCGGTGACCATGAGGAAAGCGTTTGCGAGACATACTATCGTGTTCTTTATGCCTGTGCCATGCCTACGGTGCGGTCGCTCGTACTTGCCATCTAATCTTGCTCACGATTTGATTATAGTTATTGTCAGCACAATGTAAGCGTGACTAGGTCCATGTGGTTTACAAGCTGTTAATCACACTCGTGTCGGTTGTGTCCTCAGTCATTCTGATGTTGCGTACATACGCGTTTTCTGGGAGGAAAACACAGGTTCTCGTCGTACTCTCAATCGCCTACTCGGGTCTTGCTGGCGTTATTATTTGGGTGCTGAGCAAAGAGTTAAACCGTCTGTTCCGAAGACCTTGTCTATGAAGGAGCATTCCTGACTGTTCGATGGAATCACAGTGGCGCATTTGTTCTCAGTAACCAAACGCAACGCCTGTTTCGCTATTTCGGATGTCATAGCACCTGTGGCCCGTGTATCACAGGGGATGAAAGCACCGGCACCCTTTTCCTATCACATTGGAGTGCGTCTCGGACTTTGGCGCGTTTGTCTGATTATACTGACATGAGAATCCTTTTGGCTCAGATGATCTCTGTACGATGTCACTCATCGTTTGCTATCACCTTGGCCGAACCAACCTTCTGCTAGGTACTCGCGGCTTTTTTCGATTGCCTCAACATACTCGTCGTGCTTTGGGTGGGTCTGACGACCGTTTTTTCGTCCACGTGGATGATGATCATAGTATATCGATATAGTACTGGGTTCGGGGGCGTGATACCTTCGGCCCGCTAGGCAAGAGTTTCCTGAAACAAGGCAAGTACTTGTTTGCACCGACGCTGTCTGGCGTTATTTATTTGGTTCTGGTCACGCAGGGATGCTGGTCTACGTCGTCATGACTGCCTTGAACGCGTTGTCAGTTTTTGCTTTTCTCAGGTAAGAAGTCGTCAACGACCATCCAGACCGCAGTCACTGAACTAGATCTCGCCATAGCTCATACCTGGTGCTCCATGGTCTTGCTGCTAGTGCATTGATTGCGTACATTATGCCCTCCGCTCTGGTGATCCAATTTCTCTCCCGCCTGCCACGTTCACTTTGTTGATTAGTATCGGTTCTCTTTCCAGGCAGTGTCGGTTGTAAGTGTCACGCACGCCCTCTGCAAAGTGCTCACTGGTTCAGACGTCTTATGTTTCTTAGAGTGCTGATGCTGCGCCAGAAGGCGTCTCCGACCGAGACGAAACTCCGTCTCGAATACTCACACATGGTCGACGACGCCCTTGAGATGATTGCGCTGGATCGGTGTCCTGAAGAAATGTCGGATGGCTTCACACCATCCATCTCGACGGATGTTGAAGCTCAGCATTGATGTTCCGGGGCCTGCCCCCCTCCGAGGTGTACATAAGAAGCACACGAGTCGGGAACGGTTAATCGGTGCACGCTCGTATGGTGCTGTAGCCCGAAGCCGTCGTGCAAGACCATAAGCGTGTCAGTGGTCGCCGTGGGCAGTACTTCGCAACCCCCAGATTCCCGATCTGACTGGATATCAAAAATTCCGGTCCCGCAACCCCCTTGCATCTGCGTCCGTGTTTCAAGCTGTCTCGATCTTGGTTTTGATTGTGTTTTCTGCTTGGTTTTCTGTTCTCATCTCTCCAGATGCGTTATGAACTATGCTAGAATAAAGTTTCTCAACAGAGGTTCCCTTGAACTGTTTAAACCATTTACTGTTTATAAAATTATTAAAGTAGTATTGTCGATAGTATCTCTTGTATTATTTATTCCGAGGTAATGCCTGCGTAACCTTGGACCGAGAACGGGTTGCGAACGGGTACCAGTGCTGAGGATTGTAATACATGATTACCTGGCAGGACACGAAGAAAATGCCAGGACGGATTCGCTTCATTTGAACAAATGGGAGAATATGATGATGGTTCGACCAAGGGTACGACAGTAACTAGTACGACTCGGACTACATGAATTGAAATGCTGTAGTCTCTTGATTAGTCTCGTATCAGCCGGTTCCGGAGCAGCCTGAGGCACGCAAGGAGGAGTGGGGGCAGCCGAGGAATGGCAGAATATTATTGGCTCAGGGAAATAAGGTTATTTGTGAATAGTGTATGCCCACTTCACCCCTTGCACGACCTCCTCTTGAGCTTGAGCGTTGCGCCCCTTTTGCATGTCTCAGTGGCCTTCTTTATTCGACATGAGGCCAAGCAAGGCTCTCACAAGGCAGTGATTGTGATACCCCGGTGCATGGCGAAAACTAGTTGTAGTGATTTCGGAAACTGGAACTGATGTCAGATCTTGGTTGGTGGTGGGTTCTTGGCCAGGTTGGCCCTCATTCGGACGCCCTCAATAGGACACTTTCAATTTCTCGTTCATTTCTCACTTAATCATATATGATGTCCTGCATGACTCCTTAATGCTCTGACCTTTTTTCTGTTAACATGTTGTGTTGTGAAGTTGGCAAAATGGCCACATCGCGCTTGCCGCCCATGATCCCGCCAACCGCCAAACAGTCGGCGGAGTCCCAACGGAGTCCCAAACCTTCCAAAACGGGAATGTGACTACACGTGACTGTCCTCCTGATGGGGACCCAAATGAGGACCTACTTGAAGGCATAACTTAGTATCTGTATACTCAGTCCGAGTCGGTCGCCCCGGAACCCTTATTGAAGGATAGCTCCTGGTGTTATCCTCTTGGTCGTCCTACCTCATTGACAGGCTCAATCTCTCGCGTGCCGTCTTGCAAGTGGCGGCTACGTGCCTGCTGTCAGCCAGTTTCCCCCCCGACACTGAATCTCCGCTCCATGGTAAGTTACAGTACCCGTATCTGATCGAATGGCTAGCCTCTCATCCCAGTGATCCCACCGTCAATAACCGAGGTACCGACCAAGTACAAGTTTTATCCTTGGTTTTATTCGGCCTTACCCTACTACAAGCGCGATTGGTACTACTCGCTACTCAGCTCACGGAGATACCTGGGGGATACCGTTGCGAGTGATTTGAATGTACCAGGCGCAAACTGGTATTGTAATCTGGCAGGGGGCGAAGAGATGTCAAAACGAAACACATTGGTTCCCATCACAAATTTACGTACACCTTTTCTGATCCAGCAATACAATTTTTGTTTTTGGCTGATCCCGTGCGCGACTGTATCAGCCGCGCATGTGTCAAGTCCTGGATCTAGGCGAGCTTGTGGAGTTTTAGTATGAAGTTTTAGCATGGACTAGTACTGTAGATCGTGATGCATGTCGATGAGAATCCGAATTTGAATTTGAACATTAATTTATTCGGCTGATTTGAAGAAACAGTCCAAAATCCTTCACTGCCTTCACAGTGCTGCAACTTAGGATGTGTACGACCGCAGGCGTTGTAGCAAATGCACCGCGAGCATGACGCTTGCCGTGGGCGGGTAAACGGGACCGAACCAGGATTCATGTACAGTAAGTTACAGTAAAGGCACTAGGACGATTAGACATGT
Source organism: Lactarius hatsudake (assembly GCA_024734325.1). Lineage (NCBI taxonomy): Eukaryota > Fungi > Basidiomycota > Agaricomycetes > Russulales > Russulaceae > Lactarius > Lactarius hatsudake. The sequence continues at coordinate 74,920 of JANSJP010000032.1, read as the reverse complement.
GTTGATTTGCTACCGTTTGGGGGTAGATTCGGTGTGTGCTGCGACGGGAACGACGGTATTGTCACGGTCTACTTCGAAAAAACTTGAAATATCTATATCCTGGCCCCCTTTTTAGTTCTCGCGCGGTACGTACGATCTACTACTGCCACTTTCCCACCAACTGTTCTCATCTCTCTCGACAATCCTAGTTCCCATCGACGTCTCTAGTATTTGAAGCCTGGGGCTTAAAGCTTAAAGATCACCAACCCTCTCCTCTGTCGACACTCCGCTCATAGCGTTCCGGCCAGTAGGCTGATCGATCTGCTGCCTCACTTGGCAGCGTCGGTACCGTCCTCTATCTATATTCATGGGGATAATACGGCAACTGTTGCTGACCGGCCTGAATGCCGTGGCTGTGTGCGTGCCTATCTCTGTGGAAGTCGTGTGCTGACAGAGAGGCATTACTTGTTCGTGCTGACCGCATCTAGCTGGCGTTACTCCATGATAGGTGAGCACCTCTTTCTCTTGTGCCGTCCAATGTTGACCAAGCAACCCATTTCTAGCTGCCTGTACGTTCCCCTCGCATCCCGTTGGTGTATCCTGATGATTAGTCTCCTAGATGTCGTCTGTTTCTATGATTGGGTCATATCGTGCGTCGAGTCTTAATGCCTCATTAACCTTGACCCGGCATGCTTATTTGACTTCGATGTTTAGACTTGACCAGGAAGTCGCCCTTGTAAGCACATACTCTCGCCCTCATCTACCGAGGGGTGGCTGATTGATTACTGCAATTCTTGACTTCCAGATATACCCTGCTCCGTGGAATGGTGTCAAGGCCGCATATCTATTTTGCCGCTATTACCCAATGGCCATCGCGCCGTTCCACATATGGGGTCTTGTCGGTGACCATGAGCAAAGCGTTTGCGAGTCATACTATCGTGTTCTTTATGCCTGTGCCATGCCTACGGTGCGGTCACTCGTACTTTCCATCTAATCTTGCTCATGATTTGATAATTTTCATTATAGTTATTGTCAGCACAATGTAAGCGTGTCCAGGTCCATGTGGTTTACAAGCTGTTAATCACACTCGTGTCGGTTGTGTCTTGACTCGTCAGTCATTCTGATGTTGCGTACGTACGCGTTTTCTGGGAGGAAAACATGGGTTCTCGTCGTGCTCTCAATCGCCTACTTGGGTCTTGCCGGCGTTATTATTTGGGTGCTGAGCAAAGAGTTAACCCGTCTGTGCCGAAGACCTTGTTTATGAAGGAGCATTCCTGACTGTTCGATGGAATCACAGTGGCGCCTTTGTTCTTTCTCACCAAACGCAACGCCTGTTTCGCTATTTCAGATGAACCGAATATCTCAGTACTGGTGGCCAATGTATTATACGGGACAAGAGTACCGGCACCCATTGCCTATCATATGGGGGTGCGTCTTGGACTTTGGCGCGTTTGTCCTGATTGTACTGACATAAGAATCCTTGGTTCAGATGATCTCTGTACGATGTCACTCATCGTTTGCTTCCATCTTGGCCGAAACAACCTTCTGCTAGGTACTCGCGACCTTTTTCGATTTCCTCAACATACTCATCGTGCTTTGGGTGAGTCCGACGTCCGTTTTTTTGTCCACGTGGATGATGACCATAGTATATCGATATAGCACTGGGTTCGGGGGCGTGATACCTTCGGCCCGCTAGGCAAGAGTTTTCTGAAACAAGGCATGTCTTTATTTCCATCTATGCTGTCTGGCGTCATTCATTTGGTTGTGGTCACGCAGGGATGCTGGTCTACGTCCTCATGACTGCCTTGAGTACGTTGGCAATTTGTGCTTTTCTCAGGTTAGTCGTCAACGACCATCCAGACCGCAGTCAACCAACTAGGTCTTCATAGCACATACCTGGTGCGCCATGGCCTTGCTGCTAGTTCTTTGTTTGCGTACATTCTGCCCTCCGCTCTGGTGATTCGATTTCTCTCCCATCTGCCACGTTCACTTTGTTGATAATTATCGGCTCTTTCCAGGCATGTCGGTTGTAAGTGTCACGCCCTCTTCCAAGTGCTTACTGGTTCAGACATATAATTTTTTTAGAGTGCTGATGCTACGCCAGAAAGCGTCTCCGACCGAGACGAAACTCCGTCTCGAGTACTCACTCATGGTCGACGACGCCCTTGAGATGATTGCGGTGGATCGGTGTCCTGAAGAAATATCGGAGGGCTTCACACTATCCATCTCGATGGGTGCTGAAGCTCAGCATTGATGTTCCGGGGCCTGGCCCCTTCCGAGGTGTACCATAAGAAGCACACGAGTCGGGAACAGTTAATCGGTGCACGCTCGTGTGGTGCTGTAGCCGTGCAAGACCATAAGCGTGTCGGCGTTCACTGTGGACAGTACTTCGCAAGCCCCAGATTCCCGATGGGCGGGGAATTTTCTACCGGAGGGTCACGAAGGTACGAGAGACATGTTGTGGTGCCGCAATCATGCAGACGCTACTATGTAAAAGTTGTGGCAATGGTTGAGGAAACAACAAGTTGTTTCATGAGCACTAAGATGATGGTAGTAAATCGTACTATATATACTATACTTTATAAACAGTAAATCTTGCTAACAGAAGGCTCACAATGGATTTTGCCCTCGTGGACCATGTGACCATGTGCTTTTGTGAGGACCACATCCTCCGAGTCCAGTGCTTGAAACGATATACTACTGTAACTTACTACCTGCCAGTGTTACCCCTGAGTTACTGTAACGATCACCATCTACGTCCGTGTTTCATGTGTTCCATTCCAAGCTGAGTCTCGATCTTGGTTTCGAATGTGTTTCCTGTTCTCATCTCTCCAGATGCGCTATGAAGTAGAATAACAGAGATCCCCATGTTTAAACGATTTACTGTTTAAAACATTATTAAAGTATTATCTCTTGTATTATCTACTCCAAATGCCTGCGTACCCTCGGACCAAGAACACGTTGCAAACAGGTACCAGTGCTGAGGAATGTAATACCAAGACACGAAGAAAATGTCAGGACGAATTAGCTTCATTTGAACAAATGGGAGAATATGAAGGTACGACTCGGACTGCGCGAATTGAATTACTGTGATCTCTTGATTACAGTAGTCTCATATCAGCCGTTCCGGAGCGGGTGCGCAAGGAGGAGTGGGGGCAGCCAGCCGAGGAATGACGGAATATTATTGGCCTAGGGAAATCAAGTTAGTGAATACTGTATGCCCACTCCACCCCTTGCATGACCTCTTCTTGAGCGCTTGAGCGTTGAGCGCCCCTGGGCCTTGTGTACGTGCGCCACACTGAGCTACAGTAGCAATTTGAACCCGTGTCTGATGTGACAAACCCACTTTTTTTTCTATGTTTGACTGATGGGCCCGCGCAAGTCGGCGCGACAACGCGTGCAGCCAAACAGGCCCGTAAGTCCTTACTGTAATAAGCCTAATTTGACATTCAGGGCGAGGTTTCGATAATACTTTAACAGTGTACAGTAATGTATGACAGTGACATCGATCATGAGGCGAGGATCATTGACAGAATCAGAATTTGAACTTGAACTTAGTCCACTGTCAGCAACTTGAAGCAACAACTCGTCTAGGACATTCGCTGTCTCTACAGAATGATGTGCATGTCCAACGCCGCAGGCTCGTTGGAGACAAGGTGCGGCGAATGCTCCGAACAAAATTGGACCGACCATGCGACGCTTGGCGTGTGCAGTTTAGAAACGGAACTGACCGAGGCCCGAGCCTAGGCCTGAGGCCTGGCGAAGGCGCTTTAAATAAAGCGACCCCCGTAAAGCCTGGATCAAAAAAAAAAAAGCCCAAAGATAGACTCCCCGCAGCGCCCATGAAATTGGAATATCATGCCAGTGTAAGTTATGTCTTCCCATCAACGGTTTTTCCATCTCTCGCGATAATCCCCCACACCTCTTGTATATAGCTTTAATCTTGAAGGGGTTGCGCCATCGACCATCTCCTCTCTTCACACTTTGCTCATAGCGCTGCTATCAGTAGGCTCGGACATATCGGTCTGCTGCACAACTTGGCGGTATCGGAACCGTTCTGCACCTACAGCCACTCACGCTGCAGCTGCAGATGCCTAACCCTGAATTTACTGGTTGTGTGCGTCCCAACTTCTTTTTCGGAGGTCATGTGCTGAGCGAGGGACTTTACTTGTTCGTGCTGACGATGCTCACGCTCAACCTTGACGTACGTGAGCCTGTCTCCTGAGGCACACCATAACGAGCACACGAGCTGAGAGTAGCGGTTAGTCGGTGAAGCGTGCCTGTGTGGTGCTATAACTAGGGGGTCGTCGTCGCACAAGACCATAAGTCTGTTGGCGGGCGCCGTGTACTAAATAGTTTAATATGTGACGCTGAAAACTTTCTTGGAAATGGCAGGACCCTGAAGGCCCTGAAGTCATTTCCTTACAAACTAGAAAGCTTGCGACGGCGGTGGGTTCTGTCTTCGTAGATGACCGTGGGTTAAAAAAAAAGGTTACTCATCGGAGAGAGATATCCCCGTTGGATCCCCATGATAGCCAGGCCAGGCGAAGGTGTGCGATTACCTGCAACTCGCGCAGCGCAGGCGAGACCGGTACACTGGCGCAACACCATAGCTCGAGGCCGTATTGCCCTTTCTCTTCCATCAGTCATCCTCTGCAGCTGGAAGCAAGACATAGCCACCCATTCCGAGTCAGGCTGAATTCAGGTACTGTCCTAGACCCGAACACCAGTGGACACGGGAAGTCGCGCTTTGTCATGCCCCAGTTTGGGAAGGCGCCGTGACGCTTGGCATGCAAGGGTGCAAGTTTACTGGTCGTCGGTACTACAGTATAGTACCGACGAAAGGCAGAACGCAAAGTGATGTCGACAAGATGTACTGTACCTGTAACTTGAAATAAATATAATTAATTTTGCCATGGAACTCTGAGACCGTAGTAATTGAACGTGATAGGAACTGAACGAATTGCCTTGTATTAGCTGAGGATGCACCAGGAGCAAGAGTGAGCAAGAAAGCAAAAGCCAAGCTTGCGAGGGTTTGTTATTGTATCTACGATTCGATTGGTATCGACTGAGCCTGAGTGAGAAATTTGGAGCGTCCGACGTGGCGGTTCAGGAGGACAGTATCAAGTGATGGCCCGGGCCCCGTGTCTCTCCTTCAGTCGCTGTCGATCTTATGGAGGCCGAGCCCACCACTGACAAGCCCTCGCTCTCACCACCATGCTGTCGCCTCCACCCCACCCAACTCCGGCTTACTCGCAGCGTCCCTCACCTCTGTCTCTTCCTTAGTCTTCCTCCAGCTATTTTCGAGAATCTTCACCTTCGTTCTCAACCAGGCCCTCGTCCGCCTTGCCACCCCGCAAACATTCGGCACCGCAACAGTCCAATTCGAGCTACTGCTCTCGACCACCCTCTTCCTGTCCCGCGAGGGCGTGCGCACCGCCCTGCTGCGCCAGCGGAAGAGCGTGCCCCCCGACCTCGCCCGCAACATCGCGCTCCTGCCGGCCTACGTTGGTGCGCCGATCGCCGTGGCCCTTGCCGTCCTGTATTCCGCGACCAGTGCCTCCGCCGTGCGCGCCCAGCAGCACTTCCACCTCAGCGTGTCCATCTACGCATTCGCCGCAGCGCTCGAGCTCGCCGCCGAGCCGCTCTATATCCGCGCGCAGAACGAGCTGCGCGTGGACGTGCGCGTGCGCGCAGAGGGAGCTGCTGTGTTCTCGAAGACCCTCGCCACGTTCCTAGGACTTGCGTTCGCTCCGCCAGCATGGGCGCTCGTCGCATTCGCTGCGGGACAGGCAGCCTACGCCCTCGTCACGTTCGCGGTCTTCTGGAACTTTTGTGGGTGGTCAACACGATATGTCCTGCGTAGGGTTACGCTAGGTGACCGTGGCCAGTGAGTTGCTTATTCTCTTGCGCCGACCTCTAACAACGTCGCTGAAGCTGAACAATTTGTAGCAAGAAGGACGCATACTTTGATCAGGAACTGCTACAACTCTCTGGCGCTATGACTGCTCAGTCGGTTGTGAAGCATTTCTTGACGGAGGGAGACAAGCTACTCATATCCCGCCTTAGTCCGCTGGCAGACCAAGGTGGATATGCCATCGCATCCAACTACGGTTCGTGGCAGCACGTCGCGGGGTCGCTTACATCTACCTAATACCCAACAGGCTCGCTCGTCGCGCGCGTCGTGTTCCAACCCATTGAAGAAACTTCACGCATCTTCTTCTCCAAATCTCTGTCTTCCTCCCCGTCATCATCGTCCAGCGAGAGCGACCAAGAGACGCTGGAGACCGCCGTCGAATTGCTGTCGACCCTCCTCCTTCTCTTCACACACTTCCTCCTTCTCCTCGTCGTCTTCGGCCCGCCGTACCTGCCGCTAGCAACTGCATTGGTGCTGCCTCCGCGATACCAACAGACCTCCGCGCCGCGCATATTGCGCGCATTCCGGTTCTACCTCCCCGCGATGGCATATAACGGTGTGCTCGAGGCGTTCCTCGCGTCCGTATGCACGCCTGCGGACCTGCGCGCCCAGAGCCGCATGATGGCTGCCGCCTCCGCCGCGCTGATCGCCACGGCGCTCGCAGGCGCACGCGTGTTCGACGCCGGCGACGCGGCACTCGTCTGGGCCAACACGGCAAGCATGGCCGTGCGTGCGCTGTACGCCTGGCGCTTCGCACGCAGGTTCTGCAAGGCCCGTGCCATGCCCCACCGCCAACGAGAGACCGAGCGCGCACTAGGGCTCGCCGCGCTGCGCCCCCCGCTCGGCGTGCTCGTAGCGTTTGCGGCTGCCGCTGTCTGCACGCGCTGGAGCGCCGCTGCGCATGCAGATGTCCGGCTGTCGCTGTGGGCGCAGCGCTGGCACGTTGCGCTGGGCGGTGCTTGTCTCGGCGTCTGTCTCGTCGTGTGGTGCGTTCCATTCCCGTTTCCCATTGTTCTCGCGCCGTGCGGGCGAGACTTTTGCTGACGACAATGCTGACGCTGGTCTCTAGCTACGTCTTGGAGCGGCGCCGGCTTCCTGAGGACGATCGCAGTTTTGAGGAGGAGCCGGAAGTGACGAGGATTTGAGTGCGGGAAGGCTTGCGCTGGGCGGGCTCGTAAGCAGTGTGAGTCGAGGGTTGGAGATGTTCTGGGCCTCGTCCTTAGACTGTCCTTCGCACTCTTACAAGGCGGAGGGAAGGATATCTGTGTGCTCAGTCGGTCGGCCCGGAACCCTTATTTTACATTTTTGAAGGATGGCTCCTGGTGCCGTCCTACCTCGTTGACAAGCTCAATCTCTCGCGTACCGTCTTGTAAGTGGCAGCTACGAAGCATCTGGCGCCTGTTGTCAGCCAGTGTTCGCCCCGACACTCGACCTCCTTGGTAGGCTACAGTACCTGTAACTGATCGATCGACCTTGTCTGATCCAGCAATGCAAAAGTTTTTTTTGGCTGACGCCGTGCGTGACAGCGCACCAGCCGCGCATGTGTCAAGTCCTGGACCTAGGCGAGCTTGTGGAGTTTTAGCATGTACTAGTACTGTAGACCGTGATGCATGATGGATGTCGCATGAGAATCCGAGTTTGAATTTGAACATGAGTTTAATCCGCTGATTTCAAGCAACAGTCCAGAGAATATTTCACTGCCTCTACAGTAACTTAGGGTGTGTATGACCGGAGGTGATGTGGTGAATGCTCCGCGAGCAAGACTGGGACCGTGACGCTTACCATGGGCGGGTAAATGGGACCGAACCGGGATTCATGCCAATACTGTACAGTAAAGGCGCTAGAGGAAGCTAAATTGTCTTGGTGGTGAAATCTGTGGAATTGATTTTAATTGCCACAATAATTTAGTTTCTGTTTGAGGGTGAATTCGGTGTGGCGCCGACGGGAACGACCGCATTCTCTACTTCGAACACTGGCAAAACTTGAAATATCTATGTCCTGGCCCAAGTCCTGGCCCTCTTTTTAGTTCTCGCGCGGTACGTACGATCTGCTACTGCCACTTTCCCACCAACTGTTTTCATCTCTCTCGATAATCCCAGTCCCCATTGAGTCTCTGGCATTTGAGACTTGGGACATAAAGCCAGATCACCAACCTTCTCTGTCGACACTCCGCTCATAGCGTTCCGGCCAGTAGGCTAATCGATCTGCTGCCTCACTTGGCAACGTCGGTGCCATCCTCTATCTACATCCATGGGGATAATACCACAACTGTTGGTGTTCGGCCTGAATGCCGTGGCTACGTGCGTCCCTCTCTCTTTTGTGGAAGTCGTGTACTGACAGAGGCTTTACTTGTTCGTGCTGGTGGCATCCAGTTGGCGTTACACCATGATAGGTGAGCACCTCATTTCGTTATCACGTCCAAAGTTGACCAATCAACACCATTTCTAGCTGCCTGTACGTTCCCATCGCATCCCGCTGGTGTATCCTGATCATTAGTCTCATAGATGTCGTCTGCTTCTATGATTGGGTCATATCGTGCGTTGAGTCTTAATGCCTCATTAACTTTGGCCCGGCATGCTTATTTGACCTCGCTGTTTAGACTTGACCAGGAAGTCGCCCTTGTAAGCACATACTCTCGCCTTCATCTACCGAGGGGTGGCTGATTGATTACTGGGATTTTTGACTTCCAGATATATCCCTGCTCCGTGGAATGGTGTGAAAGCCGCATATCTATTTTGCCGCTATTACCCAATGGCCATCGCGCCGTTCCACATATGGGGTCTTGTCGGTGACCATGAGAAACGCGTTTGCGAGTCATACTATCATGTTCTTTTTGCCTGTGCCAAGCCTACGGTGCGCTTATTCGTACTTGCCATCTAATCTTGCTCACGATTTGATTATAGTTATTGTCAGCACAATGTAAGATTGACTAGGCTCTCTGTTTACAAGTTGTTAATCACACTCGTGTTGGTCGTGTCCTCAGTCATTCTGATGTTGCGTACATACGCGTTTTCTGGGAGGAAAACATGGGTTCTCGTCGTACTCTCAATCGCCTACTCGGGTCTTGCTGGCGTTATTATTTGGGTGTTGAGCAAAGAGCTAACCCGTCTGTTCCGAAGACCTTGTTTATGAAGGAGCATTCCTGACTGTTCGATGGAATCACAGTGGCGCCTTTGTTCTTTTTCACCGAACGCAACGGCTGTTTCGCTATTTCGGATGAACCGAATATCACAGTACCGGCGACCAGTGTAGTACAGGGGAACAGAGTACCGCTACCCATTGACTATCGTGTGGGAGTGCGTCTTGGACTTTGGCGCATTTGTCTGATTGTACTGACACGAGAATCCTTTTGGCTCAGATGACCTCTGTACGATGTCACTTATCGTTTACTATCACCTTGGCCGAACCAACCTTTCTGCTAGGTACTTGTAACCTTTTTCGATTTCCTCAACATGCTCGTCGTGTTTTGGGTGAGTCTGACGACCTTTTTCTTGTCCATGTGGACGGTGACCATAGTCAATCGATATAGCACTGGGTTCGGGGGCGTGATACCTTCGGCCCGCTAGGCAAGAGTTTTCTGAAACAAGGCAAGTCTTTATTTGCACCTGACGCGGTCTGGCGTCATTTATTTGGTTCTGATCACGCAGGGATGCTGGTCTACGTCGTCAGTGACTGCCATGAACGCGTTGGCAATTTGTACATTTCTCAGGTAAGAAGTCATCAACGATCATCCAGACCGCAGTCAACTAACTAGGTCTTGCCATAGCTCATACCTGGTGCGCCATGGTCTTAATGATTGTTCTTTGTTCACGTTCATTATGCCCTCCGCTCTGGTGATCCGATTTCTCTCCCATCTGCCACGTTCACTTTGTTTATTATTGTCGGTTCTCTTTCCAGGCATGTCGGTTGTAAGTGTCACGCACTCTGCAAAGTGCTTACTGGTTTAAAGGTTTTGTGTTTTTTAGAGTGCTGATGCTGCGTCAGAAAGCGTCTCCGACCGAGACGAAACTCCGTCTCGAACTCTCACACATGGTCGACAATGCCCTTGAGATGATTGCGATGGAGCGGTGTCCTGAAGAAATATCGGAGGGCTTCACACCATCTATCTCAACGGATACTGAAGCTCAGCATTGATGTGCCCGCGCCTGCTTCCTTCCGAGATGTACCATAACAAGTACGCGAACCGAGAGTAGTGGCTAACTGGTGCACGATCGTCTGGCGCTGTAGCCCGACAAGGCCGTCGTGCGAGACCATAAGCGTGTCGGTGGTCACTGTGAACAGTGCCTCGCAAACCCCAGCTTCCCGATGAGCGGGGAATTTGTCCACCGGAGGGTCGCGATGGTACAAGAGACATGTTGTGGAGCTGTAATCACGCAGATGTTACATATGTCAAAGTTGTCGAAATGGTTGAGGAAACAACAAATCGTTTCATGAGCGCCGTCGTCTTGAAGCTTGAAGCTTGAAGGCTTGCCCACCTGCCGGCCAGCGGGAAAAAACCATCATCCAGAGTTCGCACGCCTCAATCCCAGCAGGAAATTCACCGTCCAGGGTTCGCACACCCCGATCCCTCCTGGTCTCACTCCTCTCACGCTCCTTTCGACAGTTCGACGGCTCGACGTGTGTTGCACGTGTGCTGGGTCCCCTTCGTCGTGTCTCTGACGCTCTCCCCATTTGCAGGCCCCACGCCTGTTACCTTAGCCCCGTCTGCAATGAAGATGGGTAAGGTCGTTGGCTTACTTGATATTACCAAAGTCTTCCACGAGGCCCTGGACAAGGTTGAGCACAGCTCATCCGCATCTGAGAAACTCTATAGCGCACTCGCTGGTGTCCCGAGTGAGCTTGGCACCGGGCTTGGCGCAAACCCCCAGACCGCAGCCATGCTCACCTACGTCGAAGCATTGCGTGAGAAGACTCAGGCTGGCTTGCCAGATCTTACGACCATCATGGGCTTGCGTACCCAGTGCCATGGTTGGCCCAAGGGCAACCGTTTGAGATGTCGCGCGCTTCATGTGTGAGTATAGGACGACCGCGGTCTGTGTTATGGCCGACCCTGATCCCTTTTGTAGCAAGGACGCATACTTTGATCAGGAACTGCTACATCTCTCTGGCGCTATGACTGCCCAGTCGGTTGTGAAGCATTTCCTCACAGAGGGAGACAAGCTACTCATATCCCACCTCAGTCCACTGGCAGACCAAGGCGGCTATGCCATCGCATCCAACTACGGTTCGCGGCAGCACGTCGCGGGGTCGCTTACATTTACTTAATACCCAACAGGCTCGCCCGTCGCGCGCGTCGTGTCCCATCCCATCGAAGAGACTTCACGCATCTTCTCCAAATGTCTGTCTTCCTTCCGGGCATCATCGTCCAGTGAGAACGACCAAGAGGCGCTGGGGACCGCCGTCGAATTACTGTCAAGCCTCCTCCTCCTCTTCACACACTTCCTCCTTCTCCTCGTCTTCGGCCCGCCGTACCTGCCGCTAGCAACCGTATTGGTGCTGCCCCCGCGATACCAACAGACGTCTATGCCGCGGGTACTGCGTGCGTTCCGGTTCTACCTCCCCACGATGGCATATAACGGTGTGCTCGAGGCGTTCCTCGCATCGGTATGCACGCCTGCGGACCTGCGCGCCCAGAGCCGCATGATGGCCACAACCTCCGCCGCGCTGATCGCCACGGCGCTCGCCGGCGCAGCACTCGTCTGGGCCAACACCGCAAGCATGGCCGTGCGTGCGCTGTAAGCCTGGCGCTTCGCACACAGGCTCTGCAAGGTCCCGTGCCGTGCCCCACCGCCAACGAGAGACCAAGCGCGCGCTGGGGCTCGCCGCGCTGCGCCCGCCGCTCGGCGTGCTCGTAGCGTTTGCGGCTGCGGCTGTCTGCACGCGCTGGAGCGCCGCTGCGCATGCAGATGTTCGGCTGTTCGCTGTGGGCGCAACGGTGGTACGTTGCGCTGGGCGGTGCTTGTCTCGACGTCTGTCTCGTCGTGTGGTGCGTTCCATACCCGTTTCCCATTGTTCTCGCGCCGTGCGAGCGAGACCGTTTGTTGACGACGATGCTGACGCCGGTTTTTAGTTACGTCTTGGAGCGGCGCCGGTTCCTGAGGACGATCACAGTTTTGAGGAGGAGCCGGAAGTGATGAGGATGTGAGTGCGGGAAGGCTTGCGCTGGGCGGGCTCGTGGGCGGCGTGAGAGTCGAAGGTTAGAGATGTTCTGGGCCTCGTCCTTAGACTGTCGTTTGCACCTCTTACAGAACCGGCCGGTCGTTTCGAGTCGCAAGAGGTTGAGCGTCTCAGAGAAGTCCCTACAAAATTGAAGACAGAGGGAAGGATATCTGTACTCAGTCGGTCGCCGCGGAACCCTTATTGAAGGATAGCTCCCGGTCCCGTCCTACCTCGTTGACAGGCTCAATCTCTAGCGTAAGTTACTATGCCTTGGCCCTCATTCGGACCCCCCCCTCAATAGGACTCATTTCTCGCTCATTTCTCGCTCAATCGTTACCAAATTAAATATGTGATGTCCTGCATGACTCCTTGACATACTCTGACCTTTTTCTGTTCAAATATGCTGTGTTGTGAAGCTGGAAAAATGGCCGCTTGCCAGCCCATGCCATGTCGGGGCTTGATATGGGTGGCTGACTGCTTTCTAAAAACGGAACGGAGCGTTTGAGAGATGAAACAGCGGAGTCCCAAACGTTCCAAAACGGGACAGTGACTAGGCGTCCTGTGGTGTCAGGTGGATGCAAATGGTCACCCCAGGATGCAAATTTTAAAAACAGCCTCAGGATCACCCTCTTCCCGTGGTCCTTTCTGCCCAAAAAAAATACAGTAGGTAGTATCTGTAGATATGAGATCATAACAAAAAATAAAAATATATTGAGAATCTCGACTACAGTGCGACAAGGAAGAGAGGGGAGTCGTAAAAAGTAACGGCCCAGACCACCAGATCCCAACGATCTTGATAAATGTCACGCAGATCTGTTGAAATAGAGTGTTAGAATAGACCAATGAGAACACCCATGATAAATTTGGGGTGATATCATGCAGGCGATAGAGTAATCTCACCTTGGGGGGCCAGTGCGTGATCAAATTTGCATCGGGAGGTGAAGTCGGTTGTGCTCCCTAGGAGCTAAAAAAAAAAAAAGCAAAAATCGCCATCGAGCAGTATGTCCATTCTTCTATTGGTATGTACAATATGGAGTAGCTACGATGTGTTGTTGAAGCTACAGAAAATAAAAAGTCGGTTGTTGCATAGGTACGACCACACTAGTAACTTAGTACCGTCTTGCAAGTGGCGGCTAGGATACTTCCGGCGCTTGCTGTCAATTAGTTTTCGCCCCCGACAACTCGACCTCCGCCCCGTTGTAAGTTACAGTACCTGTATCTGATCGAATGGCTAGCATCAACAACCGAGGTACAAGAGTCTTGGTACAAGTTCTAGTTCTTGGTCCTATTCTTAGTTTATTCGGCCTTACCTTACTACAAGCGCGATTGGTACTACTCGCTACTCAGCTCACGAAGATACCTGGGGATACCTTTGCGAGTAATTTGAATGTACCAGGCGCAAACTGGTATTGTAACAATCTGGCAGGGGACGAAGAAGAGATGCTGTATGTCAAAACGAAACGTTTTGTTTTCCATCACAAATGTACGTAATCCTTGTCTTATCCAGCCTTGTATCTATCAATACAATTTTGTTTTTGGCTGATGCCGTGCGCGACTGCGCAGCCGCGCATGTGTCAAGTCCTTAGTGGCCTTAGTCCTGGAAGGCTGGACCTAGGCGAGCTTGTAAAGTTTTACAAGTAGTATGAAGTTTTTGCATGTACTGTAAATCGCGATGCATGTCATCATGATGAGAATTTGAATTTGAATTTGAAAATGGATTTAATCCGCTGCAACAGTCCAAAATCCTTAGGTGTTGTGGCAAATGCTCCGCGAGCACTGACGCTTGCCGTGGGCGGGTAAACGGGACCGAACCGGGTTCGTGTACAGTAAAGGCACTAGGATGATTGGACATGTGTTGATTTGTTACCGTTAGAGGGTAAATTCGGTGTGTGCTGCGAGCCTGCGACGGGAACGACGCTATTCTATACTTCGAAAAAAGATGAAATATCTATGTCCTGGCCCCTTTTTAATTCTCGCGCGACGTACGACCTGCTACTGCCACTTTACCACCAACGGTTCTCATCTCTCTCGACAACCCTAGTTCCCTTTGACGTCTCTAGCATTTGAAGCCTGGGGCTTAAAGCTTGAAGATCACCAAACCTCTCCTCTGTCGACACTCTGCTCATAGAGTAGGCTAATCGATCTTGTTGCCTCACTTGGCAGCGTCGGTGCCGACCTCTATCTACACCCATGGGGATACATCGGCAACTGTTGGTGTCAGGCCTGAATGCGCTGGCTGAGTGCGTCCCTATCTCTTTTGTGGAAGTCGTGGACTGAAAGAGAGGCTTGACTTGTTCGTGCTGGCCGCATCTAGCTGGCGTTACTCCATGATAGGTGAGCCGTCATTCTCTTGTTCTGTCCAATGTTGACCAACCGAGCCATTTCTAGCTGCCTGTACGTTCTCCTCTCATCCTGCTGGTGTATCCTGATCATTAGTCTCCCTAGACGTCGTCTGCTTCTACGATTGGGTCATATCGTGAGTCGAGTCTTAATGCATCATTAACTTTGACTCACTCTGGGAATGCTTATTCGACTTCGTTGTTTAGACTTGACCAGGAAGTCGCCCTCGTAAGCACATACTCTCACCTTCATCTGCTGAGGGGTGGCTGATTGATTACTGCAATTCTTGATTTTCCAGATATACCCTGCTCCGTGGAATGCCGTGAAAGCCGCATATCTATTTTGCCGCTATTACCCAATGGCCATCGCGCCGTTCCATTTATGGGGTCTTGTCGGTAATCATGAGGAAAGCGTTTGCGAGTCATACTATCATGTTCTTTATGCCTGTGCCATGCCTACGGTGCGGTCACTCGTACTTGCCATCTAATCTCGCTCACGATTTGATTATAGTTATTGTCAGCACAATGTAAGTGTGACTAGGTCCATGTGGTTTACAAGCTATTAACGCGCGCATTCGTGTCGGTTGTGTCCTGTCCTTAGTCATTCTGATGTTGCGTACATACGCGTTTTCTGGGAGGAAAACACGGGTTCTCGTCGTTCTTTCAATCACCTACTTGGGTCTTGCCAGCGTTATTATTTGGGTGCTGAGCAAAGAGTTAACCCGTCTGTGCCGAAGATCTTGTTTACGAAAGAGCATTCCTAACTCTTTGACGGAATCACAGTGGCGCCTTTCTTCCATGTCACCAAACGCAACGCCTGTTTCGCTATTTCGGATGAACCGAATATCGCAGTACTGGCGGCCAATGAATTATACGGGACCAGAGTACCGGCACCCATTGCCTATCATATGGGAGTGCGTTTTGGACTTTGGCGCGTTTGTCTGATTATACTGACATGAGAATCCTTGGCTCAGATGATCTCTGTACGAAGTCACTCATCGTTTGTTACCACCTTGGCCGAACCAACCTTCTGCTAGGTGCTCGCGACCTTTTTCGATTGCCTCAACATGTTCGTTGTGCTTTGGGTGAGTCCGACGACCATTTTCTTGTCCACGTAGATGATGACCATAGTAAATCGATATAGTACTGGGTTCGGGGGCGTGATACCTTCGGCCCGCTAGGCAAGAGTTTTCTGAAACAAGGCAAGTCTTTATTTGCATCGACGCTGTCTGGCATCATTTATTTGGTTCTGGTCACGCAGGGATGCTGGTCTACGTCGTCATGACTTCCTTGAATACGTTGGCAATATGTTCTTTTCTCAGGTAAGACGTCGTCAACGACCATCCAGACCGCAGTCATTCAACTAGGTCTCGCCATAGCACATACCTGGTGCGCCATGGTCTTGCTGCTACTTCTTTGTTTGCGAACATTCTGCCCTCCCCTCTGGTGATCCAATTTCTCTCCCACCTGCCACGTTCACTTTGTTGATTATTGTCGGTTCTCTTTCCAGGCATGTCGGTTGTAAGTCCACGCCCTCTGCAAAGCGCTTACTGGTTTAGACATATTGTTTTTTTAGGGTGCTGATGCTGCGCCAGAAAGCGTCTCCGACCGAGACGAAACTCCGTCTCGAATACTCACACATGGTCGACGACGCACTTGAGATGATTGCGGTGGATCGGTGTCCTGAAGAATTATCGGAGGGCTTCACATTATTCATCTCGACGGATGCTGAAGCTCAGCATTGATGTGCCGGGGCCTGCCCCCTTCCGAGGTGTACCATAAGAGGCACATGAGTCCGGAACGGTTACTC
Organism: Lactarius hatsudake; assembly: GCA_024734325.1. NCBI lineage: Eukaryota > Fungi > Basidiomycota > Agaricomycetes > Russulales > Russulaceae > Lactarius > Lactarius hatsudake. The sequence continues at coordinate 58,716 of JANSJP010000032.1, read as the reverse complement.
GGTGGACACTCGTGTGGCGCTGTAGCCTGAAGCCGTCGTGCAAGACCATAAGCGTGTAGGCAGTCGCCGTGGACAGTACTTCGCAAGCCTCAGATTCCCGATGAGCGGGAAATTTGTAGATACAGTGCGCTCACGCGTGCAACATCTCGACGTTTGGGAATCGACCGCACCTCAAAGCGGGTCCTTGCGCGTCCAGATGTTGAGTGCCTGAGTACACCGAATCTGCGTGTGTAGGTAGAAGAGATGACTCGGAGATACGAGCAGGAACTCGTAACACGATCTTTGGTTTCTTAGCATACTCATACTTGTTCTCGGACACTTAGTTTATGTGTATGATCAGGGACAATCCCTGTTGCTTCATGTCTTTACTATTCGTTTTGATACACATCTACCTACGGTCCTTATGATGTATTTAAATACGCCTTACGCACACCTGGCACCCCAGCTGTTTATCTTACTCTGGTGTGCCAGATTTCCCTAACACTGCACTGTTGCGTCGGGTTATGGGCCCTGTCTCAGGCTGTAATCTGAATTGACAAGATCTGCTCACTGTTCCTTAATGTGAGTTTCGAATTATTTTCTTTCCCCTCTAACTCGAGTACCTCTGCGCATTGGGGTGCAAGGCTCTTGGGGCTCATGCTGGGGCCTAACAAGCCTTGCTCGACTCGTGCCACAGACCCCAGATGTGGTCCTCACAAAGGTACATGGTCGCATCATCCATGAGGGTGAAATCCATTGTGGGCCTTCTGTTAGCAAGATTTACTGTTTATAAAGTGTATATAGTACTATTACTACTATCTTGACCGTCTTAGTGCCCATGAAACAACTTGTTTCCTCCGCCATTGCCGCAACTTTTCCATACGTAATGTCTGCATGATTACGGCACCACAACATGTCTCTCGTACTTTCGTGACCCTCCAGTAGAAACTTCCCCGCCCATCTGGAAGCTGGGGCTTGCGAAGTACTGTCCATGGTGACCGCCGACACGCTTATGGTCTTGCATAACGGCTTCGGGCTTCAGCACAACACGACCGTGCACCGATTAACCGTTCCCGACTCGTGTGCTTCTTATGGTACACCTCGGATGGGGGAAGGCCCCGGCACATCAATGCTGAACTTCAACATCCCTCGAGATGGATAGTGTGAAGCCCTCCGATAATTCTTCGGCACACAGATCCACCGCAATCATCTCAAGGGCGTCGTCGATCATGTGTGAGTATTCGAGACGGAGTGTTGTCTCGGTCGGAGACGCTTTCCGGCGCAGCATCAGCATTCTAAGAAACACAAAAGTTCGAACCAGTAGGCACCTTGCAGAGGGTGTGACACTTACAACCGACATGCCTGGATAGAGAGCCGACAATGATCAACAAAGTGAACGTGGCAGGTGGGAGAGAAATCGGATCACTAGAGCGGAGGGCAGAATGTACGCAAACAAAGCACCAGCAGCAAGACCACGAAGCACCAGGTATGCAAGGAGCAATTGTTCGTCCATAGGTGCAGAATGGTACCAATGCCGCCAAGTTCAAGTTGTGCAGCAGACCGATATGTCCGAGCCTACTGATAGCAACGCTATGAGCGAAGTGTGGACAGAGGAGATGGACGGATCCCTTCAAGATCCAAGAGGTGTGCGGGATTATTGAGAGAGGGCAAACCGTTGGTAGGAAGACAGTGCGGCCCTGCGTACTTCGAGAGCTAAAAGGGATCGCCTGGGGATAAGGAGACATACACGATATTCCAATTCTGCAGCATGGCTATACAATGCTTGTTCCTGTGTATTAGCGAATGTAGCAAGGAATCAATATATGGGCGCTGCAGGGAGCCTATCTACGGGACTTCACGAGTTCCCAGCACGACCGTGACTAGGGTCGGTTTATTTAAGCGCCTTCACCAGCGAGGCTCGGGCCTCGGTCGGTTCCTGCACACGCCAAGTATCCCATGATTAGTCCAATTCTTGGTCCAATTTTGTTCGGAGCATTCGCCGCATCTTGTCTTCGATGAACCTGCAGCGTTGGACACCTATCATTCTGTAGAGGCAGTGCCAGTGAATTTCCTCTATGGATAGACGACTCGTTGCTTGTTCAAATTAACAGTGGACTGAATGTCAAACCAGGCTCATTACAGTACTGTACCGTGACTGTACAGCGAAATGCAAAACAGATATTGCGAGTGGACGGTGGCAGGTTCCAAGTAAAGTATAGTTTGAAATTCTCAGGAAATTTGTTATCTCATAAATATGTAGTGATGAAATAGTTATCCAGGGACAAGGGGGGGCCGGGCCGTGGTTCCGTGACCCGAGGCTGGGGTCCGCTGAAAGTCCGTAAAAAAATTTACTTTTTGGGCGTCTGGAATGCCCGGCCCATTGATCCGGAAAGGGGAGTCTTTGCGTTGGGTTCGTTTTGAACTCATTCAATATCTCGTCACTCGCTGTGTCTTTTTTTTGTCGTCTGATTCACGATGTTTTCTACTGACTTAATTGTACTGGACCGTCACTGCGTCACTGCCCACTGCCCAGATGGGTCTAATGTTGAGCGCGGCCTAGTGTGACGCCCTGCGAGCTTCCCCCATCCAGAGGTGATGTTCAGAAACAACTTACTATAGATCAAGCACCGTCCGAGCGGATGGACGCATTCCGTTCAGAAGACGCGCTCAGCGGGGTGAAGAGCGGTCCGCTTGAGGACGGGGACAGGGGCGTCGAAGTGGGCTATGCCGATGCTTGGCGCAAGAGTTGGTGAGTATCGCACTCGCATCGGCCTATATGCTCACATATATTTCTCTCGCAGGACCGGCTGACTCGCAGATCCCTCTGCTGCAGATGGTCGCGATGAAACCTCATGACTGGACCTACTCGACGACTTTCGCTGGCACGACGCGGGGTTGGAAAATGCATAGTGGACACCCGCCGAACCGTCTCAACGCGCACCACTCGATTCCCATTGCCATGCTCTCACGTTCGGATCGAATCTGATCCTGTTCTACGCAGAGATCCCTCTTTTCGACCACAAGCTACATGATAACGGTGCATCACATCTACTCGTCTGCTTGTGCGTCACTCTTCCTGATCATGCCTCTTTCCAAACACGACGTTGACCCACGACACGACCAACATGGGGCCAACGACTGCGACGACTGGGCGATCACGACAACAGCTGCGGTGACGACACCAACGATGGCAGCGGCAACAACAGTGGTGGCAATCGTAGACTACAACTACGACCAATACAACCCACAACGACGGAACTGCAACGACGAGGTGATGACCGACCACAGCAACAACCGCAAGGATGGAAAGGCTGTGAGACAACCGCGGCGACGGAGACCTCAACAACGATGACAATCCAGTAACAACGACGCCAACAACGGCGCAACAGCGACAACGATTGCAACGACGACAACGATTGCAACCGGTCCTCGACCATGACAAGAGTTAGATACTGTAGTAAGCAGCTTTCATTTATTACATTGTCACGGCGGTTGTAGGTCCTGCTGTATGGGCAGGACATTCCCTCAAATATATTTTTATCTGCAACCTGGACCCGAAATCGAGAGCCACTCGATCGTGCATGCCTCCGCGTGATGCATGACTTCGTACAGACATTCGTAGGGTTCAAGGACATGTCACTATTACATAGCTACGGCCGCGCGCAAGTGCAGCACGTTCGCTCGCTCGGATGAAAGGTGAACTGCCCTGGTTCTATATTTGGATAAAATTTCCTTTTTCGGCGGTTCGGGGGGGGGGGGGAGGTAAGGCTCGGCCCCTTAAAAATTTACAGGCCCCGTGCAATTTTAAGAATCCCGACCCCCCCCTTGTCCAGGGATCCTGCAAATAATTGATTTCTTGTGAGAAAACAGTTACCAGAACGCTGTTTCTGACCCGGCCTGGTCCCAGGACGTCTAATGTAGTCAAGGGCCTCCTGTTTTATATTTCTCTGTAAGGGCGGGGCCTGTTTGGCGCACGCGTTGTCGCATGGCCCGGCATCAGTCAAACAAAACATAGCTTGAAAGATAGTGTGTTCGCGATAAGGTTTCTTTATGATGCAGTGTGGCGCACGTGCACGACGACGATCAAGCGCTCAAGATGAGGTCGTGCAAGGTGGAAGTGGGCATACAATGACTTTATCTTCCCTAGGCCAATAATATTCCGTCATTCCTCTGCTAGCTGTCCCCACGCCCCCTCGCACACCTGCTCCGGACCAGTTGATACGAGACTAATCAAGAGACTACAGTAATCCATTTGTGTACTTGTAGTACTGTAGTCCGTCGTCATCATATTCTCCCATTTTGTTCAAATGACGCTAATTCGTCCTGACCTTTTCTTCGTGACTTGTCAGGTATTACATTCCTCCGCACTGGTACTCGTTTGCAACACGTTCTTGGTCCAAGGTTACGCAGGCGTTACGCATCAACGGTCTTGTCAACGATTGTCAACAGCCAGAATCACCGGCTCACGCCGACACATCCGTGTAACCCTTCTGTCGCAACAATGAAATGGCTTCGGCATCAACATTATACTCTTTAAACAATTTGCTGACCGTACTGTATAGCGCTTACAGTCTTGAGACTGGTCTTGTACAGTATTATGTACTGTCCCAGAAAAATACAACCACCCGACCGGCGAACGGACGGCCTAGTGATCGTGTGGTTGTGTTCAAATCGGTGACGTTATTCTCTTCTGGCCGAACGCGTTGCACGTCGTGCGTGGATGGACGAAGCTCACATTGTGTCATCCTACCTCTCCCGCCCGTTTCTCTCTCGTTGACTTTACTCTGTCTCCTGATCACCCCAGGCGCTTTCCCATGAATTCAATAGCATACGTGTGAATGGCTACAGAAATGTCTGGTTGTGGGCAATGCGAGAGTTAGGCGTCGTAACAGGGGGGCAGGGCGCGGCGCACGATCTAGTGAAAGAACAGTGGGACAAGTGGGGATTGCTAAGATCAGATATCGACCTGCACACCGCGAGTCACAGACCTGCAAGAAGTTCGCCTCTGTTTGTATACCCTCTAGTCGAGGTCCAATGGGACGTTAAGCCCTACCTTAAATAGCACCGATTCGAGCTGCGTGCGGAGCGCGCGCAAGTCGTCAGCGGGTGGGCTTTGCCCCAGCCTCTGCCCCTCGTCTGAGCCACACTGGGCGTCAGCGTCGGCCCTATGCAGCGCCGTAGCCTCCTCTTCGTGCCGGAAGTGCACCGCCGCGAGCTTTTCCACAATCTCCCAGGCTCGCGTCTGCGCAGGCTGGGCGGCAGGGGAGGAGAAGGACTGCAGCGAGCCCTCGGAGGACGCCGAGCTCGCGTCCGCGCGGCGCACCGGTGCGCGCGAAGCCCGCGTCGAAGCCCTCTTGCAGCGTAACTTATTTGCCGGAGGATATGCCGTCGCGGTAGCTTGCCTGTGCATGGGGATGACGCACCCGTCATTATTTTATTTCGCTTTTCGCTCTCTTACAGTTGTGAAGTTCGTGAAAAGGCTGGTCCACTCTGCCTCGGCATAATGTGAAGGCGCGTTGTCGTCCTCGACCCAAGGAGACTCCTCATCTTGGGAAGACCCACAAGAAAGGATGCGAGACGTTTTCCCGAAACCAGCGATAACAGACAGTCACAAATCAAAGTTCAGACTCAGACATATGGCTGCAACGTGCTAAAGCGATTCCGATACTGAATCTGTGAATAGACAGTCGAAACATCCGATATACCCTAAATGGTTGCCAGGGAACCTGCCTAAGATGCACAGGATTGAGGTGTGAAACGGCGCAAGTGAGCGCGCAGACCTCCGCAGGGTGCGATGTATCATAGGCAGGTCCATGGCGGTCGAAGATCGCTGCGTCTGCGCCGTGACTGTCGAATAGCTAAGGCTGCGTGCGAGTGCAGCGCGGTCAGGAAAGGGAACGGTTGGTTACACTGAGCCCTGCTGGGTCGGGTGGTCGCAGGGGATCGCAAACGATCGTGCACGCTTCCACGCGACGCGAAACTTTGCAGAGGGGGCTGGGGAACGCTCGGGGGCCAGTCAAAAATGTGTGAAATGTGCAAAGCGCCGCAAGGACGCTAACGACCGAAATGGAAAACGTGCGAAACGTGCTAAGGCCCAAGGAAGCAAAGGCTTGGGCGCGGGTCCTGCCAGTGGCGCGGGTCCTGGGCGACCTGACGACTCGGTGACGGCTCGGTGACGTGTCCGCCCAAGTGACCACCCGTCACCGGCGTCTTCACCAGAAAGAGCCAGCAACCGCGTCCGTCTTCCGGCGTTCAACTTCCCTTCTGGCGCCTGCTGTCAGTCCACCGAGACTCGACCTCCGTGGTAAGTGACAGTAACTTACCTGTAATCTGATCGAATAGCTAGCCTTTCATCTGAGTCATCAACAACCCGAGGTGCTGACCAAGTCCAAGTTTTATTCAGCCTTACTAGATTACCTTACAACAAGCACGATTCGTACTACTACTCGCTACTCAGCTCACGGAGATGCCTGAGGGCACGTTGGTGAGTGATTTAAATATACTAGGCGCAAACCGGTATTGTAACAGTCTGGCAGGGGACGAAGGGAAATGTCACACGAAATACTTACTTTGGTTTGGACAAAATGAAGCGCGGCGAATACACGATCACACATTTTTCGCAAACCTTGTCCAATCCAGCAATACAAACCTTTTTTTCGCAGATGCCGTGCGCGATTGGGCATCAGCCGCGCATGTGTCAAACAGGCTGTAGCTTGAGCCCTTTTTAGTTCTCGCGAGGTACGTACGATCTGCTGCTGCCACTTTCCCACCAACTGATTCTCATCTCTCTCGATAGCCCCAGTCACAATTGACGTCTCTAGCATTTGAAGCTTGGGACTCAAAGCTTAAAGATCACCAACCCCTCTCCTCTGTCGACACTCCGCTCACAGTAGTGCTCCTCACTTGGCAGCGTCGGTTCCGTCCTATGTCTATAACCTTGGGGATAGTACTGCAACTGTTGGTACTCGGCCTGAGTTGCGTGGCTAGGTGCGTCCCTATCTCTTTTGTGGAAGTCGTATACTGACAGAGGCTTTACTTGTTCGTGCTGGTGGCATCTAGCGTGCGTTACTGCATGATAGGTGAGCACCTCATTTCCTTGTGCCGTCCAAAGTTGACCACTCAAAACCATTTCTAGCTGCCTGTTCGTTCCCATCGTATCCCGCTGATGCATCCTAATGATTAGTCTCCTAGACTCCGCCTGCTTCTATGATTGGGTGATATCGTGCGTTGAGTCTTGTTAGCTTTGACCCGGGATGCTTATGTAACTTTGCTGTTTAGACTTGACCAGGAAGTCGCCCTTGTAAGCACATACTCTCGCCTTCATTTACCGAGGGGTGGCCGGTTGACTGGTGCAATTGTTGACGTCCAGATATATCCTGCTCCGTGGAACAGTGTGAAAGCTGTATATCTATTTTGCCGCTATTACCCAATGGCCATTGCACCATTCCACATATGGGGTCTTGTCGGTGACCATGAGCAACGTGTTTGCGAGTCATATTATCTTGCTCTTTCTGCCTGTTCCATGCCTACGGTACGGTCACTCGTACTTGCCATATAATCGTGCTCACGATTTGATTATAGTTATTGTCAGCACAATGTAAGCTTGACTAGGTCGATGTGGTTTACAAGCTGTTAATCACACTCGTGTCGGTTGTCCTCAGTCATTCTGATGTTGCGTACATACGCGTTTTCTGGGAGGAAAACATGGGTTCTCGTCGGTCTTTCAATCACCTACTTGGGTCTTGCCGGCGTTATTATTTGGGTGCTGAGCAAAGAGTTAACCTGTCTGTGCCGAAGAGCTTGTTTATGAAGGAGCATTCCTGACTGTTCGATGGATTCACAGTGGCGCCTCTGTTCCTTTTCACCAAACGCAGTGCCTGTTTGGCTATTTCGGACGAACCGGATAACACAGTACTGGCGGCCAGTATATTGCAGGGGAAGACTATACCGCCACCCATTGATTATCATATGGGAGTGCGTCTTGGAACTTTGGCATGTTTGTCTAATTCTACTGACATGAGAATCCATTTTGGCTCAGATGATCTCTGTACGATGTCACTTATCATTTGCTATCTATCACCTTGGCCGAACCAACCTTCTGCTAGGTACTCGCGACCTTTTTCGATTGCCTCAACATGCTCGTCGTGCTTTGGGTGAGTCCGACGACCATTTTTTTTGTCCACGTGGATGGTGACCATAGTATATCGATATAGTACTGGGTTCAGGGGCGTGATACCTTCGGCCCGCTAGGCAAGAGTTTTCTGAAACAAGGCAAGTCTTTACTCGCATCGACGCTGTCTAGCGTCTTTATTTGGTTGTGGTCACGCAGGGATACTGGTCTACGTCGTCATGACTGCCTTGAACGCGTTGTCACTTCGTGCTTTTCTCAGGTAAGAAGTCATCAACGACCATCCAGATCGCAGTCAACCAACTAGGTCTTGCCATAGCACAACCCTGGTGCGCCATAATCTTGCTGGTAGTTCTTTGTTTGCGTACATTCTGCCCTCCGCTCTGGTGATCCGATTTCTCTCCCACCTGCTACGTTCACATTATTGACCATTGTCGGTTCTCTTTCCAGACATGTCGGTTGTAAGTGTCACGCACGCACTCTGCAAAGTGCTTACTGGTTTAAACGTTTTGTGATTTTTAGAGTGCTAATGCTGCGCCGGAAAGCGTCTCCGACCGAGACTACACTCCGTCTCGAATACTCACACATGGTCAACGACGCCCTTGAGATGATTGCGGTGGATCGGTGTCCTGAAGGATTATCGGAGGGCGGCTTCACACTATCCATTTCGACGGATGCTGAAGCTCAACATTGATGTGCCCGGGCCTGCCCCTTCTGAAGTGTACCATAAGAAGCACACGAGTCGGGAACGGTTAATCGGTGCACGGTCGTGTTGTGCTGAAGCCCGAAGCCGTTGTGCAAGACCATAAGCGTGTCGGCGGTCACGGTGGACAGTACTTTGCAAGCCTCAGATTCTTGATGAGCGGGGAATTTGTAGATACTGTGCGCTCACGTGTGCAATATCGTGACGTTCGGGAATCGACCGCACCTCAAAGCGGGTCCTTGCGCGTCCAGATGTTGAGTGCCTGAGTACACCGAATCTGCGTGTGTAGGTAGAAGAGATGAGATACGAGCAGGAACTCGTAACACGATCTTTGGTTTCTTAGCATACTCATACTTGTTCTCGGACACTTAGTTTATGTGTGTGATCAGGGACAATCCCTGTTGCTTCATGTCTTTACTATTCGTTTTGATACACATCTACCTACGGTCCTTATGATGTATTTAAATACGCCTTACGCACACCTGGCACCCCAGCTGTTTATCTTACTCTGGTGTGCCAGATTTCCCTAACACTGCACTGTTGCGTCGGGTTATGGGCCCTGTCTCAGGCTGTAATCTGAATTGACAAGATCTGCTCACTGTTCCTTAATGTGAGTTTCGAATTATTTTCTTTCCCCTCTAACTCGAGTACCTCTGCGCATTGGGGTGCAATGCTCTTGGGGCTCATGCTGGGGCCTAACAAGCCTTGCTCGACTCGTGCCACAGACCCCAGATGTGGTCCTCACAAAGGTACATGGTCGCATCATCCATGAGGGCTGAAATTCCATTGTGAGCCTTCTGTTAGCAAGATTTACTGTTTATAAAGTGTATATAGTACTATTACTACTATCTTGACCGTCTTAGTGCCAATGAAACAACTTGTTTCCTCCACCATTGCCGCAACTTTTCCATATGTAATGTCTGCATGATTACGGCACCACAACATGTCTCTCGTACTTTCGTGACCCTCCAGTAGAAACTTCCCCGCCCATCGGGAAGCTGGGGCTTGCGAAGTACTGTCCACGGTGACCGCCGACACGCTTATGGTCTTGCACGACGGCTTCGGGACTAACAGCACCTACACGACCGTGCACCGATTAACCGTTCCCGACTCAGTGTGCTTCTTATGGTAACACCTCGGATGGGGGAAGGCCCCGGCACATCAATGCTGAGCTTCAACATCCGTCGAGATTGATAGTGTGAAGCCCTCCGATATATCTTCGGGACACCGATCCACCGCAATCATCTCAAGTGCGTCGTTGATCATGTGTGAGTATTCGAGACGGAGTGTTGTCTCGGTCGGAGACGCTTTCCGGCGCAGCATCAGCACTCTAAGAAACACAAAACATCTGAACCAGTAAGCACTTTGCAGAGGGCGTGCGTGACACTTACAATCGACATGCCTGGAAAGAGAGCCGACAATGATCAACAAAGTGAACGTGGCAGGTGGGAGAGAAATCGGATCACCAGAGCGGAGGGTAGAACGTACGCAAACACAGCACTAGCAGCAAGACCATGGCGCACCAGGTATGAGCTATGGCGAGACCTAGTTAGTTGACTGCGGTCTGGGTGGTTGTTGACGACTAACCTGAGAAAAGCACAAATTGCCAACGTGTTCAAGGCAATCATGATGACGTAGACCAGCATCCCTGTGTGACCAGGAACCAAATGAATGACGCCAGACAGCATAGATGCAAATAAAGACATGCCTTGTTTCAGAAAACTCTTGCCTAAAGGGCCGAAGGTATTACGCCCCCGAACCCAGTGCTATATCGATTCACTATGCTCATCATCCACGTAGACAAGAAAACGGTCGCCGGACTCACCCAAAGCACGATGAGTATGTTGAGGCAATCGAAAACGGCCGAGAATACCTAGCAGAAGGTTGGTTCGGCCAAGGTGATAGAAACGATAGTGGCATCGTACAGAGATCATCTGAGCCAAAAAGGATTCTCATGTCAGTATAATCAGACAAACGCGCCAAAGTCCAAGACGCACTCCCACATGATAGGCAATGGGTGCCGGTAAAATCTTCCCCCGTAGTGTACTGGCTATCAGTACTGCGATATTCGGTTCATCCGAAATAGCGAAACAGGCGTTGCGTTTGATTAAAAAGAACAAAGGCGCCACTGTGATTCCATCGAACAGTCAGGAATGCTCTTTCATAAACAAGGTCTTCGGCACAGACGGGTTAACTCTTTGCACAGTACCCAAATAATAACGCCCGTAAGACCCAAGTAGGCGATTGAGAGTACGACGAGAATTCGTGTTTTCCTCCCAGAAAACGCGTATGTACGCAACATCAGAATGACTGATGAGTCAGGACACAACCGACACGAGTGTGATTAACAGCTTGTAGACCACTATGGACCTAATCACGCTTACATTGTGCTGACAATAACTATAATCAAATCGTGAGCAAGATTAAATGGTAAGTACGAGTGACCGTACCGTAGGCATGGCACAGGCATAAAGAACATGATAGTATGACTCGCAAACGCTTTCCTCATGGTTACCGACAAGACCCCATAAGTGGAACGGCGCGATGGCCATTGGGTAATAGCGGCAGAATATATATGCGGCTTTCACGGCATTCCACGGAGCAGGATATATCTGGAAGTCAAGAATTGCAGTAATCAATCAGCCACCCCTCGGTAGATGAAGGTGAGCGTATGTGCTTACGAGGGCGACTTCCTGGTCAAGTCTAAACACCGAAGTCGAATAAGCATTCCGGGTCAAAGTTAATGAGGCATTAAGACTCGACTCACGATATGACCCAATCGTAGAAGCAGACGACGTCTAGGAGACTAATCGTCAGGATACACGAGCGGGATGCGAGGAGAACGTACAGGCAGCTAGAAATAGTGTTTGATTGGGCAACTTTGAACGAGACAACGAAATGAGGTGCTCACCTATCATGGAGTAGCGCCAGCTGGATGCGGCCAGCACGAACAAGTCAAGTCTCTCTTTCAGTACACGACTTCCACAAAAGATATAAGGACGCACGTAGCCACGGCATTCAGGCCGGACACCCACAATTGCGGTATTATCCCCATGGATGTAGATAGAGGACGACACCGACGCTGCCGATGAGGCAGCAGATCAATTAGCCTACTGGCCGGAACGCTATGAGCGGAGTGTTGACAGAGGAGAAGAAAAGGTTGGTGATCTGAAAGTTTTAAGTCCCACTGGCAGGCTTCAATTGCCAGAGACGTCTATGGGGAGTTGGGGACTAGGGTTATCGAGAGATGAGAACAGTTGGTGGGAAAGTGGCAGTAGCAGATCGTACGTACCGCAAGAGAACTAAAAAGGGGGTCAGGACATAGATATTGTCAAGTTTTTAACTTTGTCTCGGAGAATGCGTCGGTCGTTCGCACACGCCGAAATCCTCCAAACGGAAACTTTAAAATCAATACAGTACTTGTCAGATTTCACCAAGACAATTTGGCTTGCAATTTACTCTAGCGCCTATACTGCACATAAATATTGCATGAGTACCAGTTCGGTCCTGCCAGTGTTTACCCCACGCCAAGCTTCATGGTCCCGGTCATGCTCGCGGTACATTCGCCACATCACCTACGGTCATACACATCCTGAGTTATTGTAGAGGTGGTGAAGGATCCCCTGGACCTTGCCCTGGACTGTTGCTTGAAATCAGCGGATTAAATTCATGTTCAAATTCAAATTCGGATTCTTATGCGACATCATGCATCACGGTATACAGTTCAAGTACATGCTGAAACTTCGCAAGCTCGCCTAGGTCCAGGACTTGACACATGCGCCCCTGATGCGCAGTCGCGCACGTCGCACGAGCATCAGCCAAAAAAAAAAAAAAGCTGGACCAGACAGGGTTTACGTAAAATTGTGATGGGAACCAAAGTGTTTCGTTTTGACATCTCTTCGTCCCCTGCGAGATTGTTACAATACCAGTTTCCGTCTGGTACACTCGCAACGGTATCCCCCAGGCATCTCCGTCAGCAGAGTAGCGAGTAGTACCAATCGCCCTTGTAGTAAGGTAAGGCCGAATAAAACCAAGAATAAAACTTATACAATACTCGGTCAGCACCTGTTGATCGGATGAGAAGCTACTAGTAGCCATTCGATCAGATACAGGTACTCTTACTTACCACGGAGGTCGAGTGTCGGGGCGAACACTGCCTGACAGCAGCCACCGGATGCTTCATAATAGCTGCTACTTGCAAGACGGTACGCGAGAGATTCAGCCTATCAACGAGGTACAGTAGGACGGCACTGGGAGCCATCCATCAAAAATATAAAAATAAGGGTTCCGGGGCGTCTTCAATTTTGTCGGGACTTCTCTGAGACGCTCAACCTCTTGCCAATAAAAAGACTCGAAACGACCGGCCGGTTCTGTAAGAGTGCAAACGGCAGTCCAAGGACTCGGCCCAATATAAATGGATCCAAAAAAAAAAGGACTCGGCCCAGAACATCTCCAACCCTCGAGCTCTCACACCGCCCACGAGCCCGCCCAGCGCAGGCCTTCCCGCACTCACATCCTCGTCACTTCTTGCTCATCCTCAAAACTGCGATCGTCCTTAAGAACCGGTGCCACTCCAAGACGTAGCTAGAGACCAGCGTCAGCATCGTCGTCAACAAACGGTCTCGCTCGCGCGGCGCGAGAACAATGGGAAACGGGAATGGAACGCACCACACGACGAGACAGACGCCGAGACAAGGCACCGCCCAGCGCAACGTGCCAGCGCTGCGCCCACAGCGACAGCCGGACATCTGCATGCGCAGCGGCGCTCCAGCGCGTGCAGATTGCGGCAGCCTGCAAACGCTACGAGCACGCCGAGCGGCGGGCGCAGCGCGCGCTCGGTCTCTCGTTGGCGGTAGGGCACGGCGCGGGCCTTGCAGAGCCTGCGTGCGAAGCGCCAGGCATACAGCGCACGCACGGCCATGCTTGCCGGTGTTGGCCCAGACGAGTGCCGCGTCCCCGGCGCCGAACACGCGTGCGCCTGCGAGCGCCGTGGCGATCAGCGCGACGGAGGCGGCAGCCATCATGCGGCTCTGGGCGCGCAGGTCCGCAGGCGTGCATACGGACGCGAGGAACGCCTCGAGCACACCGTTATATGCCATCGCGGGGAGGTAGAACCGGAACGCGCGCAGTATCCGCGGCGCAGAGGTCTGTTGGTATCGCGGAGGCAGTACCAATGCGGTTGCCAGAGGCAGGTACGGCGGGCTGAAGACGACGAGGAGAAGGAGGAAGTGTGTGAAGAGGAGGAGGGTCGACAGCAATTCGACGGCGGTCTCCAGTGCCTCTTGGTCGTCCTTGCTGGACGACGATGACGGGGAGGAGGACAGAGATTTGGAGAAGAAGATGCGTGAAGTCTCTTCGATGGGTTGGAACACGACGCGCGCGACGAGCGATCCTGTTGGGTATTAAGTAGATGTAAGCGACCCGGGGACATGCTGCGACGCACCATAGTTGGATGCGATGGCATAGCCGCCTGGTCTGCCAGCGGACTGAGGCGGGATATTGTCTCCCTCTGTGAGTAAATGCTTCACGACCGACTAAGCAGTCATAGCACCAGAGAGATGTAGCAGTTCCCGATCAAAGTATGCGTCCTTCTTGCTTCAAATTGTTCAGCATCGGCGTTGTTAGAGGACGGCGCGAAAAAACAAGCAACTCACTGGCCACGGTCACCTAGCGTAACCCTACGTAGGACATATCGTGTTGACCACCCACAAAAATTCCAGAAGGACCGCGAACGCGGCGAGGGTGTAGGCAGCCTGTCCCGCAGCGAAAGCGACGAGCGCCCATGCTGGCGGAGCGAACGCAAGTCATAGGAATGTGGCGAGGGTCTTCGAGAACACGGCAGCTCCCTCCGCGCGCACGCGCACGTCCACGCGCAGCTCGTTCTGCGCGTGGATGTAGAGCGGCTCGACGGCGAGCTTGAGGGCTGCGGCGAATGCGTAGATCGACACGCTAAGGTGGAAGTGCTACTGGGCGCGCACGGCGGAGGCACTGGTCACGGAATACAGGACGGCAAGGGCCACGGCGATCGGCGCACCAACGTAGGCCGGCAGGAGCGTATTGCGGACGAGGTCGGGCGGCACGGTCTTCCGCAGGCACAGTAGGGCGGTGCGCACGCCCTCACGGGACAGGAAGAGGGTAGTCGAGAGCAGGAGCTCGAATCGGACGGTTGCGGTGCCGAATGTTTGCGGGGTGGCAAGGCGGACGAGGGCCTGGTTGATAACGAAGGTGAAGATTCTTGAGAAGAGCTGGGGGAAGACTAAGGAAGAGACAAAGATGAGGGACGCTGCGAGTAAACCGGGGTTGGATGGGGAGGAAATGACAGCATGGTGGTGAGAGGGTCGTCAATGGCAGGCTCGGCCTCCATAAGAGAAAGAAAGCGTGTCGACCAAGGTGTCGACAACGACCGAAGAGAACCTTGGGGAAACCGGGGCTGTGGCGGCCCGGCGTCGTCAAGGCTGTCGTCCTAGGACCCTTGAAAGGCCTGCCATGATATGGGGAGTCTATCTTCGGGGATTCACGAGTTCCCAGCACGACCGTCGGTGTATTTAAGCGCCTTCGCCAGTGTGCTTCCTCAGGCCTCAGCGCTCAGCGCTCAGCCTCAGGCCGCAGTCAGTTCTGTTTCTAAACTGCACACGCCAAGCGTCCCATGATTAGTCCAATTTTGTTCGGAGCAGGCGGCCCGCCCTGCCATTCGCCGCATCTTGTCACGGTCTCCAACAGTTCTCCAACTGGCAACGAACCTGCGGCGTTGGACACATATCATTCTGTAGAGGCAGTGCCACTGTGCCAGTGAATGTCCTCTATGGATAGACTTGTTGCTTGCTCAAGTTAGCAGTGGACTGAATATAGTACAACAAAGTCAAGAACAAAGTCTAAAACAGGCTCTTGAGTGCGAAATTGCGAATGTGGCGGGTTCCAAGTTAAGAGCCCGTCCGGTGCAAAATCGCTCCTCGGAAATGGCCGCTCGCGACCTCAGTCTGACGAGTGGGAGAAATCGGTCAGCTCTGGCAATAAAAATATCTAGTTGGACCGCCGAACGTAAATACTCGGTCGCGATAGGCAATGGATTTATGTATTTGGGTCGAGGTGAAGCCAGTGACCTCAGTGTAGTTCCATTGCATTCCCCAACGTGCTGCACTCGTATGCGGCCTTAGCGGCCTGAACCCAACGCTTTCCTGACCACAAATAGAAGTCTTGCGAATTTTCATGTGTTGCAGAAGCGTGCATGACCCTCGAAACCTGTTCCAAGCTACACTCTGTGTGGCCCACTGTTTGCGTTCCCGACCTTGTGCGCGGCCTTAGAGATTGGACAGGGACACATCTGCGACCAGCTTAGACACACTCACAAGATCTCGCGCCACGAGGAGGCCCACATGATTGCATTTGCCACTTTACACCCCATATCCTATGCTCATTGGACAAGTTGAACGTGTGTTTAGTGATGACATAAGCGCAATTTCATTATATAATGTATGGTAGGCAAAGCCAGTCGACCGCGACAACGAATAAAAACGGGTCCATACCCGTTTTTATTTTTGGCAGGGTGGTCGGGCGCGACCTCGGCCGCGGTCAGGTCCGACCAACTGCACCGAACGGTCACGTTGCCGGGACCAACAAATAAAAAACAATGTTTTTTTTTTTGGCTGATGCTGGGCGCGACAAACCGTGCACCGGGCTCTCAGTATAGTCTGAAATTCTCAGGAAAATTGTTATCTCACTCAGTGATCAAATCGTTATCCAGGGATCCTGCAAATAATTTCTTGCGAGAAAACATAGTTACCAGAACGCCGTTCCCGACCTGGACGTGGGGTATGAAGGGCGGGGCCGGACAAAAATATTAGGCCTTCATAGTGGGGCCCCCTGTTTTAGATTTCTCTGTAAGGACGGGGCCTGTTTGGCGCACGCGTTGTCGCGTGGGCCACATGGCCCCATCAGTCAAACAAAACAATGTGTGTTTGCCATGTCAGACAAGGTTTCTTTATGATCACAATCAATCCAGGCCGTTCAAATTGCTACAGTTACACGCCCAGTGTGGCGCACGTGCACAAGGGGCGCTCAACGCTCAAACGCTCAAGAGGAGGTCGTGCAAGGGGTGGAGTGGACATACAATAACTTTATTTCCCTAGGCCAATAATATTCCGTCATTCCTCTGCTGGCTGCCACGCCTCCTTGAGCACCTGCTCCTGAGCGGCTGATACGAGACTGCTGTAATCAAGAGATTACAGTAATCCAATTCGTGTACTTGTAGTAGTCCGAGTCGTGCCATCATTTTGTTCAAATGACGCTAATTCGTCCTGACCTTTTCTTCGTGTCCTGTCAGGTACTGTACTGGATTACATTCCTCGGCACTGGTACTCGTTTGTTACCCAGGCGTTACGTACCAACGGTCTTGTGAACGGTCGTCGACAGCCGGAATCACCTCACAACACATCCGTGTAAGCCTTCTGTCGCGACAATGAAATGGCTTCGGCATCAACATTATACTCTTTAAGCAATTCGCTGACAGTACTGTATAGCGCTTACAGTCTTGAGACCGGTCTTGTATTATGTACTGTCCCGGAAAAATAAAACCACTCGACCGGTGAACGGACAGCTTCGTGTTCGAGTAGTTGTGTTCAAATCGGTGATGTTATTCTCTTCTGACCGCCCGCGTTGCATGTCGTGCGTGGATGGACGATGCTCGCATTGTGTCTCCCGCCCGTTTCTGTTTCTCTCTCGTTGACTTTATCCGTTCTCCTGATCACCCCAGGGGCTTTCCCTATGAACTCAGTAGCATACGTGTGAGCGGCTACAGAAATGTTTGGTCGTGGGCAATGCGAGAGTTATGCGTAGTATCAGGGGCGCGGCCCGGGATCTGGTGAAAGAAAAGTGGGACAAGTGGGGATTGCTAAGGTCACTTATCGACCTGCGCACCGCGAGCCTGAGTCACAGACCTGCAAGAAGCTCGCCTCTGTTCTTACTTCCTCTAGTCGAGGCCGAATGGGACGTTAAGCCCTGCCTCAAGCAGCACCGATTTGAGCTGCGTGCGGAGCACGCGCAAGTCGCCAGCCGGTGGATTTTGCCCCTGCCCCACGTCCGCGCCACACTGGGCGTCAGCGTCGGCCCTGTGCAGCGCCGTAGCCTCCTCGTCGGGCCCGAAGTGCACCGCCGCGAGCATGTCCATGATCTCCCGGGTTCGCGTCTGCGCAGGCTGGGCGGCGGGGGAGGAGCGGGACAGATGGAGGAGAAGGGCTGCGGCGAGCCCTCGGAGGACACCGAGCTCGCGTCCGCGCGGTGCACCGGTGCGCGCGAAGCCCACGTCGAAGCCCTCTTGCAAGCGCAGGCTTCTTTGCCGGAGGATATGCCGTCACGGTAGCCTGCCTGTGCATGACGATGACGCACCCGTCATTATTTTATTTGGATTTTTCGCTCTCTTACAGTTGTGAAGTTTGTGGAGAGGCTGGTCCACTCTGCCTCGGCGTGATGTAAAGGCGCGTTGTCGTCCTCGACCCAAGGAGACTCCTCGTCTACCCACAAGAAAGGATGCGAGGTGCGGCACACTAGGGAACGCGAGGGGGCAAATCAAAAACGTGTGAAATGTGCAATGCGCCCTAGAGACGCTACAGTAACTGATATGGAGAAACGGTGGCTTGGGGCGAGTGACGGCTCGGTGACGTGACCGTGACCGCCCGTCACCGGCATAGGTCCAGAATCGCCAAGAAAGAGCCGGCAACTGCGTCCAACCCTTCCGTTCGCTCTTGCAAGCGGCAGGGCTGCAGCTTCGAAGCTTAAGCTCCCGGCGCCTGCTGTCAGCCAGTTTTCGCCCCTGACACTCGACCTCCGTGGTACAGTAGTTACAGTACAGTACCTATCTGGTCACCATCAACTAACCGAGGTGCTGACCAAGTACAAGTTTTATATTCGGCCTTATTACTAGCTTACCATACTACAAGCGCGATTGGTATTACTACTCGCTACTCAGCTCACGGAGATGCCTGGGGAATAATTGTGAGTGATGTAAATGTGCCAGGCGCAATCTGGTTTTGTAACAACCTGGGAGGGGACGAAGGGAAATGTCAACTTGAAAATGAAATACTTACTTGGACAAAATGAAGTGCGGCGAATACGATCACAAGTTTACGCAAACCTTGTCCGATCCAGCAATACAAACCTGTTTTTGGCTGATGCCATGCTCGACTGGGCATCAGCCGCGCATGTGTCAAACAGGCTGTAGCTTGAGCGTGAAGTTTCACAGTACATGGATCTCGCGACGGGAAGGACCGCATTCTCTACCTTCGAAAAAACTTGAAATATCTATGTCCTGGCCCCCTTTTTAGTTCTCGCGCGGTACGTACGATCTGCTACTGCTACTTTCCCCCATCAACTGTTCTCATTTCTCTCGATAACCCGCGTCTCTAGCATTTGAAGCCTGGGACTTAAAGCTTAAAGATCATCAATCCGTCGACACTCCGCTCATAGCGTTCCGGCCAGTAGGCTAATCGATCTGCTGCCTCACTTGGCAACGTCGGTGCCGTCCTCCATCTACATCCATGGGGATAGTATTGCAACTGTTGGTGCTCGGCCTGAATGGGGTGGCTATGTGCGCCCCTATCTCTTTTGTGGAGGTCATATACTGACAGAGAGGCTTTACTTGTTCGTGCTGGCGGCATCTAGCGGGCGTTACTCCATGATAGGTGAGCACCCCATCATTTCCTTGTGCCGTCCAAAGTTGACCAATCAACACCATTTCTAGCTGCCTGTACGTTCCCCCCGCATCCCGCTGGTTTATCCTGATGATTAGTCTCCTAGACGTCGTCTGCTTCTATGATTGGGTCATATCGTGCGTTGAGTCTTAATAGTTTGACCCGGAATGCTTATTTGACTTCGGTGTTTAGACTCGACCAGGAAGTCGCCCTTGTAAGCACATAACGCTCGCATTCATCTACCGAGGGGTGGCTGATTGATTACTGCAATTCTTGACGTCCAGATATACCCTGCTCCGTGGAACGGTGTGAAAGCCGCATATCTATTTTGCCGCTATTACCCGATGGCCATCGCACCGTTCCACTTATGGGGTCTTGTCGGTAACCATGAGCAACGCGTTTGCGAGTCATACTATCATGTTCTTTCTGCCTGTTCCATGCCCTACGGTGCGGTCACTCGTACTTGCCACCTAATCTTGCTCACGATTTGATTATAGTTATTGTCAGCACAATGTAAGCGTGACCTAGGTCCATGTGGTTTACAAGCTGTTAATCACGCTTGTGTCGGCCGTGTCCTCAGTCATTCTGATGTTGCGTACATACGCGTTTTCTGGGAGGAAAACACAGGTTCTCGTCGCTCTTTCAATCACCTACTTGGGTCTTGCCGGCCTCATTATTTGGGTGCTGAGCAAAGAGTTAACCTGTCCGTGCCGAAGACCTTGTTTATGGAGGAGCATTCCTGACTCTTCGATGAATCACAGTGATGCCTTCGTTCTTTTTCACCAAACGCAACGCCTGTTTCGGTATTTCGGATGAACCAGATATCACAGTACTGGCGGCCAATGTACTACAGGGGAAGGTTGTACCGGCACCCATTGCCTATCATATGGGAGTGCGTCTTGAACTTTGGCGCGTTTGTCTGATTGTACTGACCTGAGAACCCATTTTGGCCTAGATGATCTCTGTACGACGTTACTTATCATTTGCTATCACCTTGGCCGAACCAACCTTCTGTTAGGTACTCGCGACCTTTTTCGATTGCCTCAACATGCTCGTCGTGCTTTGGGTGAGTCCGACGACCGCTTTCTTGTCCACGTGGATGACGATCGATATAGCACTGGTTTCAGGGGCGTGATACCTTCGGCCCGCTAGGCAAGAGTTTTCTGAAACAAGGCAAGTCTTTATTTGCATCGACGCTGTCTGGCGTCATTTATTTGGTTCTGGTCATGCAGGGATGCTGGTATACGTCATCATGATTGCCTTGAACACGCTGGCAATTTGTGCTTTTCTCAGGTAAGAAGTCGTCAACGACCATCCAGACCGCAGTCATCACTGAACTAGGTCTTGCCATAGCACATACCTGGTGCGCAATGGTCTTGCTGCTAGTTCTGTGTTTGCGTACATTCTGCCATCCGCCCTGGTGATCCGATTTCTCTGCCACCTGCCACGTTCACTTTATTGATCATTGTCGGTTCTTTTTCCAGGCATGTCGGTTGTAAGTGTCACGCCCTCTGCAAAGTGCTTACCGGTTCAAACGTTTTGTGTTTTTAGAGTGCTGATGCTGCGCCAGGAAAGCGTCTCCGACCGAGACGACACTCCGTCTCGAATACTCACACATGGTGGACAACGCCCTTGAGATGATTGCGGTGGAGCGGTGTCCTGAAGCAATGTCGGAAGCCTTCACACCATCTATCTCAACGGATACTGAATCTCAGCATTGATGTGCCCGCGCCTGTTTCCTTCCGAGATGTACCATAACAAGCACGCGAACCGAGAGTGTGTGGCGCTGTAGCCCGACGAGGCTGTCGTGCGAGACCATGAGCGTGTCGGTGGTCACCGTGAACAGTGCTTCGCAAGCCCCGGCTTCCCGATGAGCGGGGAATTTGTCCACCGGAGGGTCGCGATGGTACGAGAGACATGTTGTGGAGCTGTAATCATGCAGATGTTACTTATGTCAAAGTTGTGGAGATGGTTGAGGAAACAACAAATCGTTTCATGAGCACCTTCGTCTTGAAGCCTGTGAGGGATAGTACTATCACGTACAGGCTATTGCAAACGCACAACTTGTGCAAATCTCAAAGATTATGATGGATCGCTACTGTCCTGAAACCCTTTGTGCTTATTAAAATTACCCTATGTAAATTACGTTGTGTAGATACGAGATCAGAAAAAGAAGAGAGGTCCAATTGGAGTCGACGCCAACAGTGTAGCAAAAAAAGTGAGGGGGTGGTTTACTACAGTCTACAGGTATCCAACTATCCATGCACCCAGATCCCGGCGATACTCTTTATAAAATTTGAATCCTTCAAGCCAAGATGTCAGAGAATACAACCAAGAGCTCCTATAACAATTTTAGAGTCACCAAACTCATGCGATTGACTTGTGGAAGCACCAGATGACGAGGTGACAGAATTCAAACTCCTTTTGAAATTCATCGGCATTCCAACGAGAACCGTACTCTGCACTGTCGATCTTATGGAGGAGGCCGAGCCCACCACCGTGCTGTCGCCTTCACCGCACCCAACTCCGGTTTAATCGCAGCGTCCCTCTCATCTGTCTCTTCCTTAGTCTTCCTCCAGCTCTTCTCAAGGTTCTTCACGTTCGTTCTGAACCAGGCCCTCGTGTGCCCCCAAAACTTTTGGCACCGCAACAGTGCAATTCGAGCTCCTGCTCTCGACCACCTTCTTCCTGTCCCGCGAGGGCGTGCGCATCGCCCTGCTGCGCCAGCAGAGGAGCGTGCTGCCCGACCTCGCCCGCAACATCTCACTCCTGCCAGGCCTACGTTGGTGCGCCGATCGCCGTGGCCCTTGCTGCCCTGTATTTCGCGACCAGTGCCTCCGCCGTGCGCGCCCGAGTGGCACTTCCACCCAGCGTACACATTTGCCGCAGCCCTCGAGCTCGCCGCCGAGCCGCTTCTACATCCGTGCGCAGAACGAGCTGCGCGTGGGCGTGGGCGTCCGCGCGAAGGGAACTGCCGTGTTCTCGAAGACCCTCGCCACATTCCTATGACTTGCGTTCGCTCCGCCAGCTTGAGCGCTCGTCGCTTTCGCTGCGGGACAGGCTGCCTATGCCCTCGCCACGTTCGCGGTCTTCTGGAACTTTTGTGGGTGGTCAACACGATAGGTCCTGCGTAGGGTTACACTGGGTGACCGTGGCCAGTGAGTTGCTTGTTTACTAGTGCCGACCTCGCCGATGCTGATCCCTTTTGTAGCAAGAAGTGCGCATACTTTGATCAGGAACTGCTACATCTCTCCGGCGATATGACTGCCCAGGAAACATTCCTCACGGAGGGAGACAAGCTACTCATATCCCGCCTCAGTCCGCTGGCAGACCAAGGCGGCTATGCAATAGCATCCAACTATGGTGCGTCTCAGCATGTCCCGGGGTCGCTTACATCTGCTTAATACCCAACAGGCTCGCTCGTCGCGCGCGTCGTGTTCCAACCCATCGAAGAGTCTGTGCTCCTCCCCGTCATCATCGTCCAGTGAGAACGACCAAGAGGCGCTGCAGACCGCCGTCGAATTGCTGTCGACCCTCCTCTTCACACACTTCCCTCCTTCTCGTCGTCTTCGGCACGCTGTACCTGCCGTTAGCAACCGCATTGGTGCTGCCTCTGCCGTACCAGCCAGACCTCCGCGCATACTACGCGCGTTACGGTTCTACCTCCCCGCGCATATAACGGTGTGTTCGAGGCGTTCCTCGCGTCCTTATGCACGCCTGCGGACCTGCGCGCCCAGAGCCGCATGATGGCCGCAGCCTCCGCCGCGCGAGCGAGAACCTCTCCCGAAGATCAGGTGCCGATGGTCGCTCCTCTACAAGCACAGGCACGGGGCACAGAGAGTGGCAGGGGCCGCGGAAGTGGTGATGGCTTCAGTGAGGCGGAGGAGCACCGAATCAAGGCGTTGTTGGGATCCCGCAAGAGTCGAGAGGGACAAGGGACGATCTACCACGCCGCGCCTCAAGCCACGTAGACGTCGGCGCGCCCCTGCCAGTCAATGGACGAGAGTGCGCGCAAGCTCCCTCAGCTGGCCATCCCCCACCCCACTCCTCACTCTCCCATCCGAATCCCGTGCAGCCGCTGAGCAGCAGGCGCAGACGGACAAGTCGACGTCAACGGCGCGGCGGAAGTTCTCGGCCGCCTCAACGGTCACCATGCGCTTGCAATCCCGGCTTGACCATCACCACACCGAGCCCAGCTCCGACGACGGCGGTATCGACGCTGCCGGCCTCGCGCTCCGACTCAGGCCAATCATCTGCATCTGCATCTTCTAGTCCTGGCGCGAGCTCAAGCCGGCATGCGCACTCAAACACCGTGACGTTCTCGCGCCCGCTGAGCGGGCTGCAGCGGCACCGCCCGTCGTCGAGCGAAGCACCTCCACTATCGGCGGGGCTAACGCCCGTCACGCCGCTGAGCGCCGGCGCTTCGTCACTATGGACGCCGCGCTCGGGCTCTGAGACGGAGCGCCCACCGACGCAGACGCGGTTTACGCTTGGCCTCGGGAAGCGCACCCTTGGCCCAAAGTCCCATTTGTCGCTGGATGCGCCACCGCAGCCTGCCAATGCGCAAGCTACGACGGGTGCGGCAACAACAGCCCGTGGTGGCGGTGGCGTGCAGACGCTCGCGCGAGCTACGGGCACCAGGAAACGCCGGCGCACGATCACTGAGATCTTCTCATTTCTCGTGGTACCTCTCATCTTTTTCTCCACTGTTTTTTTTTATGATCCGGTCGTGCATCCTCTCCCGCTTCTGGGCTTTCCCTCCTTTTTCCAATTTCCTCTCTTCTGATCCCCCCCTTTATTCCGCGCCTTGTGATTTCCCCCTGATTAATGTCTTTACGTCTGTTCTCCTAGCCTCACATCGCACGTACTCATGCATCACTAATGAATGGACCAAAGTAGCATTGTCTCCGTACCTTGCACACCCTTTTCCCCCTTTGCCGCTTTCTTGCCATTTGTTCTCTTTCCTGTGATATACCAGCCAACCTCAGGTGGCGCCCACAAACCTAATAACTAACCTCCGCGTTAGCAGTTAGCAGCTACATAGACCTGTCTGGTCGTGGTTTAATGAGATGATCATGTTGTCTTGTAGGGTGTAACGTTCTAAGTTCTGACTCGCCTCGGCAATCTAGCACAGGAGGTAGTGATGCGGCGGAGCAGCACCTACCGCAGCCCGCAGCATAGAAATTCTCCCCTCTTCCCGCCTTCGGCATGTCTCCAGACTGTACACTTTCCAAAGGCACTTTGTAGTAATTAACCGCATTGAGTTAAAGAGCATGATCTAGGAAGAGACGCCGGGTTTCAGACCAGTTACTTTGGCCGCCGAAACCATTGATGGTGCGATGCGGAATTTTGCGTGTGCGAACGTCGAGAGTCGATTGAGAACTGGTTTCTGATACAGTCGACTCTCTGATAACCCATACCCCAGATAACCCATACTCTCCCGTAAGCCATACCCATTCCCGTCCACCAAGTTGGTAGGCGGAGATTTTGTAAGCATAACCCATACTCCCTAGTAACCAATAAACCATACCCTTTTTGGGGTCAATAACCCATAAGTAGTCAGCGCTGGTCAGCGCCCGATGCCAAATGTCAACTAATTTATAGGACTTTGCTGCGTGCTCTTCAGCAGATTGTTCATATCCGGTGCATATACATGCCCATACACCACATGCAACAGTCCTGAGTGCCATGGCAGTCAATTGCGACACGTGTGGTGCACCAAAGTAATGCAGGCACGAATTTATCTTGCACATAAAGATGGATGCCATGACTCGGATCAACCTTTTCATAGCTAGTGTGTACAGTACAGTACAGTAATAAGTGAGTTCGGATGGTCTGTTCTCAAAATGTGAAACTGTGAATCATCCTCCCTCATTGACTTCGCTTTTGTGTCCACACTTCGCACCAAATCACGCGTTGAGCAGTACTTGACAAAAATGGTGTTACCCATTGATGTCCTTCAAAACGGCCTAAAGAAACTTGAAAATCAGCACCGAGCGCGAAAGGAGAAGCTCCTGGCTGAGTTGGGGGCCAAGAGAACAATCTCCGAGAATGACCAAGACTGGCTGGATGGTGCGGCCAATTTTGTGGATGAAGTGCGCATCGTGGAGACACTGGGAAACCTGGTTGACTACAAGAGTGGCGTGCAGGCATTGAATCCAACGGACCGAACCATTTTTGATGAGTTGATGAAGCTTGGTAGCAGGGAGTGTGGTGAGCACGGGACAAAACAGAAACGTGAGTGTTTTGACCACAATGAAAGAGGAACAAACACACTGATATTTTCTAAGGCCCTACCAGTGAGCCCAAGCAGAAAGGAGAGACGAAGGGTGACCCGAAGAGTATGGGGCGGAAGGAAAATGCCACCACCTTCCAGAGGGTGGAGATCCTTGATTGGTACCACGCGAATGGGAAAAACCAGTCCCTCACAGCCAGGCACTTTAACAAAATCTATCCCAACCTCCACCTGAAACAACCCATCATATCGTCCTGGGTCAAGGATGAACCAAAGTGGCGTGCGACATACGAGTCAGAGAATGGTGTGGCTCCATCAGCCAAACGTGTGCGCCTGACACAGCATCCCGAGGTCACAGAGATGTTGGAACTCTGGATCATGAAGGCTTGCGAGGATGGGTTGTTGCTCACTGGTGAAGTACTTCGTCACAAATGGAAACAGTTTGCAGACATGTGCGGCATACCTCAAGATGAGTACCTCACCCTAAGCGAAGGGTGGCTTTCCTGGTGCAAGCTGCGAACGGGATTGAGGGGAGTGAAGCGCCACGGAGAGGCCGCTTCTGCACGCCCAGAGGTTATCGAGAAAGAATGGCAGCGAATCCGCAACATCATCGAGCAATCTGGACTTGAAGCACGGGACATCTTCAACATGGACGAAACGGGTCTGTTCTATGCGTAAGTTGGCTTCACAAGTCCTCAAATCCCATGCATGATATAATTTTTGACCAGGTTACCTCCCGACCAAGGGCTTTCAAACATAAAGCAGTCGGGCATGAAGAGTAAAAAAGTCCGATTGACGTATGTGTTCACAGCAAACGCGGATGGCTCCGAGAAATTGCCACCCATGATCATTGGCAAGGCTCAGAAGCCTCGCGTATTCTGCAAGAAATCTGGCACACAACTCAGATTTTACTATCGGGCAAACGCGAAGGCCTGGATGACGACAAAGTTGTATCAGGAATGGATTTCGGACTGGGACTGGAAGCTCAGGGCGAAAGGGAGGCATATCCTCCTGTTACAAGACAATTTTTCCGGACACACACCTCCTGAGGACCTTACAAACATACGCATCGAGAATTTTGCGCCCAACCTTACTGCGCACATCCAGCCAATGGACCAAGGCATCATCCAATGCTTCAAATCTCACTACCGTGCCGAGTTCATTCATCGCTCAGTTGACAAATACGAGACTGGGACGACGCCTTCCCAAATATACAATATTGACCAGCTCGAAGCAATGCACCTCGCTCAGGACGCTTGGCTGGGAGTTGACACGTCTACAATCCGGCATTGTTGGCAGAAGGCCAACATTCTACCGGAGATGATACACGCAGCGCCACTCACCGAACCAACCCTTCCCATTTCTTCGCTTGTCCACCCTCAAGACCCTATCTTAGCTGCCGAAGACCGAGTTGTCGCTGCGCTAGATGAATTGGAGAGCACCGGTGTTGCGTTAGGCCCGTCCTAACGTGCTCGACTTGAGCGTGAGTACAGTGGCGTTGATGCGCGACTACTTAACAGAGATAGATACACGTCCTCAACAGGAACGCGATCGTCCAGAGCACTGGGGCAAAGTCCACCAGGCGTACGTGCTGCCTTGCGATCTGCCGGATGAAGGCCAGACGCACTAAGAGGCTAAGGCTAAGAAGGAGACACGCGAATAGAAGAAGGAGGAGAATCTTTGAGTGGTGATTCAAGAAGACCAAGCTGGGGAGCTCGGTCTTCGTACGTCCTAGTAGTTATACAGTTGACAAGGAGCTTTGAAGCTCCTCTCGAAAGTAAAGTACCTAGTAGCGATAATAGCTCGAACCCTACTACGGCTGTCCTAGGTGTGAGTCAAAGTCCGATACATGTGATACACGCTCGACGCTGACTGATACGACTGTCCCTGACTAATACTAGGGTAGTCAGAACCCCACGAGTCCGCATTCCGTACCGATGAGTCCGATCGTAACATCACCCCTCTTTCAGGTGCGACGCCCCGACGCTCCAAAACCTTCCTCCTCGTACAAGATCCTAGTGCGCACTGCCTGCGCCGCGCCCCTTCGCCCTCTGCGTGTCTTCTTCTTCGTCAGCTCGTAGTCGACCATGGTCCGGGCCTCTTCCTCGATGCGCTCCAGCGCATTGGCCATCTCCAGCCGACGCCTGCTTGCGGACACCTTACCCTGTATCTCCCCAACCGCGGCAATGAGGTCGTTGATCCGCTGGTTGAGGCGCTGCAGCTCGCGGTCGGCTGCGCGGTAGCGGGTGATCTCGCCCCTAAGGGACACGTCGTGGAGTGAGTCGAGGCAGCGATCCACGCGCGCCCGGTCCTTGAAGCCTTCGGTGAAAAGGACCATGTCCTCGTTCTGGTAGATCGGCTTGCCCCCATAGTTGTAACGGGGCGCAGCGTAGAGGGGACGGGCGTAGACCTTGTCCGACTCGTCGATGATGCCCACCACCATGGGGTCGGGTCCCATGATGACCTGGTGGTAGCGGGCCTCGCGCTCGACCCCATCGGGGGAGACAATGCGGAAGGGTAGATAGTCCGCACCGGCGTTGCGCGTAAAGCCGGCGGGGGTGCGTGTGTTGATGATGGCGAGGGGCTGGTGAGTCGGCCCGCCCATTACTCCGAGGTCCCGCTTGTACATGGGGGATCCGTCGGTGTTGACGGTGTAGGGGGTTTCACGGGGGTCGTCAGTGTCGGTGGTCGAGAGAATGTGAGGGTGCGTAGCTGGGTAGTCCCGGTCTGCCTCATCATCAATCCCCCATTCCTCGTCAACATTCTCCTGTGGTGCATCTGCTGCAGCCGCAGCTGTGCCCTCCGTAGCTGCTCGTCCCTCCACTCCTGCACGATCTCCTTCCATGGCCGTATCGGCCCGAACTCTGTGTGGTACCTGGACAGGTCCAGAGTGACCGTGTCCGTGAGGGTGTTGAAGGA
The DNA here is from genome assembly GCA_024734325.1 of Lactarius hatsudake. Taxonomy (NCBI): domain Eukaryota; kingdom Fungi; phylum Basidiomycota; class Agaricomycetes; order Russulales; family Russulaceae; genus Lactarius; species Lactarius hatsudake. The sequence goes on along the minus strand of JANSJP010000032.1, from coordinate 30,070 downwards.
GGCGATTTGCCGCCTGGCCTTCGAGTACGGCGCGCTCTTCTTCTTCGCCGACCCCCGTTTGATAGGTGATCGGCTGCGCTTCGGGGGAGTCGGCTGTCCCTCCGACCGTGGGGTTGGGGAAGGTTCGAAGGACGGTGATGGCATCCTCGCGAGTGGCTGGTCCATGGGCGGTGACGAAGGCCTTGGCCACGGTGTCGATAGTGGACTGCGAGGGGAGCGAGCAGGAAGACATGGTACGAGTGAAGACAGGATTGGGATTGGTAGCAGGAATTGCTGTAGGACTTAGCTCGTAGTGTGCCCCCTTTATATGTATTTCTCGCAGTGGGTTTAGCGCTTTGAAGTCTCGAACAGCCTGGTCGGCGAATACTTCGCTCCGGTCGACCCACTGATTCTCCGAGTCGGGGTACCCCTTCCATTTCACCAGATATTGAAGTTTCCGAGTTCTGCCGAATCTTCGCGAGTCTAGAATCTTCTCGACCTCGTATTCTTCTTCCCCGCCAACCAGATCAGGAGGTGGGCGTTGATAGTTAGGCCCATGTGTTGTGGTCTCGTGGTATCTGGTGAGAAGATCTGTGTGGAATACTGGGTGGATGCTCCACTGCGTGGGAAGCTCTAGGCGGTAGTTAACGGGGGACATCACCTGCGCCACCTTGAAGGGGCCATGTCTCTTAGGTGCGAGCTTTGCGGTTGGTTGGTTGGTGCGCAAGTGGCGTCCTTCGAGCCACACGAGGTCGCCTTCCTTGTACTTGGGCGTATCCTTGTGCTTTATCCAGGACTTTTGCGCCTTGATCAGGAGCGTCTTGGCCTCCTCCCTTGCTTCTCGGAACTGATCGATTCGTAGTGCCACTTGTGGTATGGGCGATGGCCTATCAATCCAATCAGCGCGCGGGTTGTATCCCATTAGGAGGTAGAAGGGAGACTTCCTTGTGGTCTCGTGGGGCCAGTTGTTGTGCATGAATTCCGCTATAGGGAGGTATGCCGCCCAGTTATCTTGCCGCTCGTTGGTCCAGAACCGGAGGTATTGTTCCAGCCATTGATTAGTCCTTTCGGACTGTCCGTCCGTTCGGGGATGATAGGCGGTTGAGACGTTTTGTGAGATCCCTAGTATTTTGCATAGTTCGCGCGAGAAATTGGATGCGAAGCGCGGGTCCCTATCGCTGATCACTTTGGTGGGTAATCCGAACCGTAAGAAGACATGCTTAGCGTATAGAGCTGCGGTTCCCTCCGCAGTGATTTCCTCGTTGCACGGGATAAAGACGGCTGCTTTGGTGCAGTCGTGGTCGGTGACGGTGAAGATGGAGTCGAACCCTTGTGAGAGTGGCAGTTTGGTGATGAAGTCGAGTGCGATAGTTTCAAAGGGGAGTGCCTCGGGGTTTGGGTATATCGGAGAAAGCGGTGCTTTGGTGGGTCGGTTGTTTGCCTTGTGTCTCTGGCATTCGGCGCACCCCTTGACGTAGTCCAGTACGTCCTGGCGGAGGTTTGGCCACCAGTAGAAACGTCCTACCAACTGCGAAGTTTTGTTGATGCCTGGGTGGCCATAAACTGGAGGTACATGGTGTGCGGAGATGATACTTCTCTTGTCGTAGAGTCCGCCTGTGACTACTCGTCTTCCATCTTTGTACCAGGTACTCTCGATCTTCTTTAGTCGGTGTGCATCTATCCAGGGGCGGAGGTGGTCTTCGTCTTGGTGGTAAGTGGCGTCCGGTCGTTCCATCTCTTCGGGTCCGATGGTTGCGGTGGTTGGCATTGTGGTCTCGACTCGAGTGGCTCGTACGAAGAGCGCGTCGGGGAGTACCACGACGTCCTTGTTATCGTCGTCTCCACGGTCGTAGTCTGGTCTTCGTGAGAGTGCATCTGCCCTTCCGTTTGCGGTGCCCTTGATGTGGTGGATCTCGAAGTCGTATTCGGAGAGTTCCAGCACTTCCCTTGCGATGCGTCGACTTATTCGTTGTGGGGATCTCCAGTATTGTAGATTGAGGTGGTCCGAGAACACCTTGATCTTGTGGGGGGAGCCCGCTAGTAGGGGGCGCCAGTGGCGGAATGCTTTGACGATGGCTAGTAGTTCAAGGTCGTAGATGTCGTAGTTTCGCTCGGCTTCGTTGAGTGTTGCTGAGTAGTATCCTATGGGGTGTCGTTTACCGTCCTCCTTGCGTTGTAAGAGTACGGCACCCACCGCGAATCCTGATGCGTCTACCTCCAGTTCGAATTGTTCCCAGGTGTCCGGGTGTGCCAGTACTGGCTCGCTCGTCACCAGGTCCTTGAGCCTTGTGAACGTGGTCTCTTCGTCAGGGCCCCAGTGCCACTCTGTGTCCTTTCGTGTTAGACGGTTTAAGGGGCGTGCGTGGGTTGCGAAGCCCTTTATGAAGAGGCGGTAAAAGTTGCAGAAGCCGAGAAAAGATCAGACCTGTTTGACTGTGGTAGGCGTGGGCCAGTCGCGGATGCCAGCGACCTTGATGGGGTCCATGCGAGTCACCCCCTTTTCAAGGATTACCCCCAGGTAATCAATCGAGGTCGCGCCGAAGACGCATTTCTCTGGTTTGAAGTACAAGTCAAGGTCCTTGGCGACCTGTAGTATGTCACGTACTGCTGCGACGTGGCCCTTCCTGCCGTTGCGCGAGGCTATGGCGACGTCGTCGATGTAGACTCGGATTGTGGTGCCCAACGCTTCATGTTTCAGGATAGTGGGTCCGCAGGCGAAGTCCATCATTGCTTGGAAGGTCGCGGGTGCGTTAGTGAGGCCAAAGGGCATGACCAGTGGCTCGAAGAAGCCGTAGCGGGTCTTGAAGGCGGCCTTTTCTTCGTCGCCCTCTTTCATGCGGACGTTGTTGTATCCCCAGCGGACATCCAGTTTAGTGTAGATGTCCGCGTTTCCGAGGTCCGTAATGAGATCTTGTATGAGCGGTAGTGGGTATTGGTTATGCACGGTGAAAGAGTTGATCTTTCGGTAGTCCTGCACTGGCCGCAGCTTTCCGTCTTTCTTTTTGACGAAGAAGAAGGATGACGCGTACGGGGATTTCGACGGGCGGATGTAGCCCTTCTGTAGTTGTTCGTCGAGGAATGTCCGAAGCGCTTCATCTTCGTCGCGGGACATGGGGTAGATCTTGCACTCTATTGCAGTTGGGGCGTTCTTCGTGAAGTCTATGGCGTGGTCCCAGGGTCGTCTGGGTGGAAACCGGTGTGACTCCTTCTCGCTAAATACATCGGCGAAATCTGCGTATTCTTCTGGGATGGCAGTGACGGTGGTGTGTTGCTGTGCTTGTATGGCTAGGTCGGTGGCGAGGGTGCGCATTTTGACCTCCTCCCATTCCTTGTTAAGTTCGTACACTGCCTGTTGCTTTTCGTCGTTTGTGAATTCGGTGGGTTCAGTTGGGGAGAATGCGATGGTGACTTCCCGTCTTGTAGGGTGCGTAGTCCGGAGGACCACCGGGTATGCGTCTTCCTTGATGACGGCGTGTTGCCAGCTGATTTGGGGCTCGTAGGCGGCTAGCCAGGGGTACCCGAGAACGATGTCTTTGTCGCCAGTGTCGGTGACGAGGAAGCGCATCACCTTTCTGGTTCCCTTGGTCTCTACTTCGAGATCTGCGCAGTGGGTGATTAGTCCTGCTCTGTTCTCGGATTTATCGATGTTCCATATCTTTTTGGGGGTGTCCAGCTTCTTTAACCCGATCCCCATTCGTTTCGCGAACGTGGGTTTAATGAAGCTGTCTGTAGCTCCGCTGTCCACTAAAGCTTTTACTTTGGCCATGTTGTAACTTGTTCGGACGGATACTGGAATTCTCAACGATCGGTAGCGTGTGATTATTACAGAGTTACAACGGAGTGCCCTCACCCAGGCCATCGGGTTTAGGCGTTTGGAAAATCCTCTCTTCCCCACAGTTCTTGAAGGACTAGGTCCTTTACTTCGTCCGGTGCTCCGGCCACTCCCTGTAGCCAATCCTTAGCTTGTTGGTGTGGCGTGGCTGCGACGCGTGCCTCCACTCTTGGTTCTTGGGCGTAGTAGTCGGTTTCGGACCTCCGATTGCTGCTTCCTTGTGCGTTGTTGCGGTGCTGTGGACAGTCACGACTGAAGTGTCCTTTTTGACTACAGGTATAGCAGATGACTTCCCTTGCGTCTCGGGGGAAGCCCCTTCCTCTGCCATGTCCCCTCGGTCCGCCGCGCGGTGGGTACGGAGGTCTTTGCTGGTTGAGTGCAAATTCTGCTCCCGTGAGTCTTGTCTGGGAGTCTTCGGCTTGTGCTCCTCTCGCTCTTGCGCGGTCTGCGGAGGTGTCCATTGCGTTTGGGTCGCGGTACGGGAGGTTTCTGGGTGCCCAGCCACTTTGGGGGGTTCCCCATTGGCTGGGGCGTGGGGTAGTTCTTACAGTGGGTGGTTTGAGCGAATTAAGACGTGCCTGTAGGTGCATGTACTGCTGTTGCTTCTTCATCGCCGCTTGCTTCCATGCCTCGAATGTAGCCGGTTCGTATTGTTCGTAGACCTTGGTGAACAGTGCCCTGGGTAGTCCAGCTGTGAATAGGTCCAGCGTTTGGGGAGCGTCAAGGTGGTAGTCAGCCTGGCGGGCTAGCTGTTCAAAGGTTGCTACGTAGCTGTCGATGTCCCCGTCCTTCATGTGGACGCCTTTGCGCAGTTCCATTTGCGCTTGTTCCTTCTCCATAGTGTTGGCGAATCGCCTAGTAAAGGCGCAGAGGGTTTCTTCCCAGAGGCGTCGAGTATGTTCGGGGAAGCCGGTGTCGATCTGGCGTATGAGCCAGTCGGTCATGTACATTACCCACTCGTTGACTTGTTCTCCTTGAATGTATCCGAGGAAGAGGAGTGAGCGTCGATAGTAGTTGCACATGATGTCGCTTGTACTGTTGATCCCTTGGTAGAGGTTCCACTGTGCCCTGAATTGCAGGGCCTTAGTGCGGTTGCCGTCGAAGATCTGGGGTGGATTGCCTTGTAGTCTGTCTGAGGGTCGGGGTTGGTTACCTATGGGGGGTACTCCAGGGAATCCCCCTCCTCCGGGCGGTCCTCCGCCTCCGTGCGGTCCTCCTCCTCCTCCGGGTGGTCCTCCTCCGTGAGGGTGGCTTCTTCCGCCGCCTCCTCCTCCTCCGGGTGGGTCTGGTTTGTCTGGGCCTATGGCTCTCATCAGAGCTGCGTCGTCCGCGTTTATGCGGTGCCCGGTGCTGGGGTCGATCGGGAGTAGGTCTTCTGGAACCCCGTCTTGTGGTCGTTGTATGGGGTCCAGTTGAAGTGCGTATGTCGGTTCTAGTTGGGTGGTCGTCATCTCATTAGGTGAGTGAATGATGATCTGCTCAGCTTGTGTTCCTTCGTTCAATGTTATTCCCCTTGCTAGGTTGGCTAGCTCCTCCTCTTCTTCCGCGTTTACTTGCGAGAGGTGGTCCTCTTCCTCGCTGTTTCATTCTGATTCAGAGTCCTCTTCTTCTTCTGTGGTGCTGGCGGTTGGTGCGCCGTCGATTGGTCCGGCTCACGCAAGGGGGACTACTTTGCTTTCCAAGATATCGCAGCGATATTCGCTTGTGGTTGGGCGAACTACTGTGCGTACCCCTGCGTCGTTTGTTGCGAGTATGCACCAGCAGGTATGCTCGAAGCTGAACTCAACTGGGTAGTAGCGACTTGGTCGATTTGGGAAATCAACAAAATATCCGGTTTCTCCTCTGTGCGTCCTCCACCTAGCGGCTTTCAGGTAGCGTGTAGGGACGTTCCGTTCTCCTCGTTCCGGGATGGTGTATGCTTGGACTTGGTTCCAGCCCCACCAGTCTGCTGTTGTGGGCGCCACTGTGGTGTTAAGCTTAGCTTGGTCTTAATGTTGCGTTAGGCCCGTCCTAACGTGCTCGACTTGAGCGTGAGTACAGTGGCGTTGATGCGCGACTACTTAACAGAGATAGATACACGTCCTCAACAGGAACGCGATCGTCCAGAGCACTGGGGCAAAGTCCACCAGGCGTACGTGCTGCCTTGCGATCTGCCGGATGAAGGCCAGACGCACTAAGAGGCTAAGGCTAAGAAGGAGACACGCGAATAGAAGAAGGAGGAGAATCTTTGAGTGGTGATTCAAGAAGACCAAGCTGGGGAGCTCGGTCTTCGTACGTCCTAGTAGTTATACAGTTGACAAGGAGCTTTGAAGCTCCTCTCGAAAGTAAAGTACCTAGTAGCGATAATAGCTCGAACCCTACTACGGCTGTCCTAGGTGTGAGTCAAAGTCCGATACATGTGATACACGCTCGACGCTGACTGATACGACTGTCCCTGACTAATACTAGGGTAGTCAGAACCCCACGAGTCCGCATTCCGTACCGATGAGTCCGATCGTAACAACCGGCGCATTGCAGCACTCAAACCGAATGCCCCTCTCAGACCTTCTCAACCCAGCAGATGAGGCCCACTTTGCCAGCACAACAACAGATGAAGAGATATTCAATGCCGTCATGGAGGCTAAACGCGCACAGGAAGAGAGCCAGAGTGGTCAGGACAAGTCAGACGACATTTCCGAGGTCATCCCAATGGACCCAATCCCAACACGCACTGAGGCACTCCGTGCGGCAAAGACCCTCAGCCGCTACACAAGGGACAAGAACGACCCATTCCTACAGCAATTGGACTCAACACTGGTGACATTCGGCCGGCGGACACGCGCCCTTGAGATGAAGAACATGAGGGCCACTAGAATAACATCCTATTTTGTTTAGCAGTAAATACGAAGTTTGATCAGACAAAAAATTGAGGTGGTTTTTCCTGCACGTGACTCAGACCCGTTTTTAGCGCTCTTAGACAACCCATACACCTTGATAACCCATACCCCTAAGCGTCTCCCGAAGGGGTATGGGTTATCAGAGAGTCGACTGTACAACCATTCGACCAGGGTCGAAGACCGGTCTTATATTATGTACTGCCCCGGAATACAGTAAACAAGGGGAAAAAAAACCCACTCGACCGGTGAACGTTGTGTTGTGATGTTATTCTCTTCTGGCCAGACACGCCGCACGCGTTGCAGGTCGTGGATGGACGAAACTCGCATTGTGTCTCCCTACCTATCCCGCCCGTTTCTGTTTCTCTCTCGTTGACTTGACCCTTTCTCCTGATCACCTCAGGCGCTTTCCCATGGACTCAATAGCATACATGTGAGTGGCTACGGAAATATCTGGTCGTGAGCAATGCGAGAGTTATGCGTGGTATCAGGGTGGCAGGGCGCAGGGCGCAATCTAATGAAAGAACAGTGAGACAAGTGGGGATTGCTAAGATCACTTATCGACCTGCGCACTGCGAGTCACAGACTTGCAAGAAGCTCGCCTCTGTTCGTACTCCCTCTAGTCGAGGCCCAATGGGACGTTAAGCCCTGCCTCAAGCAGCACCGATTCGAGCTGCGTGCGGAGCGCGCGCAAGTCGTCAGCGGGTGGGCTTTGCTCCTGCCCCTGCCCCTCGTTTGCGCCACACAGGGCGTCAGCGTCGGCCCTGTGCAGCGCCGTAGCCTCCTCGTCGGGCCCGAAGTGTACCGCCGCGAGCATGTCCACGATCTCCCGGACTCGCGTCTGCGCAGGCTGGGCGGCGGGGGAGGAGCGGGACAGATGGAGGAGAAGGGCTGCGGCGAGCCCTCGGAGGACACCGAGCTTACGTCCGCACGGCGCACCGGTGCGCGCGAAGCCCGCGTCGAAGCCCTCTTGCAGCGCAGCTTCTTTGCCGGAGGATATGCCGTCGCGGTAGCCTGCCTGTGCATGGCGATGACGCACCCGTCATTTGTGTATTTTATTTGGCTTTTGTGCTCTCTTACAGTTGTGAAGTTTGTGGAGAGGCCGGTCCACTCTGCCTCGGCGTGATGTGAAGGCGCGTTGTCGTCCTCGACCCAAGGAGACTCGTCCCGGGAAGACTGCATTGCCCACAAGAAAGAATGCGAGACGTTTTCCCGAAATCAGCGATAACACTCACAAATCAAAGTTCAGACTCAGACATATGGCTGCAACGAATAGACTGGAAAGAGTTGAAACATCCGATATACCCTAAACGATTGTTAGGGAACGTGTCTAAGATGCGCAGGATTTTGGCGGTGTGAAGCGGCGCAAGTGAGCGCGCAGGCCTCCGCAGGGTGCGAGGTATCGTAGGCAGGTCTGTGGCGGTCGCGATCGCGTCTGTGTCGAATAGCTGGCTGTGCGCGAGGGAAGCGCGGTCAGGAAAAGGAACGGTGGGCTACACTGAGCCCTGCTGAGTCGGGTGGTCGCAGGGGATCGCAAACGATCGTGCACGCTTCCGCGCGACGCGAAACTTCGCGGAGGGGCTACCTCGGTCGGCGAAGCGTTGAGCTTGAGTCGCTGAGGCTGCACGCACGTGCGGAGAGGTCGGGAATAGGAACAGTGGGCTGCATAAAGCCCTCGGTGGTCATGGTCACACGCTTCCGCACGACACGAGACGTGGCCACGGCCCGTGGTCGGCGACACGTACGGCACACTGGGGAACGCAGTCAAAAATGTACGAAATGTGCAAGCGCCCCAAGGACGACGCTATCGACCGAAATGGAAAACGTGCCAAGGCCCAAGGAAGCAAGGCTGGGTTGACCTGACGGCTCGGTGACGGCTCGGTGAGGTGACCGCCCGTCACTGGTGTCGTCATCAGGCCCAGAATCACTCGGAGCCAGCAACTGCGTCCGTCCGACCTTCCGTTCAACTTCCCTTCCGGCGCCTGCTGTTTGCCCCCTGTCTGTTTGCCGCCGAGACTCGACTTCCGTGGTACAGTGTATCCGATCGAATGGCTAGCCTTTCATCCGAATCATCAACAATCCGAGATGCTGACCACTGGCAAATACAAGTTCTATTCGACCTTACTAGCTTACCTTACTACAAGCGCGATTCGTATGACTCGCTACTCAGCTCAGGGAGATGCCTGAGGGGACGTTTGTGAGTGATTTGAATATACTAGGCACAAACCGGTATTGTAACAGTCTGGCAAGGGACGAAGGGAAACTTAAATATCAAACGAAATACTTACCTTGGTTTGGACAAAATGAAGCGCGGCGAATACGATCACAATTTTTTCGCAAACCTTGTCCGATCCAGCAATACAAACCTTTTTTCGCAGATGCCGTGCGCGACTGGGCATCAGCCGCGCATGTGTCAAACAGGCTGTAGCTTGAGCTCTTTTTAGTTCTCGCGCGGTACGTACGATCTGCTGCTGCCACTTTCCCACCAACTGGTTCTCATCTCTCTCGATAGCCCCAGTCCCAATTGACGTCTCTAGCATTTGAAGCCTAGGACTTAAAGCGTAAAGATCACCAACCCCTCTCCTCTGTCGACACTCCGTTCGTTGTAGCGTTCCTCATTTGGCAGCGTCGGTTCCGTCCTATGTCTACATCCATGGGGATAGTACTGCAACTAGTGGTGCTCGGCCTGAGTGGGGTGGCTAGGTGCGTCCCTATCTCTTTTGTGGAAGTCGTGGACTGACAGAAGCTTTACTTGTTCGTGCTGGTGGCATCTAGTGGGCGTTACTGCATGATAGGTGAGCACCTCATTTCCTTGTGCCGTCCAAAATTGACCAATCAAAACCATTTCTAGCTGCCTGTACGTTCCCCTCGCATCCCGCTGGTGGATCCTAATGATTGGTCTCCTAGACTTCGCCTGCTTCTATGATTGGGTGATATCGTGCGTTGAGTCTTATTAACTTTGACCCGGTATGCTTATTTGACTTCGGTGTTTAGACTTGACCAGGAAGTCGCCCTTGTAAGCACATACTCTCCCCTTCATCTACCGAGGGGTGGCTGATTGACTAGTGCAATTGTTGACGTCCAGATATACCCTGCTCCGTGGAACAGTGTGAAAGCCGCATATCTATTTTGCCGCTATTACCCAATGACCATCGCGCCATTCCACATATGGGGTCTTGTCGGTAACCATGAGCAAAGCGTTTGCGAGTCATACTATCATGTTCTTTCTGCCTGTTCCATGCCTACGGTGCGGTCACTCCTCGTACTTGCCATCTAATCTTGCTCACGATTTGATTATAGTTATTGTCAGCACAATGTAAGCGTGACTAGGTCCATGTGGATTTCGAGCTGTTAATCACACTTATGTCGGTTGTGTCCTCAGACATTCTGATGTTGCGTACATACGCGTTTTCTGGGAGGAAAACACGGGTTCTCGTCGCTCTTTCAATCACCTACTTGGGTCTTGTCGGCGTTATTATTTGGGTGCTGAGCAAAGAGTTAACCCGTCTGTGCCGAAGAGCTTGTTTGTGAAGGAGCATTCCTGACTGTTCGACGGAATCACAGTGGCGCCATTATTCTTTTTCACCAAACGCAACGCCTGTTTCGCTATGTCGGACGAACCGGATATCACAGTACTGGCGGCCATTGTTTCGCAGGGGAAGGCTGTACCGGCACCGATTGCCTATCACATGGGAGTGCGTCTTGGACTTTGGCACGTTGGTCTGATTATACTGACACGAGAATCCTTTTTGGCTCAGATGATCTCTGTACGATGTCACTTATCGTTTCTATCACCTTGACCGAACCAACCTTCTGCTAGGTACTCGCGACCTTTTTCGATTGCATCAACATGCTCGTCGTGCTCTGGGTGGGTCCGACGACCGTTTTCTTATCCACGTGCATGGTGACCATAGTATATCGATATAGTACTGGGCTCAGGGGCGTGATACCTTCGGCCCGCTAGGAAAGAGTTTTCTGAAACAAGGCAAGTCTTTATTTGCATCCACGCTGTCGCATTATTTATTTGGTTCTGGGTCACGCAGGGATATTGGTCTACGTCGTCATGACTGCCTCGAATGCGTTGTCACTTTGTGCTTTTCTCAGGTAAGAAGTCGTCAACATCCATCAAGACCGCAGTCAACCAACTGGGTCTTGCTATAGCTCATACCTGGTGTACCATGGTCTTGGTGCTAGTTCTTTGTTTGCGTACATTATGCCCTCCGCTCTGGTGATCCGATTTCTCTCCCACCTGCTACGTTCACTTTGTTGATAATTGTCGGTTCTCTTTCCAGGCATGTCGGTTGTGAGTGTCACGCCCTCTGCAAAGTGCTTACTGGTTCAAATATTTTGTGATTTTTAGAGTGCTGATGCTGCGTCAGAAAGCATCTCCGACAGAGACGAAACTCCGTCTCGAATACTCACACTTGGTCAACGACGCACTTGAGATGATTGCGGTGGATCAGTGTCCTGCAGAAATATCGGAGGGCGGGTTCACACTATCCATTTCGACGGATGCTGAAGCCCAACATTGATGTGCCCGGGCCTGCCCCTTCTGAGGTGTACCATAAGAAGCACACGAGTCGGGAACGGTTAATCGGTGCACGCTCGTGTGGTGCTGTAGCCGTGCAAGACCATAAGCGTGTCGGCAGTCGCCATGGACAGTACTTCGCAAGCCTCGGATTTCCGATGAGCGGCGAATTTGTAGATACTGTGCGCTCACGCGTGCAACGTCTCGGCGTTCGGGAATCTACCGCACAAAGCGGGTCATTGTGCGTCTAGATGTTGAGTGCCTGAGTACACCGTGTTGCAACGGCGCAGGAGATGGGCGATCTGGCACACCAGACGTTGTCAGAAACGACTGGGGAGCCAGGTGCGCATAGGGCGTCTTAAATACATCCTAAGGACTGTAGTAAAGACTGTACTACTGAGTACATGTGAAAGAATATGCGGAAACCCGCAGTCCGTTAGAAACGAGCGTGAATAATATCTCAACTAAAGATCGAGGGGATTGTCCCTGATCACAGCTACCAATGATCGTGTTTGCAAGGCTATGCTCGCATCTCATCTCTGCTCAAGTCCATGCCCGACGCTGAGGTCACTTGCACGTGGACGCTCAGTTCAACATCTCCCCCTGATAGACGATCCACAACCATCCTAGGAAGACTCATACGCCAACACTGGCGAACATCCGCTTCAAGCCGGGTTCAACAGAACCCCGTGGAACCGAAACTTCCACGCGCGGGAGGCCGGTTTGAGGCCGTACAACGCCTTCTTCAGGCGACGAACCTAAGTCTCCTGTCCAGCAACATGAAGCCTTGTAAGTGCTCCACAAATCTCTTCCTCGTACACGCCGCTGAGAATCGCAGACTGCACACCATTCCTCCAGCGTGGCCAACGCCAGAAGCGAAAGCAGCGACTCAGCGCGCACGACGGGTGAGAAGGCTTCATCAACACATGATCTCGGGATATGCGTGTATCCCATAGCTAGTGGTTTGCGGGCCCGTCCTGGCCTGAAAGCCTGCCACTAGGCTCGTCTTAGGAGGGCTTTAGGCCCAGAGTTTACAGGGATTGGGACTCTACTTGTAGGCCTCAACGTCTTAGGCCAGTCTCGGCCTACCAGCCACGGCTGGCCACGTCTTTATAGTACCACTATTGAATATAACTACCATTTCTCTATGAACATCTAACAGTTCTATGTTAGTTACAAATGAAACTCCATGTCATCATCGCCATCATCTCCCTGTGGTCATCGTGGTGCCTCCTTGTCTCCTTGCCGTCGCCGTGGTTGTCGTGGTCACCTCGTGGTCACCCCGTCGCTGTCGTAGTCGCCTTGTCGTTGTCCCTATTCTCATCACCTCGTCACTTCATGTGATTATCGTTGTTGTCGTTGCCAACATAGTCATTCCCGTTGTGTGACCATCGTAGTTACTGCAGCTGTCGTTGTCGCTGGTGCGATCACTCAGTCACTGTGGTCACCGTCGCCCAGTTTCTGTCACACTAGTCGTGCTATGGGTCTGCGAATTGTCGCCATAGATGATCAGGTTCTGCCCATGGAACGCCCGCACGGTGAAGTTGGAATGATGGCTATCATACAGGTTCCCACAGTCTATGGCACGAAGGTCAGCCAGAAAACAGCGAACACATGAGATAAATACATTACCCATTGCCAGAGCGTACACGCCAGACTCTGCAGAGTGCTCATAATAACTGTTGAGCGTTACCATTCAAGTTCCGGCCATGCGAAAGTATTGTATCGAGTCTTGGTCAAAGCCTTCTCCCACTGAGTCCCACAGGGCATAGTGTCTTCAAATGCTGGGCTTGTTGTGCATCGTCAGCGTGCTGTCAGCGAAATGTCAACACCATGAAAAATCAGTAGCCTGAGGAGTAGAATGCGTAGAACATACCTGGAGGGGATTGCAGAAGAGGTGGACTTGCGTCCACTCTTCATCATGTAAAGCAAGTTGTCTTGCGCTGCTGTCTCGAGTGTTTTCTTTCTTTAACTCGATGAACTTATCAAACGCCTTGGGTAGCAGTAAGAATAAAAAATAAGACAAAAAAGATGAAACAACGGGTACACTCACCAATCGACGCGACTCAGCGCACATACCTTAAAACATATCACCCAGACGATCCCTATTTCATCTTGCTCGATCGATCCTGAGCCCTCAAGGATGTCAGGATTGCCGTTATAATACCTGGACTTGCTGCGCACTGAGATCAACTCTGATCAAAGCTTGGGTTGCCAGGTTACTATGTGTGCGAGAGACCTAGACGAATGCGGGGTCATGAAATCGGTACAAATACAAGAACAGAAGGGATGTACGTACCTTATCTGACGACATTTGAAATCAAACCCCCAGGTTTGATGGGAAAGCAGCGCGCAAACTCCTGGAGCATGGTAGAGTTGTTGCCAGCGACAAGGCCAGCGTTGTCACATGTAACAGTAACATGACCTGTATGAAACATGAGTACACGAATAGACATTGGGTCGAGAAATTGAGAACTAACCTTCAAGTTGTGAACGACGTGAAGCCAGTTGCAGATCACAGTGGCCGCGTGCAGAGGCAGACACAATAGCCCTGCGACAAGATGCGAGCTCAAGCTCACCGGTATTGTCAACTGCCAGTTTTTTTGCCAGTTGGGACTTTCGTCTGCGCAAGTCGAGTGGACATCGCAAAGGTGGTTTGTGGGGGATGAAAAAAAATAATCATATTTATAACTACAACGGAACATTAGTGTAACAAGTTGAAGTAAAAATTCAGAGGCGTAGAATGGGTGGATGAGGTTGCGAAGGGGTGAATACACCCGAGAAGGGAAGATGGGTGGATGCGGATGCGGTTCCGAAGGGTTCAGAGTGGATCCAATTTTGAAGGCGAACGGCGAGCATCGAACGGCGAGCATCTATCATAGGTTGCATTTTAGGGAATCCTGAGCCCAGGACCCGCGTTCCCAACAATCGAGGCCTCGGACTTGGGACCGTGGGAGCCGAATGCCAAAAGTGAAGACTGGGCCATGAGCCCTCCCAGGACCGACTTCTCGTCCCAGTCCCGTCCCGGTTTCGGACGGCTGTCTTAGGCTGGCCTTGGGCTTTGAAGCCGAGCCCGCAAACCACTACCCATAGCCACCAACTCTGCACGGTATGTCCATTCGAACTTCAAATTTAAATACCCATTCTGACTTAAACGGGCTGCGACCAGACGGGAGTCCCATCGACTTCCGGATTTCAGTCTCGACCAACGCGGCACATGGCGCGGCCATTTCTTTCTCACCTACACGCCTTCCGCCGTTCTCCATCTCCGCAGAAGGCACATGCCTTCCACATGACTGGCGACGACTTCGCCTACACGAGCGACAACCAGCGACTCCGCTTGTCAAACCAGGCTCATTGCAGTACAACGAAATCCAAAACAAGGGGGCCCTTGAGTGCGAAATTGCGAATGGATACTAGTAGTGGCGGGCAAGGTGGGAGGTTCCAAGTTAAGTATAGTCTGAAATTCTCAGGAAATTTGTTATCTCACTCACAGCTATGTAGTGATGAAATAGTTATCCAGGGATCCTGCAAATAATTTCTTGTGAGAAAATGTAGTTACCAGAACGCCGTTTCTGACCGAGTCCCTGGAAGTCTAATGTGGGGCCCCCTGTTTTAGATTTCTCTGTAAGGACGGGGCCTGTTTAGCGCACGCATTTTTCGCGTGGCTCCATCAGTCAAACATTGACAAAACAAAGTGTGTTTGCCCAGACAAGGTTTCTTCATGATCACAATCAATCCAGGCCGCTATTGTAAGCGCCCAGTGTGGCGCACACGTGCAGCACAAGGGGCGCTCAACGCAAGCGCTCAAGAGGAGGGGTGCAGCGTGGGCATACAATAACTTTATTTCCCTACTCGAGGCCAATAATACTCCGTCCAATTCGTGTACTTGTAGTAGTAGTTCGAGTCGTGCCATCACATTCTCCCATTTTGTTCACATGACGCTAATTCGCCGAGTCGTCCTGACCTTTTCTTCGTGCCCTGTCAGGCCTCAGGTATCACATTCCTCAGCACTGGTACTCGTTTTTTTTTTTTTTTTTTTTTTTTTTTTTTTTTTTGGAACCATTTGTATTCCGCAGCAGTACCTAGTACAAGAACGGTCTTCGCCCCAACCTTACTACTCTGTACGTAAACTCCGAAAACCGTGAACACATCACCCGCCACGACTACGAATCCTTTCCTATGGGTCTACGGGGGTACGGCCTCAGCAGGCAGGCTAAATGCGTCCCGGGGTATCCTAGAAGGGACAGACGGTGAGGACCACGGGGAGACAAGAAGGAGAAGGCAGGTATGATAAGCGAAATTTAAAGGGAAAAAATGGTAAAATAAATGCGTTCCCCCCACCCTGAAACAATGCGGGTGGGGGATCAAGGGGGGTCAGGGGGGACGGGAAAAAAGAATGAAACCCGCCCCCGGAACGGCACCTTCCAAGGAAGCCGGGGTCATCTAAGGGAAAGTGAGTGGGGCTGGGTAGCCCCAATGCGGGCGCGTAAACAAGTGTAGGTACGTGTCATAGGGACACAGGGTGCGGGCAAGGGGGTCAGGAGGGGGGTAAGGTGCGGTCCGTGGGTAAAGGGGGTGCGGTCCGTGGGTGAAGAATGTAAAACGGGGGAGGGGGTACGTAAGTGCGAAAAGGAGGAAGGATCAGGAGGAAGCGGCTGGCTTGGCTTTGCCCGTAACACGGGGTTTGGCCTTCCAGCGCTTCAGCTCCCCTGAGTGCCCGAAGGCGAAGAGGGTCCGCTCAGCCATCAGCGAGCGCAATGAGTCCCCGGAGGGATCCTCAAAGGCCACTACGACGGAGGAGACGGACCTGGGTGTGTATGAGGTCGGTGCCCTCACCCAAGATGGGGGCTGTGTGAGTCTCAGCTTCCTGTACGCGGGGTTATCCGCGAGGAGAGCTGCGTGGAGTTCGGAGGGTGTGTAGGGCCCACGGGTGAGAGACGCTCCGGTGGGGATGCCGTTGATCATGAGACGGGCCCATTTACAATTCTCCCTGGCCTGGACCGGGAGCGGGGAGTTGTCGGCGGAAAGGAAAGTCGCGAGGCTGTCGGAGATGAGGTGGGAAGCGGAGGTGAGGTGATGTGCCGTGGTGTCGGGTCCGGCTGTGACCACGAGGTTGTTCTTCGCTGTCCAACGAGCGGCAGACAGGGTAACCGTGTGGCCCTCCGAAGCAAGGACGGCGTTGAGGTGGGTGACCAGCTCCTGTGGTCCGCGGCGAATGGCCAAGGGCTTGGGGCCACCTGCGACTGGCGTTTGGAGGGACACGACCAGGGATGGTCGCGCTGGAGTCTTCGCCACGGAGGCGAAAGAGGGTGTGGATGCAGGCGGTGGGGTGGGGCGTGCAGGAGGGGCAGGCGTGCGCACCGGACCGGATGGAACCGTAGCCGGTGCAGGGGCAGGAGGCTGGGCACGGGGTTTCTTAGCACAGGGCTTCGAAACAGGGGCAGGGGCAGGGGCTGGAGCAGGGGCAGGTGGCTCAGGGGCCACGACTGCGGCAGCGGGCGCAGGGGCATGGAGGGGGCACGGGGGCCGGGTGGGAGGGCGAGCCATCTCCACATCCTGAGCCGGCGCGGCGACAGGAGTGGTAGATGGTGGCGAGCTGGGAGTGCTCGCCGGGGAGCGGGAGAGGAGGGTACGAGCCAGGAAGTCGAGCTTCCTGTTGACGTCGTCGAGGCGGTCACTGACATCCATGAAACCTCCCTGGACATTGCCGTCAATGTCGTGGAAGGGGGCAAGGGAGGAGTTGAGGAGGTCCCGAGTGGTGTCCTCGAAACGCTCGACTAACTCGTCCTGGGAGGTGGTGTCAGGAGGAGGGGGGGGGAGGAGGGGGTCCGAAGTGACAGGAGGGAGCCCCGAGCCTGACGAGGGGGTTGAGGCCAAGCCAGTGCAGGGGGGAAAGATTGTCGCAAGCGGACGCGGGAGTGTTGAGCCAGTAGCATAGGTCCTCCGCGAAGAGGGCCTTTCCACGACGTTCGTTCTTTTCGTCGTAGAGCTGGAGTTTGTGGGCGAGGGTGGCACAGACGTATGCCAGACCGTCCGAGGCGTGATCAGTGTCGTCGGAGAAGACGGAGTCATTGTCGTGGACATCGGGCTGTATAGAGAAGACGTCCTGGAGATGACCCCCAGTGTGGATGTAGTGGTCTGTAGAGCGAGACATAGGAGATGGTGGTGGTAAGAGGTCAAGGAGTGATGCACTGGTACTCGTTTGCAACCCGTTCTTGGTCTGAGGTTACGCAGGCGTTACGTTTCAACGGTCTTTTCAACGGTTGTCAACAGCCAGAATCACTGGCTCACAACACATCCGTGTAAGCGTTCTGTCGCGACAGTGAAATGGCTTCGGCATCAACACTATACTCTTTAAACAATTCGCTGACATTACTGTATAGCGCTTACAGTCTTGAGATCAATCTTGTATTGTCCCGGAAAAATAAAACCACTCAACCGGCGAACGGACAGCCTCGTGTAGTTGTCAAATCGGTGATGTTATTCTCTTCTAGCCGTACGCGTTGCACGTCGTGCGTGATAGACGAAGCTCGCATTGTGCCTCCCTACCTCTTCCGCCCGTTTCTGTTTCTCTCTCGTTGATTTTACCCATTCTCCTGATCACCCCACGGGCTTTCCCATGAACTCAATAGCATATGTGTGAACGGCTACGGAAATGTTTGGTCGTGGGCAATGCGAGAGTTATGCGTAGTATCAGGGGCGTGGCGCGCGATCTGGTGAAAGAACAGTGGGACAAGTGGGGATTGCTAAGGTCACTTACCGACCTGCGCACCGCGAGCCTGAGTCACAGACCTGCAAGAAGTTCGCCTCTGTTCGTACTCCCTCTAGTCGAGGCCCAATGGGACGTTAAGCCTTGCCTCAAGCAGCACCGATTCGAGCTGCGTGCAGAGCGCGCGCAAGTCGTAGCCGGTGGGTTTTGCCCCTGCCCCTCGTCCGTGCCACACTGGGCGTCAGCGTCGGCCCCGTGCGGCCCCGTGGCGTCCTCGTCAGGCCGCGAGCTTGTCCACGATCTCCCAGGCTCGCGTCTGCGCAGGCTGGGCGGCGGGGAAGGAGCGGGACAGATGGAGGATAAGGGCTGTGGCGAGCCCCCGGAGGACACCGAGCCCGCGTCGAAGCCCTCTTGCAGCGCAGCTTCTTTGCCGGAGGATATGCCGTCGCGGTAGCCTGCCTGTACATGGCAATGACGCACACGTCATTATTTTATTTGGCCATTTCACTTTCTTACAGTTGGGAAGTTCGTGGAAAGGCCGGTTCACTCTGCCCGGGCGTGATGTGAAGGGGCGTTGTCGTCCTCGACCCAAGGAGACTCCTCATCTTGGGAAGGTTGCATTGCACACATGAAAGAATGCGAGTTTTTCCGAAATCAGCGATAGCACTCACAAATCAAAGTTCAGATTCAGACATACACTGAATCTGTGAATAGACTGGAAAGAGTTGAAAATGTATCCAAAAAAAAAAAAGAAAGAGTTGAAAACATCCGATATACCATGTCTAAGATGGGTGTGAAGCGACGCAAGTGAGCGCGCAGCCCTCCGCGGAGTGCGAGGTATCGTAGGCAGGTCCGTGGCGGTCGCGATCGCGTCTGTGTCGAATAGCCAAGGCTGCGCACGAGCGGGAAAGGGAACGGTGGGCTACATCGAGCCCTGTTGGGTCGGGTGGTCGCAGGCGATCTCGCAAACGATCGTGCACGCTTCCGCGCGACGCAAACATTCGCAGAGGGGGCTACCTTGGCCGGCGAGGCGTTGAGCTTGAGTTACTAAGGCCGCGCGTAGGTGCGGCACTGGGGACGCGAGGGGGCAAGTCAAAACTGTGAAAAGCGCCCAAGGACGCTAACGGACCGAAACGGAAGACGTGCGAAACGCTTGGGGGTCCTCGGTGACCTGACGGCTCGGTGACGGCTCGGTGACCGCCCAAGTGGCGTCATCACCAGGCCCAGAATCCGTTCCGAGTCTGAGAAAGAGCCAGCATCCGTACAACCTTTCCGTTCAACGCGCGATTCGTACTACTACTCGCTACTCAGCTCACGGAGATGCCTAATTGGGGGACGTTTGTGAGTGATTTAGTAAATGTACTAGGCGCAAACCGGTATTGTATCAGTCTGGCAGGGGACTGGAAATGTCAAACGAAATACTCACTTTGGTTTGGACAAAATGAAGAGCGGCGAATACGTTCACAAATTTTCCGCAAACCTTGTCCAATCCAGCAATGGAAATCTTTTTTTCGCAGATGCCGTGCGCGACTGGGCATCAGCCGCGCATGTGTCAAACAGGCTCAGGCTGTAGCTCGAGCCCTTTTTGGTTCTCGTGCGGCGTACGATCTTCTACTGCCACTTTCCCACCAACTGGTTCTCATCTCTCTCGATAGCCCCAGTCCCAATTGACGTCTCTAACATTTGAAGCCTGGGACTCAAAGCTTAAAGATCACCAACCTCTCCTCTTCGACACTCTGCTCATAGTGGCGTTCCTTACTTGGCAGCGTCGGTTCCGTCCTCTGTCAATGTCTACATCCATGGGGATAATACTGCAACTGGTGGTGCTCGGCCTGAGTGGGGTGGCTAGGTGCGTCCCTATCTCTTTTGTGGAAGTCGTGGACCGACAGAGGCTTTACTTGTTCGTGCTGGTGGCATCTAGTGGGCGTTACTGCATGATAGGTGAGCACCTCATTTCCTTGTGCCGTCCAAAATTGACCAATCAAAACCATATCTAGCTGCCTGTACGTTCCCCTCGCATCCCGCTGGTGCATCCTAATGATTAGTCTCCTAGACTCTGCCTGCTTCTATGATTGGGTGATATCGTGCGTTGAGTCTTATTAACTTTGACCCGGGATCCTTATTTGACTTCGGTGTTTAGACTTGATCAGGAAGTCGCCCTCGTAAGCACATACTCTACTGAGGGGTGGCTGATTGACTCTTCAATTGTTGACACCCAGATATACCCTGCTCCGTGGAACAGTGTGAAGGCCGCATATCTATTTTGCCGCTATTACCCAATGGCCATCGCACCATTCCACTTATGGGGTCTTGTCGGTAACCATGAGGAAAGCGTTTGCGAGTCATACTATCATGTTCTTTCTGCCTGTGCCATGCCTACGGTGCGGTCACTCGTACTTGCCATCTAATCTTGCTCACGGTTTGATTATAGTTATTGTCAGCACAATGTAAGCGTGACTAGGTCCATGTGGTTTACAAGTCGTTAATCAGACTCGTGTCGGTTGTATCCTGACTCGTCAGTCATTCTGATGTTGCGTACATACGCGTTTTCTGGGAGGGACACACTGGGTCCTCGTCGTTCTTTCAGTCACCTACTTGGGTCTTGTCGGCGTTATTATTTGGGTGCTGAGCAAAGAGATAACCTGTCTGTGCCGAAGAGCTTGTTTATGAAGGAGCATTCCTGACTGTTCGATGGAATCACAGTGGCGCCTTTGTTCCTTTTCACCAAACGCAACGCCTGTTTCGGTATTTCGGACGAACCGGATATCACAGTACTGGCGGCCAGTGTATTGCAGGGGAAGGCTGTTCCGACACCTATTGCCTATCATATGGGAGTGCGTCATGGACTTTGGCACGTTTGTCTAATTATACTGACATGAGAATCTTTTTTGGCTCAGATGATCTCTGTACGATGTCACTTATTATTTGCTATCACCTCGGCCGAACTAACCTTCTGCTAGGTACTCGCGACCTTTTTCGATTGCATCAACATGCTCGTCGTACTTTGGGTGAGTCCGACGATCATTTTCTTGTCCACGTGGATGGTGACCTATAGTATATCGATATAGTACTGGGCTTCAGGGGCGTGATACCTTCGGCCCGCTAGGAAAGAGTTTTCTGAAACAAGGCAAGTCCTTATTTGCATCGACGCTGTCTGGCGTTATTTATTTGATTGGCAATCATGTAGGGATACTGGTCTACGTCGTCATGACTGCCTCGAACGCGTTGTCACTTGGTGCTTTTCTCAGGTAAGAAGTCGTCAACCACCATCCAGACCTGCAGTCAACCAACTAGGTCTTGCCATAGCTCATACCTGGTGCTCCATGGTCTTGGTTCTAGTTCTTTGTTTGCGAATATTCTGCCCTCCGCTCTGGTGATCCGATTTTCCTCCTACCTGCCAGGTTCTCTTTGTTGATTTGATTATTGTCGGTTCTCTTTCCAGGCATGTCGGTTGTGAGTGTCACGCCCTCTGCAAAGTGCTTACTAGTTCAAACATTTTGTGTTTCTTAGAGTGCTGATGCTGCGCCAGAAGGCGTCTCCGACCGAGACGAAACTCCGTCTTGAATACTCACACATGGTCGACAACGCCCTTGAGATGATGGCGATGGATCGGTATCCTGAAGAGATATCGGAGGGGGGCTTCACACTATCCATTTCGACGGATGCTGAAGCTCAACATTGATGAGCCCGGGCCTGCCCCTTCTGAGATGTACCATAAGAAGCACACGAGTCGGGAACGGTTAATCGGTGCACGCTCGTGTGGTGCTGTAGCCCGGAGCCGTCGTGTAAGACCATAAGCGTGTCGGCAGTCGCCGTGGACAGTACTTCGCAAGCCCCAGCTTCCCGATGAGCAGGGAATGTTCTACCGGAGGGTCACGAAAGTACGAGAGACATGTTTTGGTGCTGCAATCACGCAGACATTTCATACGTAAAAGTTGTGGCAATGGTTGAGGAAACAACAAGTTGTTTCGTGAGCACCAAGACGATGGTAGTAAATATAAATAGTACTATAATATACACATTTACAAACAGTAAATATTGCTAGCAGAACGTTCACAACGGATTTTTCCCTCATTGGCGACGCAACCATGTACTTTTATGAGGATCATGTCCTCCGAGTCCTGGTCGAATATACTAACTTACTACCTGTTACTTCTGGGTAACGATCGCCATTTGCGTCCGTACTAGTTTCGGTCGATCATGTTCCCTGTTCTCATCTCACTATGTTCCCTGTTCTCATCTCACTATCACAATGTCAGGACGAAAAATTAGCTTCATTTGGACAAAATGGGATGGTACCACTCGGACTACAGGAATTGAATTACAGTACGGTAGTCTCTTGATTAGCTTCGCATCAGCCGCTCCGCAGCCAGTGCGCAAGGGGACTTGCAAGGGGCCGTGGGGGCAGCCAGCCGAGGATCGTCGGAATATTATTGGCCCAGGGAAATTTAAGTTGTTTGGGTGAATATTTAATTGTATGCCCGCTTCACCTCTTGCGTGACCTCCTCTCGACTCGAACGCTTGAGCGTTGAGCGCCCCTTGTGCATGTGTGTCTCACTGGGCGCTTACAGTAACAATTTGAACGGCCTGATTGAATGTGACCACATAACGAAACCTTGTCTGACATGACAGACGCACTTTTTTTGGTTTGATTGATGGGCCCGTGCGACAACGCGTGCGCCAAACCAAACAGGCCCCACGTCCTTACTGCAATGAGCCTGGTTTGACATCCAGGGCGAGGTTCCGGCACTTTTAACAGTGTACAGTAAGTACAGTAATGCAACATACAAGAGTTGACAGCGACATGATGATATCGATCGCATGAGGCGAGGATCAAAATTTGAATTTGAACTTGAACTTGAGCTTAGTCCACTGTTAACAGGCAACAGGTCGTCTATCATAGAGGACATTCACTGCCTCTACAGAATGGTATGTATGTCCAACGACGCAGGTTCGATGGAGACAAGGTACGGTGAAGGCTCCTAACGAAATCACGAGACGCTTGGTTCGTTGCAGTTAGAAACGGAACTGACCGAGGCCCGACGAGCCCGAGGAAGCACGCCGCATGCGAAGGCGCTTAAATAAACCGACCCCAGTCGTGCTGGGAACTCGTGAAGCCCGAAAGATAGACACTTCGCCGCGCCCGTGAAATTGGAATATCGTGTATGTCTCCTTATTACTGTACACGGCGATCCCTTTTAGTTTTGACGTAGGTTGCTAGCGCTGTCTTCCCAGCATCTGCAAAAGTGGAGGTTGTCAAGTCTCCGAGTCTCTTCTGTCATTTTTTCACTCATACACATTCCAATACGGCACTAGATGATATATTATTTTATTCGCACATATGACCCATAGAATATTTTCATAACCAATGTATGTGACTGATATTATTCCTATCCAAGATAAGCCTCAGAAATATTCCCGTTGTAGCACATATCATTGAAATCCATTACAACCGATTCAGTCAGCCATTATAATGGGATTATATTGTCCATTTATCGGAACTAAATCCCATAAAGGGCGTTAGGATTTCTCATCCGAGTCCGGCGAGTCGATGGCAAACTTCCAGCCTGCCCCCGAGCCCAAGCCCGAGCCCGCTTTTCGTTCTCTACGTTGCTTCGTAATGCCGTCACGGTGCCAAGAGACCCGAGTAGTTTGGGCACCATGACCGACGACATATGTCACGGTACGCCTCTTCCTTCCTTCGATTGGGGTCGTCATTCCAGCCCGGCACTACACCCTCTTCCCCCTAGCCCTCGGGTAGATCCTGCGAGAACACGCGATCCCCAACTGACAACAGAAGACGGGACTACCGTGACGACAGCTGGACACCCTGATGAGCCTGGCATGGGCTGGGGAGCGGAGCTGTGGGCATGGATGGGCAACGGGGCGGCAGTACAGACAAGGTACTGTCCTCCTCTTTACCCCCGACCCTTGTGAGCCTGACCTGACACACCACAGCATGGACGCGCTGCACACGACCTTCCCATGCCGACGCATTCCTCCCAACAGATGACCTCTCGCGACTTCCCGCTCCCGCACGCGACGCATACACCCTCAGGCTATGCCACGCCACGCTCCCCGTGGACCGCGTGTGCACTGAGAACTTGAAGCCGTTCTTCAAGCTCTTACCCTGTCGCTCACGCGTGGGCGTCGCTACGCTACTCAAGCTGCACAGGATCTTCGACGCCGAGTCACCGACGGCCCATTGGCATGGTCTGGCTCCGGGGCGTGTGTGCGCAGGCGTGCCACTGGCAACAGAGGCGTGAGGACAACCCCAACGGCAACGACAGCAAGGATGACCACGACGTTGACAACAGCGAGGACGACCCCTAATGTTGCGATGGCGAGGACGACACCGTGACGACGGTGGATGGCTGTAATCACCGAGGAGTGACGGCGGAGGCAGCGACGACGACCACAACGACGATCACGCTAACAATGCTGGCTGCCGAGGAGCGTCCACTGCCCATCACCAGCCCTACGCCACCCCCTCCACCACTGCCGCCGACGTCGACGTCGATGATACCCACACCGTCGGCGTGACGCCCGCAACAAATACGACGATGGCATTGGGCAGCGGCGACGACCATGACGATCGCGACGATGGGTGTCTCGGACCCGCAGACCCAGACGCGGCATTAAACCACGTCCTCGGGCTTGTTGTATTGTAGCTACTTTTTAATCTATGTAATAGTAATTCAGCCATCGCCAGTGGTAGGGACTTCGTTCGGAAATTTGAACTTGGACTAGGTAACAACTGTTCCTGCCTTCCTAAATAAGAGTAATAGATTAGCGCAAGTATTATTAGTACCGGTGGTGCAGTAGTAACATCACTGAGTCACGGCCCACCCCACGGGATGTGAGTTCGAATCCGATGCGAGTCAAGTAAGACTAGTAAAGGTGATTAGTTACGATTAATGAATATAATATGATAAGATGAGATAATCAACACATAATGTAAGTGAGGCATAAAGTACAATGGGAGCACTTATAATATTTTTCTTGGTCGTAATCTAGGATCATTATATTACATTATATCATTAAAAGGCATTACATGGAGTTATCTGGCCACAATCCAATGCAAGTCCAGCAAATCTTGCAGAACAATATATGGATCATGTCGGTTGTATGGCCAATATATTGCTGACACAACTATTCCCACCCATATGTGGACTTTTGGAACATTGTAATCAATTCTGATATTATATGACCGATTCTGTGGCCCATGTATAGGGCAACACTTTTTACTGATGTGTATGTCACACCTTAGTCTAGTTTAGCATCAAATGACAATGGCAATTACACAAACTGGTTAGGGAACTTCAGGATGGTGGTCACAAACAATGGCCGATGCCTCCCACTGGCTGGCAAATGACTTGGAAATTTTGAACACATTTTATTACAGTACCAAGTTGAGTTGGCCCTTGACAATTTGGTTTCAAGATGGGCACCGTGACTTCAAAAAGTGAACAGAATGGACATTGGTTCCTTGCTCAATCCAGCTGGTGGATCTTATGTCTTGACAGAGGCAACCGATGCAGAGATCTATCAGGCAGTAATGGATGCAGTCGAAGCACGTGGGAACATCAAGGGAGATGATGTGGAAGACAGCCCAATTACCTTGTCCGGCCCGAGGTGATATCCTCCATCAACTCTCGAGACTAGTGTTTGAGAGTTCAGTCCTATGGACCGAAAAAAAACCAGAAATCGGACCAGACTGTAACCAATATGAACTGGACTGTCAGTTACAGTTCTTACCAGTTTGTGAATTTGTTGGTTGCCGGTTCAACCATTCTGGGCAATGGCTCTAACTGTGGGATAATCAGTTATGACCAGTTCAAACTGCCTTTCATGCTGGTTTTGTTGCGGTGTTACAGGTTGTCACGATCACGTGCCATGCCACAGTTTTGGTTCCAGATTCGGATTCTCGGTTATCTCAGACATCAGCTTATCAGATGTCCTTCTGTGTTTCACTTGTGTTTCAGACTCGGTTATATCTAGGCATCAGCTTATCTGATGCTCTTCCATGTTTCAGCTGTGGTTTATATCTAGACATCAGCTTATCTGATGTTCCATTGTCCCATTCTGTGTCTAAATTGTGTTCCCCTGTTCTGCTGGCATTCTACTGTACCTTTCTGTGTTTCATCTCTCCCCGCTGGCAAGAGCCAGACTAAACTGTATATAAGCACGTAGTCTACAGTGTAGAATCCTCGTTTCAGTCTTGTTCATAATATAGCCCATTCTCCTCTTCTCTCCTTGAAGCTCGACGCTCTCAGCGCTTAGTCAGTGCCCGGCCCGGTACCCCAGACCTTTGCCAGCGTGCAAGGAAGAGTCCCTTGGACTATAAACGTCGAAGAGCCGCACAGGTCGTACAGACTCCGGCCCAGTCTCACAGAACGATCTGGGTGATCGTAAAACAGGTTCACAAAAAGTTGTATAAGGTACAATTACAAAGACAAAGTACACTAGCTAGCTACATATGACCCCAGTGTTTTTGTCTGAGTTGTCCAAGTTGCGTCATTGTTGCGTTGTGTCATCGTCATGTTATGTCGTTGTTGTGTCACGTCACAGTTGTTATCGTGTTGTGTTGTGTTGTTGTTGAGCCATGTCGTTGTCAGGCTGTGTTGTTGTTGAGTCATATTGCCATTATTGAGTTGAGTCATTGTTGGGTCATGTCATTGTTGAGTCAGGTTGTGTTGTGTTGTGTTGTGTTGTCATCTTCTGTCATTGTTGTTGTCATCTTGCTGTCTTGTCACCTTGTTGCCGTTGTCATCATTGTCATGATCGCCCTGCCCATCGTCACTGTTGTGGCGCCGCCGTTGTGGACTCATGGGCATAGGAGTAAACAGGCAATCACCCCAGGCTGGGTGTAACGCCACCACAGGGGCGTTAAGCATGACGTGTGCTGGACTAAGTCAATCGGGATCGGAAGTGCGTAAGTCGGTTAAGACTCAGTTCGATGATGCACAAGTATCACTTGGTTTCCCTGGAACTGAGGATAATAGTAGAAAGATGAGGCTCAAGCGCAACAGGCGAGCAAAGGTGGTGACTCAAGCGCAAAGGCGAGTCGAGGTTTGTTTGTGAGGCAAAGACAAGTGTGGTATTACACAAGAAGTCAAGTCTACCGTACAAGCTAGGTAAGGCGTGACTTATATACTAATACAGGGTGTTTGTACGGCACAAACATATGGCGCAAGTCTGGTGCGATCTTACAAGAAGGGGAACAAAGGGAATGGTCATATGCGATACAAGGGAATCCCGCGGAATGATGTGTGCCTCGGAAATGGTCAGCAGGCGAAACAGAGCGTAAAACTGGCCATCCTATCGCTGAGGCGCAAGGTGTGGATTGGAAGTCGAGAAGCATGAGTCATGGGAATGTGTTGTAAAAGTACAGTAGTTAGAGAGCACGAAAGAGAATGGCAGGGCAAATCGTAACATTACCCCCCCGTTAGAATTGAAGTCGCCACGACTTCAACTAGTCGCTGGTGTACGCGTAGTCCTCCTCTGCAGGAATGTTAGCTGGTACGGGGGACGGGGTGCATGGGCACGTGTGGCGACGCAAAAACATGAAACGTCCTCTCTCCCCACAGTCCCAACACATCTCGTACATGGGACATTTGATCTCCTCATGCGTGGCGTCATATCTTAGACACTTCCCACACCACCGAGGACGGGAGTCTGGGTCCACGTGTGCGGGAGTCATGGGGGAGAGTCGTCGAATGAGACAAACATCGAGCCTGTGAGCCTGGCTCCCTTGCTCGTCGCTCTGGGCACTGAGCCACTAAGTGCTCCGTCGACTTGCACTGGAAACACTTGCGCTTGCACCTGCCACCTTCCCCATGGAGGCGGGGCATCTCGCTAGGTCCAGCGTCACGGGGAGCGAGGGGAACGGGCTCTGGCGAGCCTTGGGGGCGCACGGGCTTCGCATGAAGCTCGGCATATTTGTCGGCGATGAGAGGAATGGCCCGAGCGTACTGAAGACGCTTCCGGACCGAGGAGAAGTCCATGTTGAGATGGAATTGGTCTCGCGTCAATTTGGTCTCCAGTCGACGGATGTCTGACTGGCGGACGCGAATCGCATCGCGACGTGTGAGGCATTCGCGCAGTCGAGACACTTCTGCGTGAAGGCGGGGGTTACGGAGCTCAACGAGGACTTCATTCAGAACGATGGTGTGAGGGTCGTGGGGGTGGAACATATTTAACTGGTTGTCCGTGATGTGCTGCGCCAGCTGCCCAGTATAGACCTTGTTGAGGAACACCTGCGAGGCGTAGCATGGGTGGCCCTTACCCATGGTTCCGACAACCTCCTGGTAGTTGTGACGGTAATATATATATCGCGCCGTCTGCTTAGTGGTACCCGTCTCGCCTATGAGGAGCGGGAAGAAGGCGGGCGAGGGTGGGGTCATTAGGAAAGAATGGGATGCCGGGGGTCCTCATTTTCCTTATCCTCTTTGTCGTCGAGGAGGGCTAAGGTGGGGTCGGGCTCTACTACGCGGGTCTGAGGGATTGGCGTGAAGGTGTGGTCCATTCCGGCAGGGAATGGTGGGATTGGGATGTGAGTGGCGAGGATGGCGGGAGGGGACAATGGCGGCGGTGGGGTGATGGGGGCGACGGCCTCAGGTGGATAAGTGTGGCGTGGCAGGGACGTGGATGGTGACTGGTGTATCGACGGAGTAGGGGATAACTAGAGTCGGGGGATTTCGGTCGCCCTAGTGGCCGGTGTGGACTCTTCTGCCAGTGAGGCTAGGGCGGAAACGGCGAGCGCAAGGACGGGGTTAGGGGGAGAGTCGGGGATCACAGAGTACGGCGTACGACCCTCCATTTCGGAGGGGACACCCATGTCCTGTGAAGGAACAGTTAGATTTTCGAGAATGATCTCGACTGGGCAGCGGGTTTGAATGGTAGAGATAATCGGGGTGGTAGTCATGATCGAGTGGAAGAAGGGGGACGGGGCGGTTGTGGTGTCGGCGTGGTGCATTCTTATATCTTTCGTCCAGCCCCTTCGGTGGTAGGATTTAGGCGATAGAAGTCGGCGATGAGGTCGGGTGCGTGTCAAACATTCTCAAAGGGCTCCCACGTGCTGTTGCTTATTGGGAAGCCTTTCCACTGGACAAGGAATTGAAGTTTGCACCCTCGCCCATGTGATCGGGACTGCAGGATGTGCTCCACTTCGAATTCTTCCTCTCCATTGATCAGATCAGGAGGTGGGCGCGAGAAGTTTGCGCCGTGTAGTTCCGTCTCCTTATATGGCGTCAGGAGGTTTGCGTGGAAAACTGGATGTATCTTCCATGTGTTCGGGAGTTCTAACTTGTACGAGACATCCAAAAGAACGTGTTTCACTTGGAACGGGCCATGTCGTTTTGGGGCTAGTTTTGCGGTGGTGTAACGCCACCACAGGGGCGTTAGGTACGACGTGTACCGCGTTTAAGTCAACGGGATCAGAAGAGCGCGAGTCGGTTAGGACTCAGTTCGGTGATGCACAAGTGTCGCTCGGTATCCCTGGTACCGAGCGCAATAGTAGAGAGGCAGGGCTCAAGCGCAAAGGCGAGCTAAAACGAAGACTCAAGCGCAAAGGCGAGTCGAGGCGTTCGTGAGGCAAAGACAATGTGGTATTACACAAGAAGTCAAGTCTACCGTACATGCTAGGTAGGGCGTGACTTATATACTGTTACAGGATGTTTGTGCTACACAAACATATGGCGCGAGTCTGATATAATCGTACAAGAACCGGAACAAAGGGAATAGTCATGTGTGGTACAAGGGAATTCCGCGGGACGACGCGTGACTGAGAAATGGTCAGCGGACGAAACAAAGCGTAAAACTGGCCATCCTATCGCCGAGGCGCAAGGTGCGGAATGGAAGCCGAGAAGCGCAAGTCATGGAACGGATCGTAAAAGTAAAGGAGTTGGAAGACGCAAAGGAGAAAGCCAAGACAGTTCGTAACATTACCCCCCCACTAGAATCGAAGTCGCCGCGACTTCGACTAGTCGCTGGTGTACGCGTAATCCTCCTCTGCGGGGATGTTAGCAGGTACGGGGGAGGGAGTACGCGGGCACGTGTGACGGCGAAGGAACATAAACGTCCCCTCTCCGCCGCAGTCCCAACACATCTCATACATGGGACACTTGATTTCTTCGTGGGTAGCG